>JARQOD010000005.1:309892919-309984214 GCA_033576555.1 Oophaga sylvatica | reverse complement strand
CAATGGAAATAAAAAATTTATAGTTTTTAATTGCACCCCAATTTTTAACCGGCTTAAACACCTTTAAAGCGGGTTGGTTTTTTACCCCATATTAACCCATTCGCCACCGCTACGGCAAGGGGAATAGACGGGCAAAGTGCCAGAAAGGGCGAATCTAATATAGATTGTCTTCTGGGGCGGGGGCAGATGTTAGTAGCCAGGGGGGGGCCAAAAATAATGTCCCCTCTGGCTATTATTATCTCCCCCACTCACTGGCTTTGTCTGTCGGTTGCGAAAATAGGGGAGCCCACGCTTTTTTTTCAGCAATTTTACACCTCATATATATAATACATGTCATTAAATTTTGTGACACAAATGTGTGGCCCGCAAGTAAGGCACACAAAATCCAGAAATGCACGAAGGTGCCCCGCAACCTTGATTTTCATTCACTTCACTCACACTTTTAGACACACCCATCAGGTATAAAAGGGAGTGACAGTACAAGAGTTAGTTAGTCAGTCATCAAGCCCAGGTGGTTCGGGAGTGATTCATCCCTCATCTGTTTCCTGTCTGAGGACATGCAGTTCAGTCTCATCCAGTCGGACTTGAGGATACTGAGATCTATTCGTGGCCCTAGAAAAAGCGCTTTTCCATCGAAAGCTACAAGTGCTTATTTAAGAGCGGAAGCAGGGGAAAAGGCAAAGTGGAAAACAGAGAGCATGCATCAGGATTGGACTACCTGCACTAATTCACCGACACCGGGTCCGAAGCAGTACTAGAGCTTCATGCCTAGATAAAAACCGGAGGCTATCTGACTACGGGGTCCAGAGAGCAGCCCTAACGCTGAAACTAACCGGATCAGGGAGACAAGGCTTAAAGCTAGGCCAAGCAAAAGTAAGGACTTAGTTCTCTCAACATCTGAGAATCAGAGACATAGAGGCTCCACCACAATGTCAGCGGGCTTAGCAGCTATTGAGAAAGCTGGAGATTACAGAGTTAACTTCGCTTCATGCAATTTTGGACTCAGAGATATATGAAGTAAAGGAGGCCTCTAACCTGCTCAGCGGTTACCCAAATGTGCATTCCCACCCCGACCAGCTCCCCGGGCCTGCCTGAACCATCTACCAGAAAGGTAGAAAAGAACTGCATTGTGTGTGACTGAATTCTTAACTACAACCCTGCATCATCACCATAGACTTCCAGGGACCAGTCTCACCGTGGGAGACTTACCACCCAGCTGCCCCATAACATCCCCTTGAAGATCCTTATAGCAGCGCTGGTCCAATTGATCAGATACCACAGGTGGCGTCACGAACTACCTATCCTAATAATCCCCTGTAAATATCCCCCATTGCAAGACCGCCAGGGCCACGACGACGGTCCCGCTGCCAGTGACAACTCCCATAGAAATCAATGGCTCGGTCTCCGAGTACCCCATAGCCCTGTATCCACAATTGTGGTGCGAGCACATATATATAAATATTATTTATATATTATAGTTCATACACTTCTACATAGTATAATAGCCGCTAATTCAATTGCCGGCTTTTGTGAAAATGCAGAACCCGACATGAAATGACACTTGGTGTACATAGGGTTAACCATGTCCTTTGCTAATCTGATTTGCACAAACAATTACATCATCTATGTGTGCAAAATTTCACACCTGTAGGGTTTAATTAAAGGTGTAATTCGTAGCAAAAAAATCTGTTTTTTACAACGAATTTACACCTTTAATTAACCCCTACAGGTGGAAATTTTGCACACATAACTGATGTAATTGTTTGTGCAAATCAGATAGCAAACGACATGAAAAGACATGGTTAACCCTATGTACACCAATGTCATTTCATTCGGGTGCTTCTGTCTTTTCACAGAAGCCGGCTTTACCCGCAATTGAATCAGAGGATATTTTACTATGTAAAGTGTATAAACTATACATATATGTATATATATAGTCACAATGACATGAATATATAATATATATAATATAATATATTAATATGTTCTATGTGTGTATATTTAGTGTTTACAAGGAAAAATGGGGTTTTTTTTAGTTACGATATTTTGTTCCCATAGATTACATTGATTTCCGGTATCGGTATCGGGTATCGCCGATATTTTAATGGTATCGGCGATACCATTCCGATTCCGATACTTTTGGATATCGGAAAGTATCGCTCAACTCTAGTATTGGGTCACTACTGTATCAATTGATATTTAGATTAAAAAGCTGTGTCCCACTAGAGTCCTGGTGTAGTTCTAGGATGTAAAAATAATGGATTATATTAAATTATAAATAGATGACTTGCCAGTGTCAATTATATAATAGAGCCCAGGGCTAATAATATCCACTAATTGTATGGTGGGTTGGTAAAATTATGCTACTTATCAAGAAAGGGTTAAATTGAGATTGTAGCTAATATCATAAAGGAGCGCATGGTGATTACTCAAAATTATGCCCTGCTGTTATAAGCCAAGAATCCAGTGTCACCATTAGATATCAGTCAGCCCTCATAACCTCCATCTTAGTTGTATTATTGTGCCTCCTGAAATCCCGCAGCGCAGCATAAGATTAAGCCGTGTCACTCTTAGGCTAGTTTCACGCTAGCGTTTGACCGACCTGCTTGGTCTGCGCACAGCCGCCGATAAGCTCCGCCCCCAGCTGCGCCTCCTCCCGATAGCTCCGCCTATGGGCGCATACCTGCATGCGACCTGCGTACCCTATCTTAGCATTGGTACGCAGGACAGCGCAGGCCGTGCATAGGTATTCATTTGCCGGCGCCTGCATCCTTTTGACGGTGCCCGACCTGCGCCCAAGCACCACGTGCATTTTTGTACGCTCGCCACCGTCAAAAGGACGCATGCACTGGCAAACGCAACCTCGTACGGCCTGCAAAACCCAATGCTAAAGATAGGTGCGCAGGTTGCATGCAGCGTCATGCGCCCAAGGTGGACTATTGAAGGAGGTGTCACCGGGGCAGAGCTTATAGGCGACTGTGCGCAGACCGACGCAGGTCGGTCAAACGCTAGTGTGAAACTAGCCTTATAAGTAGAGATGAGCGAATATCTCATGTTCGGTTTGGTGTTGTGAGGTGTTGGAGATGACTTCGGAGCTAGGCTCCCTCTGGTGGTTGCTGAGGGTATGAACCTATGGTGAACAGCAAAAGTCCACCACCTGCAATTGATGAATGTTTTATCAGGGGGACGGATTGGATTGGCCTGATATAAGTGAGCTGACCTCCCATGATCCTCGTCGGTGATCAATTGTTACTTCCTGGTCTAGGTTGGAATTCAGCTACTTTCTGCTGTTTCCAGCTATCATTCAGATAAGTTACTTTCGGGTTTTTTTTTTCTGTGTTTGATTTTCCTTGTTTTTGCTGCCTTGCTTTTGATTCAGCCGAGTCCCCTTTGGGGGCTTGTGCGGTCTCTGTTATCTTTTTGTATTTGTTCATTTGCTCTGTTCCTGTGATTTTTTTACTGCTGGGTAGCTGCGTGTTCACACCAAGATCTGATATAGGTGGTCGAGACCGTGTGGTCTCAGCATTTTTGGAATCAGAAGTGTTGGAGTTTTTCCTAGTTTTTTGCTGGGTTGCAGACAGTATTCTCTCCTGTACTGTCCTATCTAGACAGTTTTTGGCCCCACGTTTTGCTCAATCTATTTTCTATCTGCTTCGTGTTTTCCATCTTGTCTAACCGTCATTATATGTTTGGGGGCTTCCTATTCCTTTGGGCTCTACTCTGGGCAGTTAGCTTTCCTCTTTCCATCTTTCAGGGTACTAATCTCTCCGGCTGTGACAGGCATCTAGGGCACCGTAGGAGCGTCCCACAGCTGCTTGTAGTTGTGCGGTTAGTTTAGGGGTCTGCAACCTATTAGATCCCAACCTCTCTGGTGTTTGGCTGCCTTTAAGGTTTTTTGCTCCTGCCCTCCCCAGCTACCATATCATAACAGTTCGGATTATGTTTGCCGAATTTGCAATATTCGCCGCTTAATTCGTCGAATATTCGCCGAACATAACCGAACGCCATTCATCTCAATGGAGGCGAAAACAAACTCATACACAACACCTCATAACCGCCCCAAATGCCCAAAGCACATCAAATGAGGGACAGACACCAGGAAAGTGGCCTCAATTTACCCACAGTACTAATGTAGCATGGCCCTGCAGCAATCAGCCAGCCATGAGCTATCGGGTCTGGACAGCTTTTATCAGCTTTCCAATGAATGTCACAGTAAGACGAGGTGGGTGAGGATCGATGTAGGGCCCCTTTACTGGGACCCTGATACCACATGCAACACCTCTACCTGCTTTCATTGTCAGCCACACTCAGTGGCACAAATATCAGTTTTTGTAGACTACCATTGTCAGGAAATTTTAAAGGATAGTAGCACGTAGTTGAGTCCAAGGAAGTGGGCCTGATGGTGTCTGTGGCCTTGTAATGTATGTAGTACAGTTCATATAGCGTCTTGTGCTTTGGGTGCGATGACATACATGAGACACAGGTTTGATATAAAAAGTCTTGTATTACTTCAACAAGTTGGCAAAAATATCACACAGTTTGCAGACACAGAAGCAGGAGGCACAGCAGGCCAGAGTAATCTAAGCTCAGCAATCACTCTCCATAACAGGTTCAGGATCTTCTTCTCTGTTACCGTAAGTCCATGCAAACATGGGTCTTTCAAAGAGCCGGGTTCAGAGTCCACAAGTGCTTCAGAGTTCCTCAGTAGGAATAGCTGGAGTACAAGGTCCAAGGCTTCAGGAGTCAGATCACAGGTTCACTGCAGGCTAGATTCTGAAGCACTGATTGCTCAGCTGTGGCTGCTTAAGAAGCAAAAGGAGAGAATCAGGGCGGGAACATGCAAGCTGGAAACTCCATATTGACTGAGGGCAAGATAGCTACAGCAAGACAGAAAGTAAAATGGCTGACGAACAAACTGAGTTTCAGGAACATGTACACAGAACCTTACATTACTCCCCCCTTAGGGACAACCTCCGGATGACCTCAGACCAGGCTTGTGTGGGTACCTCTGATGAAACTGACGGAGCAAGCGAGGAGCATTAACGTTATTGACTGGTTCCCATGAGTTGTCCTCCACTGGGTAGCCCTGCCATTTAATTAGATATTGTAACTGATTTCTATACAACCTGGAATCTAAAATCCTTTCCACCACAAATTCTTCCTGACCATCGACTAGCACTGGGTCAGGGCAAGGAGAAGAACGTCCAGGAAACGTATTGGGTGTCGCAGCCTTTAGTAGGGATACATGAAAGACAGGGTGGATTCTCATAGTTCTGGGCAGTTGAAGACGACAAGCAACGGCACTTATAATTTTACTGATTTTATAGGGTCCAATGTACTTATGTCCCAACTTAGACGATGGAATCCTTAACTTAAGATTTCTGGTTGACAGCCAGACCAAGTCTCCTACCTTGAAAGCTGGTGCAGGTTTACGAAATTATCTGCTGCTTTCTTGTAACCTTTCCTGAGCCGATTCCAGATTCTCCTTTAGAAGATCCATATTCTTCTGTAAAGACGTGATTCTTTCAGCCACTGCTGGTAAAGGCGTTTCTATGGGAAATCGTGGTAGAATGTTAGGATGATAACCTAGATTAGAGTAAAAAGGAGACTGCTTAGTGGAGGCACTCTGAGAGTTGTTATAAGAGAACTCAGCTAATGGAAGTAGATCCACCCAATCATCCTGTAGGTGGCAGATAAAGCAGCGGAGATACTGCTCCAGGGTTTGATTGGTTCGTTCGGTCTGTCCATTAGTCTGGGGATGAAAAGCAGAAGAAAAGGTTTACTTTAATGTCCAATGCTGCACAGAAATTTTGCCAAAACCTAGAAGTGAATTGCACCCCTCGATCCGAAATAACCTCATCCGGTACTCCATGTAAGCGAAACACATCTTTAATCATCAAATCTGATGTCTGTTTTGCAGTGGGTAAGCCGACACAAGGGATAAAATGAGCTGCCTTTGTTAGACAGTCAACCACCACTAGAATGGTGTTCTTCCCTTGAGAGGTTGGTAACTCCACAATGAAGTCCATAGAAATGGATCCCCACGGGCGGGACGGGGTGGGAAGAGGTTGCAACAGACCAGTTGGTGAGGAGCGAGGTGTTTTGCATCTTGCACAGACTTCACATGAAGTGACATAGTTTAAAACATCCTTCCTGCAAGTAGGCCACCAAAAGAAACGAGAAAGAAATTCCTGTGTCTTTAGAATTCCTCTATGCCCAGCTATCTTGGAATCGTGAATGAGTTGCAATACTCTCAATCTGACTGTTTCAGGAATATACAGACGTTGTCCCTGAATCCACACACCATTCTTAAAGACAAGACTTATGTCCCTTGGGGGTTGTGCCAAAAAGGAATCCGCATGGTATGCTTCCTTGATGTCCTTAAGTAGGTCTTGATTATGAATCACTCCTAGGAATCTAGAGTCAGGAAGAATAGTCTTAGGAGGAGTAATTGGACGTGTCTCTGCTGAGTAAATCCTAGAGAGTGCATCAGCCTTTCCATTGCGCGATCCTGGTCTATAAGAAATGATAAAATTAAATTGGTTTAAGAAAAGATTCCAGCGAGCCTGGCGAGGAGTCAGGCACTTAGCCGACCTGATAAATTCAAGGTTACGATGGTCTGTCAGGACGACTATTTGTTGTGCAGCTCCCTGAAGAAGGTGTCTCCATTCTTTGAAGGCGGCAATAATGGCCAACAACTCTCTATTGCCCACATCGTAGTTCCTCTCAGCCGAAGACAACTGCTGGGAAAAGAAGGCACAGGGATGCAAGACATCTTCTCACCTGTTCTCTGAGAGAGTATAGCTCCAACGGCACAGTCTGAAGCATCAACCTCTATTATGAAGGCAAGCTCGGGGTTGGGATGTACTAGGATAGGTGCAGTGGTAAATTTATCTTTTAGACGGGAAAATGCTTCCTGGGCTTGGGGAGTCCAGGAGAACCTAGACTCTTTCCGGGTAAGTTGGGTGATAGGTGACACTACCTCAGAGAAATTTCTAATGAAACGTCTATAGAAGTTGGCAAACCCGATGAAGCGCTGTACCTCCTTCACATTTCTAGGACTTGGCCAATCCTTGATGGCTTGGGTTTTGCTTCCATCCATACTAATTCCTTGTGTAGACAGTACATACCCCAGAAATTGAATTTCGGTCCTATGGAATTCACACTTTTCAAGTTCGATGTAAAGATGATTTTGTCTTAGACGTTCCAAGACCATTCTCACATGTCCATGATGTTCCTCTGTGGAGTTAGAAAAAATTAGAATATCATCCAAATAAATCACCACGAATGTATCTAGGAGATCCCTGAAGATGTCATTCACCAAGTGTTGGAAAGTGGCTGGGGCGGTACTCAGACCAAAGGGCATAACTAGATATTCAAAGTGTCCATAGCGTGACCTGAATGCAGTCTTCCATTCATCCCCAGGTCTAATACGGACTAAGTTATAGGCCCCACGAAGATCTAGTTTAGAGAAAATTTTGGCATGTCGCACTCTCTCCAATAACTCAGGGATTAAAGGCAATGGATAACGGTTTCTAATAGTAACCTTATTGAGTTCCCTATAGTCTACGCAGGGTCTCAGAGATCCATCTTTCTTCTTTACAAAGAAGATGGGTGCACCTGCAGGAGATGAAGAGGGGCGTATGAAGCCCTTGGCTAGATTTTCGTCTATGTAATCCTTTAAAGCCTTTAGCTCGGGCCCCGCCAGGGGGTAGATCTTACCAAAAGGTATCTCTGCTCCAGGCAATAATTCAATTGGACAATCATATGGACGGTGAGGAGGAAGCTGGTCAGCGTTCTTCTTGTCACATAAATCCACATAGTCCTGATATACAGCTGGTAGTTCAGGGACTGACATGGTTCCTTTAGGAACAGAGCAAGCTGAAACCTTTGGACTCATCTGTTTCTCTGGAAAGTGTAATTCCTTGGTCTCCCAGTTAATGGTAGGATTCTGAGCCTGCAGCCATGGTAGCCCTAGAATAATAGGAAAGTGGGGAGAAGAGATAAGCATAAAGGACAGTTTCTCTTGATGATCTTTACCCATAAGAACCCTCAAAGGCTCTGTTTCCTGATCCACTGGTCCAGAGGTCAGCAGGGAGCCATCCACAGTTTCCATCTGTACTGGAGTAGCCTTCTTCACTGAACGTATCCCCTGTTTCAGAGCAAAGGAGACATCCATAAAATTTCCACTTGCCCCTGAGTCGATCATAGCAGAGCTAGACACCCAAGCTGAGTCAACCCAGAGTTTGATGGAAAGAAAGCAATGAGAATTATTTTTCTTACAACTCAGCTGGGACACCGCTGAGGAAACTTGAAAAATGGCAGCGTTTACACAGTCAACGTCCTCAGAGGTAACGGAGTTTAAGTCCGAGAAATCAAGATCTGTTGCTGCAGATCTCTCTGGAGCCTGAGGCTCGGACCTGACAGATCCCCTCTCTCAACACTCACAGTGAATGAGTGCTGCAGTAGTCTTACGAGAACGGCTGGGGCAGTTTATAATGAAGTGCCCTGACTTACCACAATAGAAACATAGATTCTCCTTAAAACGATGTTCCTTGCGTGCATCACTAACCCGTCGTTGCAAAGAATCTACCTGCATGGGTTCAGGTTCAGGTTCCCGTGTAATCCTACTCAAAGGTTCCTTAGCTGGAGAGGAAGGTAGGAAAAGGTTAGTGCGATTGCTTTCGAACCATCTCTCTTGCCTGCGTTCAGTCAGACGAGTATCAATACGGATGCAGTAGTTAATAAAGTCACCTAACGCAGTGGGAGGGTCGGCACGAGCAAGTTCATCCTTAATCAGTGGAGATAACCCCTTTCGAAAAATAGATTTTTTGGCGGAACTGTCCCAGGTGGTATCAAGGGCCCATCTCCTGAAATCCAAGGCATATTCAGCTACCGAGTGCTTACCTTGGCGCAAAGCTAACATGGCTGCTTCAGCTGTTGCACCTCGATTGGGGTCATCAAACACCTGCCCCATGGCTGAAATAAAAGCATCAAGGTGATTCAAACAATCATCCTCAGTCTCAATCAGAGGGTTTGCCCACATCAAAGCCTTGTTGGTAAGCAACATAACTATAGTAAGCACCTTAGATCGTTCAGTGGGAAATTGTGAAGCATGTGCAGAAAAAAAAAGATTGCATTGATTAATAAATCCCCTGAATTTCTCACGTTCACCGCCAAAACGAAAAGGGGGCAACTTGGGAATCCCAGAACTCGGGCTACGGCAGGACCCAGGACTCGCTCCTCTAGAACCTCAATCCTGGCTCGCAAATCCTGGGCAGTCTGTCCAAACACTTGCAAATTGTGATTATTGAGGTCCTGTAGGTTTGTAAAACGGGTCTTTATATTCTGCAAATCTGCAAGGATATTATCAGTCACTCCGCAAAGTTCCTTTATGCGGGCCTCCATTTTCCAGATCTTTTAAGACAGGAGTACTGGAAGAAGAGGAGAGGAAAAAAAAAAAAACAATAGTGTTTACCTGTGGTAACACTGCAGAGGAAAAAAAAAAAATTAGGGGAACTGCTCACCTGGAATGGTTGTGAGAAGTCACAACCACTGTCATCACAGAAAGTTCAACCGGACATCTGATATCCACAGTTACAGCAGACAAAAAAGAGAAAAGAAAAAAAAAAAAACAATAGTGTTTACCTGTGGTAACACTGCAGAAAAAAAAAACACTTAAGGGAATTGCTCACCTGGAATGGTTGTGAGAGGTCACAACCACTGTCATCACAGAAAGTACAACTGGACATCCGATATCCACAGTTACAGCAGACACAGCCTTTCCAGACCCAGCAGACACTAACGTTTGGCTTCAGAATCTTGTAATGTATGTAGTACAGTTCATATAGCGTCTTGTGCTTGGGTGCGATGAACATACATGAGACACAGGTTTGATATAAAAAGTCTTGTATTACTTCATACAAGTTGGCAAAAATAGTCACACAGTTTGCAGACACAGAAGCAGGAGGCACAGCAGGCCAGAGTAATCTAAGCTCAGCAATCACTCTCCATAACAGGTTCAGGATCTTCTTCTCTGTTACCATAAGTCCATGCAAACGTGGGTCTTTCAAAGAGCCGGGTTCAGAGTCCACAAGTGCTTCAGAGTTCCTCAGTAGGAATAGCTGGAGTACAAGGTCCAAGGCTTCAGGAGTCAGATCACAGGTTCACTGCAGGCTAGATTCTGAAGCACTGATTGCTCAGCTGTGGCTGCTTAAGAAGCAAAAGGAGAGAATCAGGGCGGGAACATGCAAGCTGGAAACTCCATATTGACTGAGGGCAAGATAGCTACAGCAAGACAGAAAGTAAAATGGCTGACGAACAAACTGAGTTTCAGGAACATGTACACAGAACCTTACAGGCCTACTGCTACAGGCAACACGCATGAAGAAGACCCAACCAGGAGTGTTCACATTTCCAAAAAATATTGGCAGACACCACCAAAGTGGCATCAATTTTACCATAGTAGAAATAGTATAATAGAGACCGACAGGTCTTCCACTACACCCAATACAGCAGATGGACACCCAACCAGGAGTGTTCACATTTATACAAATGAGGGCCTTACACCACAGAAGTGGCATCAATTTCACCACAGTATAAATAGTATGATAGTAAACGATAGGTTTTCCATTACACCCAATCCAGCAGATGGACACCCAACCAAGAGTGTTCATATTTAAATCAATGAGGGCCTTACACTACAGAAGTGGCATCAATTTCACTATAGTGGAAATAGTATAATAGGGATCGATAGGTCTTCCACTAAACCCAATCCAGCAGGTAGACAACCAACCAGGAGTGTTCACATTTAAACAAATGAGGGCCTTATACCATAGAAGTGGCATCAATTTCACCACAGTAGAAATAGTATAATGGGGACTGATAGGTTTTCCACTACACCCAATTCAGCAGATGGACACCCAACCAGGAGTGTTCACAATTAAACAAATAAGGGCCTTACACCACAGAAGGGGCATCAATTTCACCACAGTAGAAATAGTATAATAGAGACCGACAGGTCTTCCACTACACCCAATACAGCAGATGGACACCCAACCAGGAGTGTTCACATTTAAACAAATGAGGACCTTATACCTTAGAAGTGGCATCAATTTCACCACAGTAGAAATAGTATAATGGGGACTGATAGGTCTTCCACTACACCCAATCCAGCAGATGGAACCCAACCAGGAGTGTTCACGTTTAAACAAATAGGGCCTTACACCACAGAAGTGGCATAAATTTCACCACAGTAGAAATAGTATAATAGGGACTGACAGGTCTTCCACTACACCCAATCCAGCAGATGGACACCCAACCTGGAGTGTTCACATTTAAACAAATAAGGGCCTTACAACACAGAAGTGGCATAAATTTCACCACAGTAGAAATAGTATAATAGGGATGATAGGTCTTCCACTACACCCAATCCAGCAGATGGAAACCCAACCAGGAGTGTTCACGTTTAAACAAATGAGGGCCTTACAACACAGAAGTGGCATCAATTTCACCACAGTAGAAATAGTATAATAGGACTGACAGGTTTTCCACTACACCCAATCCAGTAGATGGACACCCAACCAGGAGTGTTCACATTCCAAAAATATGGCAGGCACCACCAAAGTGGCATCATTCACCACAGTAGAAATAGTATAATAGAGACCGTAGGTTCCCACACCCCAATCCAGCAATGGACACCCAACCATGAGTGCAGGGCCGGCGTCAGCACCGCCGGCACACCCGGCAGTGCCGGGGCCCTGAGCAGGCGGGGGGGCCCACTCGCCGTCTGGCACCCCGCGCTCCGTAGCGGAGAGAGCGGTGTCAGCCGCGCCACTGGTCCCTCCCGCTTGCAGGCCCGCGTAGCTGGCACATACTCACCTCTCCGTGCCTATGCTGCCGCAGCTCGGGCTCCAGGGCGCCGGCGCTTCCTCTCACAGCAGTGCGCTGAATGACGTCATCATTCAGCGGCAGGCTGTGGCAGAGAGTGCGGACGCTGGACAGGTGAGACTTGTGTGTGTGTGTCTGTGTGTATGTAGTGCGGTGCTTTGTGTGTGTATGTGTGTGTGTATGTATGTGAGAGAGTGCTTGTGTGCTGTGGTGCTGTCTGTGTGTGATGATGGGCAGGCATTGCTGATAATGGGGAGGAGATGATGATAATGGGCAGGCATTGCTGATAATGGGCAGGCATTGCTGATAATGGGAGGAGATGATGATAATGGGCAGGCATTGCTGATAATGGGCAGGCATTGCTGATAATGGGGAGGAGATGATGATAATGGGCAGGCATTGCTGATAATGGGGAGGCATTGATGATGGGGAGAAGATGATGATGGGCAGGCATTGATGATGATGGGGAGGCGATAATGATGATGGGGAGACGATGATAATGATGGGCAGGCATTGATGATAATGGGGAGGCATTGATGATGATGGGGAGGCGATAATGATGATGGGGAGGCGATGATGATGATGGGCAGGCATTGCTGATAATGGGGAGGCATTGATGATGATGGAGAGAAGATGATGATAATGGGCAGGCATTGATGATGGGGAGAAGATGATGATGGGCAGGCATTGATGATGATGGGGAGGAGATGATGATGATGATGGGTAGGCATTGATGATAATGGGGAGGCCATGATGATGATGGGGAGGCAATGATGATGATAAGGAGACAATCATGATGATGGGGAGGCAATCATGATGATAATGGGGAGTCTTTCCACAGCGCCCTTTCCTGAGCCGTAACAGTGCAGAACGCAGTACAGCGCAGAGGAGAGCTCCATATTTTGTATGGAGCATTATATGGGGACCAGTATCCTGTATGAAGCATTATATGGGGACCAGTATCCTGTATGGAGCATTATATTGGGTCCAGTATTCTGTATGGAGCATTATTTTGTGTCCAGTATTCTGTATGGAGCATTATATGGGGGGTGACATCCTGCATGGGGTATTATATGGGTGATGAGGGGGAGACTGTGGTGCCCATAATATTGTATGGAGGACTGTACTGTCCAGTCTGTTCTGTGCGCTGTGAGGATTTGGCGGTTTTTGAGCTATTGTACAATTTACAATAGATATCACTCATGTAATGGAAGAAGAGAAGTATTTGGCATTGTACTGTACCTATATTTCTCTGCTGAATCTGTGCATCATGAATCGTGGTCTGTGTTAAAGGGGCCCACTGAGGCTCTTTCGCCCGGGGCCCATAAAAACCTGGTTCCGGCCCTGCATGAGTGTTCACGTTTAAACAAATGAGGGCCTTACACCACAAAAGTGGCATCAATTTCACCACAGTAGAAATAGCATAATAGGGACCGATAGGTCTTCCACTAAACCCAATCCAGAACATGGACACCCAACCAGGAGTGTTCACATTTAAACAAATGAGAGCCTTACACCATAAAAGTGGCATCAATTTCATCACAGTAGAAATAGCATAATAGGGACCAATAGGTTTTCCACTACACCCAATCCAGTAGATGGACACCCAACCAGGAGTGTTCACATTTAAACAAATGAGGGCCTTACACCACAGAAGTGGCATCAATTTCACCACAGAAGAAATAGTATAATAGAGACCGATAGGTCTTCCACTAAACCCAATCCAGCAAATGGACACCCAACCAGGAGTGTTCACATTTAAACAAATGAGGGTCTGACACCACTGAAGTGGAATAAATGTCACGAGAATACAAGTAGAAATAATATAATTTGGACTGACATGTCTTCTGCTGCAGCCAACCCAGCAGATGTAGACTAACCATGACTGTTCACATTTCCAGAAATTTGTGTTAACATCAGCAGCAGCAACCACAGCAGGCACAGAAGCCACACTAAAGATATCACAGTGTGCAGCTAAGTGACATTAATGCATTACACCAAAAAATGCAATATCACTTAGTCTGTACATTCTGCGGTTGGGGTGCAAAGTTCCTTGGAGATCGATGACTTGTCCATCTTGATGAAAGTTAGGTGTTCTACACTTTCAGGGGCCAGCCAGCTGCACTGATCCATCAGGATACCACCAGCAGCACTGAAGACACGTTCTGAGGGAAAGCTGGCTGCCAGGCATGATAAAACCTTCAAGGCGTGTGAGGCGAGCTCTGGCCACTCATCCATTTTGGAAGACCAATATGTGAAAGGATCCAAACCCTCCCTGATGGTATTGATATTTAGTTCTAGATAATCTGCATCATCCTCTCCATTCCTTCACCACGTGTAAGACTTGGACTCTGTTTTGTTGGTGCATGAGCTGGTCTAAAAAAAGTGTCAAAGGACTCACAGAAATTGCTTCTTCCTCTTACACTACTTCTGCTGCTGCTGCTGCTAATGTTTTGGCATTGACGAGTTGACGTGCCGGAGGTTGGAAGTCTAGAGCTGCGATGCGAATTGTGTGCTTCACTGCTGTCTTGGGGAAAAGTTCTCTTAAGGTTGTGTGAAAGCGTGTTTCGATACTCCAGCATTCGTGGGTCCCTTCCCAGGGTGGGAAGCATCTGGCAAAATTTGGTTTTATAACATGAATCTAACAGAGTGGCAACCCAGTAGTCATCATTAGTCCGAATCATAACTATAAGGGGATCATGTTGCAGATAGTGCAGCAAGAAGGCACTCATATGTCATGCTGTGTTGGTGGCTGGGTAACAATGATGCTTGTTTCCTCTTTTCCATCCTGCCAACCACGAACAACAGAGAGGGGAGGATTATCCTCTTCATCTGACAGTTGCTCGCCCATCACCTCTTCCGCATCCATTTGTTCCTTGGATCTTGCGCATTCGATAACAGTTTGTCTGTTATCACCAGCCCCTCTTAATCACAGTAATCTACCCTTCCTTGGCACCCGCCTGTGTGATGACAGTCTGGAACTTAGGGACAATGCTATCCCTTCCGCATCCTCCTCTTCTTCTGGGATCACCATCTCCTCCCGCAGACTTTTCCAAGTCTGCTCCAGCATATAGATGACCAGAATAGTGATGCTGATGATGGTGTCGTCAGCACTAACCATCTTAGTAGCCATTTCAAAATGGTGCAGAAAGGTGCAGAGGTCCTTAATCTGTGCCCACTCCGTAAATGTAATATGTGCCACGTCCATACTGCGTTGGCCCAGGCTATATGACATTACATACTGCGTCAGGGCTCATTGCTGCTGCCACAGTTGCTGCAACATATGCAGAGTGGAATTCCACCGTGTCAGCACATCTCATATTAACCTGTTTACTGGCATGGACAAAGACCTCTGTATCGATGCAAGTCGATGAAGGGTGCGAACGGCGGAAAGGAGCACACAGCTTCCCCCAGGCCAGGTTAGTGGCGGAGAAATTGCTGTACCACTACGATGAGGCACGACTCATGCAAGGAACATGTGCGAGGTTTCCTCGGCATAGAGCCGACACCAGGTTTGCACCATTATCACACACAGCCTTCTCTGGCTCCAGGTTCAGTAGAGAAAGCCACTGCTCTAACTCAGCCTGGATAGCTGTCCACAACTCTTGAGCATGTGACTGTGATCTCCAAGTCAGTCATATTAATTTGAACACTGCCTGATTACGTTGAGCCATGAATGCGCAATGTGGAGGTTGGGGAGTACCAGGATTCAAACCCAGTGGCTCTTGTGAACCAGGCGGCAGTTCTTCTCTCTGAGCTATTCAGCTCACTGGACATTTCCTTCTTTCTGATTGTCTCCACCCTGAGTTCCTGATTGGGTCCACCCTGATTGAACACCCAACTTAAACCTGTCATTGTATTTCCTTCATTGCGAGATTATTGATCTACCAGCCTTTAGTCAAGCTTCCTTTTCATCTGCTGATCCTGTAAACTACATTGCTGCTCCTGTGTACTGACCCCTGGCTATTCCTAACTACACTCCCTGCCCCTGTGCAGCACATATGCATGCTTAATAGCTCCCGGCTCCTGCTGTGATACAGCTGAAGTTCCCTCCTCCATTAGTAGGACTCGTCTCCTTTCCCTTCACTAGTTAGTCCGCTCCTCTTCCCCAGGCCCAGTGATTCTCGACCATGTTAGTTTCTCCAGGTCCCAGCCTACTGATCTGGTCAATTCCCGATATGATTGGTTGCGGACTTGGCTAGACCCCGGTGGCAGTAGCTGTGATCAGAATACACAGGGTGGGGTTTTGAGTGCAGCATCTACATTAAGTGGAGCCATGAATTGGCACTACCAGATACCGTTACCTTTCCAGTCATGGGCGACATGAAGACTCTAGACTTTGACAATCTTCTTGTTGCTTTTGATATCCCTGATGCTTCAAGTTTGGACGCCAAGGAAGCTATCCAAACAAGTGATGAATAAGATAACCATATGAAACCATCAGGAATGTGTTGAAGAATCTGTCTTTGGCCAAGTTTGTTTCTGTCCCTGATGTTCCAGCAGTTAGCGTTATTGTGAAAAACACCAGCCAACAGGAATCATTTGAGGCATCTGAAAAGAACGAAAATCTCAATGGTCCAACTGTACTGCTGATTTTTTCGTGGCCCTGAAGTGGGCCCTAATCCCCATGCTATTGGACCAGGCTATGGAAAATTTGAACCAGGATTCATCAACGGGAATAACCCACGGAGCTACACAGAAAAAATAGAATCGCACAATGCAGAACTTTTGCCAACTTTTACCCAGTTTAGCCCTATTTCTAGCCCTGAGCCAGAAGATACAAAATATATTGTTCTTAACAAGCAGAAGGTAGAAGAGTCTCCGTATTTTCCCCAGCCTTCCAAGTTCAATCCTGAAGAAGAATGCATGGTCTATTCTCTTAGAAAGCACTCAGAACCAGAGCTGAGTATGTCTGATGAATGCTGTAAAAAAAGAGCAGAAATCTGACTGCATGGAAGCAAAAAAAGGCTAGATCTGAGCAAAAACAGCAGCTTATTTGGTTAGTCTATGCCTTTTAAGGTTGCTCAGGACAACGGCAATTCTTAGGATAAAGTATTTTCTGGTACAGGGGACTCTTTTGGTGATGTAGCTTGTACATCAACTCTGTCTTCATCTGTGCCACCTAGGCAGTGGATTAAAGCTGCTCATTCTAAATTATCATCTTGTGTAGCTGCTTTGGTGGCCTTGCAGGCTAAAAATGTTTGTGGTTGTCCCTAAGAGGTAATCTTTTTAAGTCCTTCTAAAGATGTTGATCTTTCTTTAAAGGAGGGGTTTGGGATGCAGAACCACAAAATATATGTCCCAGAGTCTACGTGACTTGAAATCCTCAAACTTGTCCATGATTCTAAACTTGTAGGGTACACTGGAGTCATGAAAATGTAGTACCACAGTCGAGGGGTGGACTCTCGAAGAATTGGAGTCAGAGCCCAGAATAACTTCAAACAGATCAGCTTTATTTTCCTCCAGACACAGCACATCCAAAACACCATTAGCACGTTTGACAAGGTACCAGCAATACATCTTCCACAGCTTCACTTGCTTCTTCAGCTACACCAGAATGGACCACAAAGTAACTGCGGGATGAGGAGCCCGGTGAAAACGGCACTTCGATCTCTTTCCCTGGAACCGACTTCAGTCCACACATGGAAATACACATCTACTAGGTCGTCCACCCCCTTTCTGATTTTCCTGCCCATGTACTCGCTGGTGGCCCACTCAACTACTGCTTCAGCACTCACACTTTTGCTGATGTTCCCACAGTGGTTCATCCACTGGCTTCTCTAGTTCTTCAGCCCCAGACTCTGGCTGACTTTTCCCACAGTGATTCATTCACTGGCTTCTCTAATGCTGCGGATACCATACACACTCTACTCTTAGTGTGTCAACTATGCGGCTCAGGGCCAGGGATGTCCGAGCAGTCTCAGGCTCCACCCCTGACTCCCTGACTGACTACCTACAGGAAATTCCAGTCCTAGCTCCCTGCAGACACTTCTCTACTTAACCCTCTAGTGTCCTACAAGTGTGCTCTACTATGAATGTGTTCAGTGCCCCCACCTTGTGTCCTTCTTTTTACTTGCGCTATCCCTAACTTATAAATGGCAATAAACACATATATACAGCTTGCACAATATGCAAAGATAAGAACATACGGGGCATACAAGTAAGGCATCATGAACAGGCAAACGGTAATATCAACATTTACAGGGCTAAGCCATGACCCCCTTACAAAAACACAAGAACTACTGTTTTATTCTTTTTAATGGCCTAATTGTAGGAAGGATGTGATAAAATATGTTTCCTCCTGTATAACATGTGCACAGAGCAAGATGCCACAATCTTCTTCTCTAGCACTCCTTCAATCTCTTCCAGTTCCATCCAGGCCTTGAGGATCAATTTCAATTAATTTTATCGTGGACATACCTCCATCTAAAAAAATGACTGTTATCCTTGTTGTGGTAGGTCAGCTCACAAAAATGGCCCATTTTATTCCAACTAAAGGGATTCCTACCACTGAACAAGCCACAGAATAAAAAGTCAAACAGATATTTAAGCTGCATGGAAATCCTGACAATGTAATTTCTGATAGAGGTTGAGTTTACATCAAGATTTTGGAAAAGCTTCTGTACAGCTTTAGGAGTTACCATCAGTTTGTTTACTGCCTTCCACCCCAAATCCAATGGCCAGACTGAAAGAACTAACCAAACTCTAGAACAATACCTGCGCTGCTTTATTTTTAACCTCCAGGATGACTGGGTGGACTATTTACCAACAGCAGAATTTGCCTATAATAACTCCAAACACAGTTTTACATCCCAAATTCTATTTTTTGCTAACTTTAGCTTGCATACAGTATTTATTTGTAATCTTCCATTTAATACTTATTTTCCTGCTGTTACAAATAGACTTACAGAGTTGCAGAAAGTTCAGAAGGAACTAAATGAGATGTTACAAAAGCCCCAAGAAGATTACAAAGAAGCAGATAAACATCTCAAAGTCCCTCCTACCCTTCAGGTCAGTGACAAGGTTTGGCTTTCTAAAAATAATATGAAAATGAATGTACCGTCTTGTAGATTGGGTCCAAAATTCATAGGACCTTTTCAACTTTCTACACAAATTAACCCACTTGCTTTCCATTTAAAACTTCCTAAAAGCCTGAAAATTCACCCTCTGTTCCATGTATCCTTGCTCAAACCATTCAGTGAGAACCCATTTCCAGGTAGAACTCAGACACTTCCACCACCAGAAAAAGTCCATGGTGAAGAGGAGTACATTGTGTATAACATTCTGGACTCTAGAAGATTCAGAGGAAGACTACAATATTTGGTGCAATGGAGGGGTTATGGACCAGAAGATAATTCAAGGAAGCCGGAGGGCAACGTTCATGCACCCAGGCTTACAAGAACTTTTCATCAGAGACATCCAGAGAAGCATGCGCCTGAGATATCCAGAGGTTATCCTGGAAAGTACTGTCAGGATTCGAAACCAGCGGCTCTTGTGCACCAGGCTGCAGCTCTTCCCTCTGATCTATTCAGCTACCTGAACATTTCCTTCCTAACCCAGATACAAGTACCTGTGTTGTTTATGATTGTCTACACCCTGAGTTCCTGATTGGCTCCACCCTGATTGAACACCCTACTTAAACCTGGCATTGTATTTCCTTCCTTGTGAGATTATTGCGCTATAGCATTTAGTCAAGCTTCCCTTCACCTGCTGATCCTATAAACTACATTGCTGCATTGTGTACTGTCTCCTGGCTATTCCTGTGCTGCCCCAATTGGTTGTAATACCACTACTCCAACCCAGGTCAGTCCATAATGGAGGGATTCTATGTGCACTTTTAGAATGCGTGTCTGAATAAGGGAGATATGGAGGGCACATGTGGACGCCCTAGAGGAGGAGAAGGAGCCAGAAGCAGTGGACGAACAGTGAGATACAGAGTTTGTCCCGCAAGCCTTGGGGATTCAAAGACTTGTGTAGCAGCCCCTTGACTGCCTGCTTCCGCAGCCACCAGAGTCACCTAGTGCCCAGACATGTAATGCCCTTGGCCATGCTTATTTGTCCAAGTGTCTGTGGTGAAATGCACCCTGGTAGACATAGATTTAGTCAAGGAATGGGTGATGTTGTCTGCAACATGTTGGTGTAGTGCAGGCACAGCTTAATTAGAAAAATAATGGCAACTGGGCAATTGATACTGGGGGACTGCGACGGCCATCAGCTTTTGGAAACTGTATCTACTAGGCGGAAAGGCAGCTTTTCCGTGGCCAACAGATTGGAGATGGTGGAGTTCAACCTCTTAGCTTTGTCATGCGTAGGAGAAAACAATCTTTTATGTGACCACAACTGTGGTACCATGGGCTGGCTGCACTGCTGAGAGAGGGCAGAATATGGTGAGTCAGACAAACTGTTGGACCATGAGAGAGGTGCAGGCGGAGATGTTAAGTTGGATTGAGAAAGTTGTAGTGAGCTCGGTCTCTGAGATCGGTCAAAAACATGTCCACTTCCGTTACAGCTGATGGCAGGCTCTCAGTCAGCATGACTGGAGTGAGTAAAGAACCTGAGGTTCTGCGGTTGAAGACCTGCGTTTCAATAGTTGGCACAGTAACAGAGGAGGAGAAAGAAGCAGCACATACAATTGATGGGGCGGCTGATGGTTGTTGAGGTCCGCTGGTCCGCATTTTTGTGCAGTGGGATTCCAACAGTAACACATGTTGATTGTGCATGTGAAGGTTCATGCATGTAGTAGTCAAATTATTGCACTTTGACTCAGTTTTTTTTGCAAAGCTGGCAGATTACGTGAGTTGCCTCATCCTTTGCAGTGTCAAAAATGGCCCAGGCTAGGCAACCCTTGCCACCCCTGTGAACTGCAGACCTGAGGACGCTGCTGAACACAGGCACAGTTGTAGCTGAGGATACATTGCTCATCGTGGCTGCATCACTACGTGTCTGCGACATATGGTGTAACATAACTTTCTCGTCTTCCTCCTCAGATGACCTACTCAGCTGTGTGCCTCTATGTTCACGCGAACTGGGATCTAACACCTCATCATCATCATCCTCTCTGTTATCACATTCCTCGCCCTTGGAGTGACCCTCCTTCTCTCTTGCCCTGACAGGGCAGTACAGTCTGCCTGAGACTCAGATATCTGAGTTTCATCAGGATCACCTCCCTCCCAGGAGTTAACGTCTGATGATGAGGGTCAGGACTGTTCAGACTGTACTTCGTTCTGCCCCAGATCCAAGCTAAAAAAATTTTGGGCATTGGTGCAGATTTCCTCTCTTCACTGTGCGAAGCTTTTGAGTACACTTCTGATGAACATGACAGAATGTTTGAACATCTCTTCAGACTCACCCATCTGTGGTTCTGTACAGTCAGTTGAACGGTTGGATAGTTGGGACACATGGGGAAGCAAGGGCAATTTGGATGCCACATCTGTGGACTGTACTGGGTGTGATGTTGAAGTGGAAGAAGAGGAGGAGAGGCCACTTAAAGCTGCGTTTGCCATCCACTCGAGTACATGCTCTTTCTGGGCATCATTGACAAGGCCGACCGCTGTGCGTCTGCCAAAGAAAGGTAGTGGTGTAGCCTGTCCAGTAACATAAGTTGTCATTTGTCTTTGCATAAGACGTGACGTTGCTTCACTACTGCTTTCACAAACATTACCACCTACCCCACGTACAACTTTAACACCAAGCCTAATTTCCCTTCCACCACGGCCTCACTTTTTCCCAGTCATGTTGCTCAGATAGTGTGGTAGGAGCACAGGATAAGCAAAAAAAATTAGATTTTAAACTCTGCACCACCTCTGCAAACAACTGAAATTAATCGACAGTAAATTCCAAGTTGAAATATGGCATGCTGTATCATGTTAGTCACAGAAAAAATAATTGAGTGTGGATGAGGCTTGTATTATAAAGAAGTTATGCTACAAACAATTTTAAAATCAGGGCCCTTAATGTGATGTTAAGAACAGAAGTATTTTTTGTGGCCTATGGATCAGGCCTCTATAAAACACTAGATGCTACAAACTATTTTAAAGTCAAGTCCCAAACGGTATGATTTTAAGAACAGAACCATGGATCAGGCCTCTATAACACACTAGATGCTACAAACTATTTTAATGTCAGGTCCACTACTGTATGACACTAAGAATAGAATAATTTTTTGTGGCCTAAGGATCAGGTCTCTATAACACACTAGATGCTACAAACTATTTTAAAGTCAGGTCCCCTACTGTATTTAATTTCAACCCAACCAAATGACAAAGTGTGATACAGTGAGTTGTCTAACGTTTTGAAACTGAAAAATTATAATTTTTTTTAATGTGCCTTAGATTTTAAAATCACGTCCCTACTGTATGACACTACAACCCCTGGCAAAAATTATGGAATCACCGGCCTTGGAGGATGTTCATTCAGTCGTTTTATTTTGTTGAAAAAAAAAAGATCACAGACATGGCACAAAACTGAAGTCATTTCAAATGGCAACTTTCTGGCTTTAAGAAACACTAAAAGAAATCAAGAACAAATAATGTGGTAGTCAGTAATGGTTATTTTTTTTAACCAAGCATAGGGGAAAAATTATGGAATCACTCAATTCTGAGGGAAAAAATTATGGAATCACCCTGTAACTTTTCATTCCCAAAACTAACACCTGCATCAAATTAGATCTGCTCGTTAGTCTGCATCTAAAAAAGAGTGATCACACCTTGGAGAGCTGTTCAACAAGTGGACTGACATGAATCATGGCTCCAACATGAGAGATGTCAATTGAAACAAAGGAGAGGATTATCAAACTCTTAAAAGGGGGTAAATCATCACGCAATGTTGCAAAAGAAGGTGGTTGTTCACAGTCAGCTGTGTCTAAAATCTGGACCAAATACAAACAACATGGGAAGGTTGTTAAAGGCAAACATACTGGTAGACCAAGAAAGACATCAAAGCGTCAAGACCGGAAACTTAAAGCAATATGTCTCCAAAACAGAAAATGCACAACAAAACAAAAGAGGAACGAATGGGTGGAAACTGGAGTCAACGTCTGTGACAGAACTGTAAGAAACAGCCTAAAGAAAATGGGATTTACATACAGAAAAGCTAAACGAAAGCCATCATTAACACCTAAACAGAAAAAAGCAAGGTTACAATGGGCTAAGAAAAAGCATCATTACATCTTCAATAAATGCACGAGTTTATGTTGATGTTTTGGACACTTTTCTTATCCCATCAATTAAAAGGATGTTTGGGGATGATGAAATCATTTTTCAAGATGATAATGCATACTGCCATAGAGCAAAAACCGTGAAAACATTCCTTGAAAAAAGACAGATAAGGTCAATGTCATGGCCTGCAAATAGTCCAGATCTCAATCTAATTGAAAGTCTTTGGTGGAAGTTGAAGAAAATGGTCCATGACAAGGCTCCAGCCTGCAAAGCTGATCTGGAAACAGCAATCAGAGAAAGTTGGAGACAGATTGATGAAGAGTACTGTTTCACACTCATTAAGTCCATGCCTCAGAGACTGCAAGCTGTTGTAAAAGCCAGAGGTAGTGCATCAAAATACTAGTGATGTGTAGGAGTGTTTTTTTTTGTTTGTTTGTTTTTCATGATTACATAGTTTTTTCCCTCAGAATTGAGTGATTCCATAATTTTTCCCTATGCTTGGTTAAAAAAAAATCACCATTACTGACTACCACATTATTTGCTCTTGATTTTTTTTTAGTGTTTCTTAAAGCCAGAAAGTTGCCATTTGAAATGACTTCAGTTTTGTGCCATGTCTGTGATCTGTTTTATTTCAACAAAATAAAACAACTGAATGAACATCCTCCAAGGCCGGTGATTCCATAATTTTTGCCAGGGGTTGTAGGAACATATGAATTTTTTGTGGTCTATGGATCAGGCCTCTACAGTTTAATTTCAACCCAACTAAACGATAAAGTGTGATACGGCGGGTTGTCTAACTTTTGCAACTGACAAATTATAATTATTTTTAAATGTGCCTTAGGACTGCAGATAGGTTCATATCACCTCCACAAAATGACAACGTGGGATACAGCAGGCTGCTTCACATTTAGCAACAGAAAAAATTATATATTTATTTTAATGTGCCTTAGGTCTGCAGACAGTTTTATATCACCACTGCACTAAACGACAAGGTGGGATACAGCAGGCTGTTTCACATTTAGCTAGTGAAAAAATATTAATTTGAATGCTATACTCGTGCATGGAGCACAATAGAAGCAGTGCACACTTGTAGGACATGTGCCCTGTTGGCTTTGTCTGTAGACCTCAGTAATGCCCCCCCCCAAAAAAAATGCTGGAAGGTAAATTTAACAACCACACTGGACACTAGCTAGCTACACTATCTGACTGATATACAGCCACCTAGCTAACTAGCTAAAATGTGGATACAGCAGGCTTTTTCACATTTAGCTAGTGAAAAAAATATTAGAATGCTATACTCATGCATGGAGCACAATAGAAGCAGTGTACAACATGTGCCCTGCTGGCTTTCTTTGTGGACCTCAGGAATGTCCAAACATAAAAAAAGTGCTGGAAGGTAAAATTTAACAGCCACACTGGACAGTAGCTAGCTACACTATCTGACTGATATACAAACACCTAACTAACTAGCTAAAATCTTGCTGTTAACAGTGCCAGCATCAGGAGTAGCCTCTCTGCGCTGTTACAGTGTAAAAATGGTGCTAAAACAAGATGTCCGCTATTTATATTGAGAGGGACATGTGATTTCAGCAGCCAATGACACAAGCCTTTGTGTCAGGACATTGTGGATGTTTCCTGCGCTATGATTGGCTAGCCGTAATGTGCACACATAAAGTTAGGGAATAAAAATGACTGTTTACAAGAACGCCGCACCTCTGAGCTCTGCAAACCCCTTCCCTTCATCAAACACGTGCCAAACGCTCATCATACACAACCATTATCGTTGCTAAAGTGCTGAGAATACTTTTGTGGCAACGCCAAAATTTTCCCGCACTTTTTACCGAATGTCACCGATTTTTCCAGATTTTATAAAATTTTGATCGTGTTTCCGATCACGAATCCGAATGTACCATATTTGTGCCAAATTTATGTTTGGCGATTGTTGTTTGAACAAATTAGCTCATCACTACTTATTATGAGTATGTAGGCTGAGAGGCATAGTACCTCTGTGCAGGAGACCATGTTAGTGTTCGTAAGTGCAGCTGCAGGCACACTGTTAGAAACTCTGCAGCATGTCAGGCTGTGCCGATGGTATAGTGCACATAAGTACCTGAGCTAATTAAACTATGTTTATGGTATTTTTAGGCTATCTGACTCTCATTTACATTTGGTATACAAGCAGGACATGTGTCCCTGACGCGCGTTTCACCGTAAGGGCTCTTTTCCACTTGCGAGAAATACGTCCGATTCTCGCATGTGAAATCCCAGCTCTGGGGCCGGCATTCGGAGTGGAGCGAGCAGCTACATACAAATACATGCAGCCGCACACTCCACTCCCGAGTGTCGGGGCCAGAGCTGGGATTTCACATGCGAGAATCGGACGTGTTTCTCGCAAGTGGAAAGGAGCCCTAATACTGGATTTTTCTAAGGGCATGGTCGGCCGCATTCTCTGTCTATATATGTTTCTTGCTATGACTGACAAGCGGGCTGACCAACCAACACATTTTATATAGCATATTGTGTTCTTTATTGTTAAATTAATGTAAGTATGAAGTTGGAGTATAAAAATAAGGGATATTGCCCATGTATCCATGCAACCACAAACAATATATTAGGTTGGATATTAGTTGAATATTAGATTAAAAATCTTTGAAGACAGAGATAGTCATGGACGTCATAGTCACGATATTGTAGATTAATCCAATTTTAATATGTTGCATGTCTAATTGCAGTATATATATCCTCTATATTAAATAAAGTAGTGTCTCAATAGGATAATAACTGCACAATATATTATGTAAGACAGCGCTTACTTCGTGTGCTGGGGGATACTCTCTTGGCAACGGGATTAAAGCATACAGGCACGTTTCTTCTCACAAAACAGTCTATCCGATTTATTCTGACATCATAAACCGCACCAGAGGCCTTGTTACACTTCACAGACCTCACATAGTCCACAGTACTTCATAATGTACGGCTTTACCTTGCAGTCACTAAGCATGCCGGACTTCTCACTACGTCCCGTTACCGTGGCCAAACAGTTCATTACATATATCAACGGAACATTAACACCGACAGTCTGTTCCAATGGCAGATACGTCTCTGCCATTATTATAACCCCCTTTCTAGAGTTACCATCCTGGAGCTCCTGCTCCACATGCTAACCCATGTCAGTCCTCTCTCCTGGAGAAGCTGCCTATACTGGGATCACCATCCCGGACAATGCCTTGCTCACCAGGCAACTCCAGACAGTTCAGACCTTCTGAACGACGGAAGATCCCCCACTGCAGTGCTGTCACAGACTCTGCACATACACTCTCTCCATGTGCTCTTCAAGAAGTCCACTCCTTGGACCTTCCAACACACTGGCCTTCAGGTCCATGGCCTCACTACATGCTTTCCAGGAATCCAATCCTACTTCAAGGATCTTCCAACACAAGCCATCCAGAACATTACACTCTGACCATTCAGGTCCATGACTCAGCTCATTTAACCCAATCATGGTCACCTTATGTAGCTTAACCACCCCCACAAGTGGGTGGTGTATGTGTGGTTAGTCAGTCCCGCCCAGCTCTCCGATTAACCCTGTAAGCCTCCCTTAAAATAAGCAAAACTTGTGGAACTAAAAGTCTCAGTACAACAACATTATGGGCTTACAGCGCAGACTTCCTCTGCGACACATACTGGCCATTTACAATGATGCCGGTCACTGTCTCACCATCACAGTTATGCCTCCATGTGTATCCTGAGGAGCACATACAGCGCCCCCTAGCTGTAACAGGGATCACTGCCTCACAATTATGATATGTCCCTCACAGTGTACAGTACAGACCAAAAGTTTGGACACACCTTGTCATTCAAAGATTTTTCTGTATTTTCATGACTATGAAAATTGTAGAATCACACTGAAGGCATCAAAACTATGAATTAACACATGTGTAATTATACATTACACTTTACAAAAAAGTGTGAAACAACTGAAAATATGTCTTATATTCTAGGTTCTTCAAAGTAGCCACCTTTTGCTTTGATTACTGCTTTTCACGCAGAAAAGGTGACCGGATGGACTCTACATGCCTGGTTCCCACCGTGAAGCATGGAGGAGGTGGTGTGATGGTGTGGGGGTGCTTTGCTGGTGACACTGTTGGGGATTTATTCAAAATTGAAGGCATAGTGAACCAGAATGGCTACTACAGCATCTTGCAGCAGCATGCTATTCCATACGGTTTGCGTTTAGTTGGACCATCATTTATTTTTCAACAGGACAATGACCCCAAACACACCTCCAGACTGTGTAAGGGCTATTTGACCAAGAAGGAGAGTGTTGGGGTGCTACGCCAGATGACCTGGCCTCCACAGTCACCAGACCTGAACTCAATCGAGATGGTTTGGGGTGAGCTGGACCGCTCTCTGCTTCAATTTTGAGTAAATCCCCAACAGTGTCACCAGCAAAGCACCTCCACACCATCACACCACCTCCTCCATGCTTCACGGTGGGAACTAGGCATGTAGAGTCCAGCCGTTCACCTTTTCTGCGTGCAAAGCAGTAATCAAAGCAAAAGGTTGCTACTTTGAAGAACCTAGAATATAAGACATATTTTCAGTTGTTTCACACTTTTTTGTAAAGTGTAATGTATAATTCCACATGTGTTAATTCATAGTTTTGATGCCTTCAGTGTGATTCTACAATTTTCATAGTCATGAAAATACAGAAAAATCTTTAAATGACTAGGTGTGTCCAAACTTTTGGTCTGTACTGTATGTATTACCTTTCATGTGCCAATGAACATGTGGCGCCCCTGAGGGTTCAGTCACCACAGAGGTATTGCACCTCATCTAGAGGTGTGGTACCCCACTCTCAGGTAAGGAGGGAGCACCACCCAGCACTCTAACACCTGCACCCTACACAGACTATAGCAGCCGGGCACCCTGGACGTACCCTAAGCGAGGATGGTCTCATCCCAGGCTGGGTAGTAAAGGGTGCTTGGGGAGTGGGTGGAGAAGGTAGAAAGAGAGGAGGAGCTAACAGAGCAGGAAAGAACAGTGCAGAGAGAGTGAGTGAGACATGAGGAGAAAGTGAAAGTAAGCAGACGTGCTGACAGGCAGTTCCCTGTCAGTAGGAGCTGCAGAGGGAAAGCTGAAAGGGAGAGACTGAAGGAAGCTCCCATAAGGCAGAAGGGGTCCTAGGGGCACAGATAGTGAGTAGTTCATCCGTGGGGCCCGATCCAATAGTGGAAGGACCAAGTCGCAGAAGGGACACAAGCCCCTAGCCTAGTTGAGTAATTCAAGACTCAACTAGCAAGCCGGAGGCAGTGGCATCTTTAGGTACCTCAGCTACAAGCCACAGTTATCTTCTCTGAAAAGGTAGTCATAAAGGAGCAAGGAGATGCAGAGAGAACGTCATCCGACAAGGTCTGCGGCTACTGGCTTGGGACACTGACTGTGAGGTGTTGGACAGGAAGGAAAGGTGGAAAGTCAGCACAGTGAGACAACAGAGAAAGAAACATAATGAAGGGAGTCCTGGAAAGGTGTATCCTGAACTACCTGGGAGTTTGCTGGACCCCTCACCTGGAGGACATGGCACCAAGCGGGCATCTTTGTACACAAGAACCATGAGTAAAGCTTTGGAAGCTGCACCCAGCTGTGTCTTCTCAAGTTCTTCCTGCAACACTCACTCAGCACCGCTACATCCCTTGCCAAATAATTCGTCACAGTCTATGTTATATTACATCTGCCCTGGGACTTAGCTCCACCTTTGGGGAGCTTTACCAACTCTGCTGCATCGCCAACTGTCCCAGAGGACTGCATCTGCAGTGTCGGCTAACATCTTTATTGCCGAGTAGCACAGGTGGTATCACGAACACATTATTACAAACTCTATTATCCCTTGTAAATACCCCTTTTATTGGACGCCCAGGGCCATGGACCGGGTCACTGCTGCCATGACATTTCCCCTTTTAGAAGTGGCCCAGTACCGAGGATCCCCACTGCCCTAGCGGGCGATCTAAACACATTGTATCACATTTTGCCAGTATAGACTTATGATGAATAATATGAATTTTCTCAATTCTTCCAAGTTTCATATTATATTTAGGTGCTTCTCACAAAATTAGAATATCAACAGAAAGTTAATTTATTTAATTTCTTCAATACAAAAAGTGAAACTCATATATAGTCATTACAAACTGAGTGATCTATTTCCAGTGTTTTTTTCTGTTAATGTTGATGATTATGGCTTACAGCTAATGAAAACCCAAAAGTCATTATCTCAGCAAATTAGAATTATTAACAACAAACACCTGCAAAGGCTTCCTAAGCATTTAAAAAGGTCCTTAGTTTGTTTCAGTAGGCTCCACAATCATGAGGAAGACTGCTGACTTGACAGATGTCCAGAAGGCAATCATTGACACACTCCACAAGGAAAGTAAAGTTTGCATTTCATTTGGAAATCAAGGTCCCAGAGTATGAAGGAAGAGTGGAGAGGCATACAATCCAAGCTGCTTGAAGTCTAGTGTGAAGTTTCCACAATTAGTGATGGTTTGGGGAGCCATGTCATCTGCTGGTGTAGGTCCACTGTGTTTTATCAAGACCAAAGTCAGCGCAGTCATCTACCAAGAAATTTTAGAGCACTTCATGCTTCCCTCTGCTGACCAGCTTTTTGGTGATGGAAATTTAATTCTCCAATAGGACTTGGCACCTGTCCACACTGCCAAAAGTACCAATACCTGGATTAAAAACAACAGTATGCTGGATTGGCCAGAAAACATGCCTGAAGTTAACCCCATAGAAATTCTATGGGATATTGTCAAGAGGAAGATGAGAGACACCAGACCCAACAATGCAGACGAGCTGAAGGCTGCTATCAAAGCAACCTGGGCTTCCATAACACCTCAGCAATGCCACAGGCTGATCGCTTCCATGCCATGCCGCATTGATGCAGTAATTGATGTAAAAGGAGCCCCAACCAAGTATTAAGTGCATTTATTGAACATAAATTTCAGTAGGCCAACATTTCGGATTTTCAAATCATTTTTCAAGCTGTGTTATAAAGTATTCTAATTTATTGAGATAAATTACTTTTGGGTTTTCATTGGCTGTAAGCCATAATCATCAACATTAACAGAAATAAACACTTGAAATAGATAACTCAGTTTGTAATGACTCTATATAATTTATGCGTTTCACTTTTTGTATTGAAGAACTGAAATAAATTAACTTTTTGATATTCTAATTTTATGAGAAGCACCTGTATCTCCTGTCATGTACCAATGGACACATTGGGTCACATTCTGCCAATGTACGGTAGTTCTAGAATAAGGTTGTCTCACAGAAAGCTGCCAAAGTTAAAGTTTTCATTTAGTCCATGCAGACTGACAGTATTGAGCCTAATTATTCATTCAATCTTTTTTTTCAACAATATCGAATTAAGATCGCCACCTCTGATATCCAATTTGATCTGGCAATTGCCCATCCTTTTTACTTTTTATCATTGCAATCCGTGTTTATTTTTAAAATGCCTTGCGATGTGAGTGGGAGTAAATATGGTACTTTTTTCTGCTTCTGATTAGTGTATTCACCTTTGTCATAATTTATTATATTCTTAATAAGTTCCTTTATGTGGGGTTTTAGATCTCTTGTTGTCTTGCCCACATATCTCAACCCACATGTACATCCCAAGCAATATATTATTCCAATGGAGGATCAATTTAAGGGTTGGTTGAAATGATTAGTTTTTCCAAAGGCACCCACAAATGATTTTTTAAAAGTTAAAATCCGATAGGGTTTGCACATTTTGCATGTAAAGAATCCAGGGTCTCTTATTGTTGTAGTCATTTCAGTGCAATTGAAGTGACTGGATACTAAATGATTTGAGATGGTGGTGGCTTTCCGATAGCTCGAGGATAGCTCTAGGTGATGTTAGATATTCCTTGAGGTAACAATCTTATTTAAGAATGTTCCTGTGTGTATTCAAAATATTCAACATTATCTGCCAATCTTCATGATATTCAGTGATGAATCTAATATTGTCACCTTGATTCTTGTACCAATTTTTTGGGACCAGCAGTTCATCTCTATTTGTCTTGAGCGCAATATTTTACGTTTTCTTAACCATCCTCTTGGAATAGTTTCTTTCAAGAAGTCATGCTTTGAGTTACACACTCTCTGTTTGAAACATTCAAATGTGGAACAGTTCAGATGTAACTGTAGGAACTCTCCTTTGGAAATTGCCCTAATAGTTGTGATGGATTGAGTGTAATTAGTGTCAAGGATGCTGTTAGTTGCTGTTTCTCTTCTATACAGATCAGTTTGTATCAGGTTATCTGTATCTTTTTGGATAATGATATCCATAAACTGTATATGATCTTTGTGGGAGGAGAGTGTGAGTTTGAGATTTAGACTGTTATTAAGAACATCAATGAAGTTCACCAAATCTTTCTCAGTACCTTTCCAAATGATGAGAATGTCATCTATGTAGGGCTTACACATTACTGTACGGTCTACAAAGATTGACATCCCTTCAGCAAAGACAACCTCTTCATCCCATCACCCCAAATACAAATATGCAAAAGTAAGGTGCGACCGCATCTCCCATCTTGGTACCCTGCAATTGGAGATAACAGCAGCCGTCAAAGAAAATAATTACTTTTCAAAATAAATTTCAAAAGGTTCAGTGCATATTCTCTACATACTGGATTGTATTTATGGCTTTGTTAGAGGAAGACCTCTGATTTATACTAGTAAATAGGCTTTCAACATCACAAATTACAAGTAGTTCATGTTGATCCAATTTGTTCCCCCGCAGTTCTTGTAATATTTGCAGAGTGTCTCTGGTATAGTAGGGAAAATCTTAATCATATTCCCTTAATTCTTCATCTAGCCACTGGTTGACCTTTTCTGTCAAGTTTCCTATTCCAGAGACAATAGGTCTTCCAGGTAGGTTCTCAAGGCTCTTGTGGACCTAGGGGAGCATGTAGAATTTATCTACAGGTGTAGAGATGTGTGGCCCAGCTGCGCTTGGTACACATGTTCTCTGGTGGATGCACAGAAGGTAGGTCACAGAAACCTGATATTCATTCACACTCACACTTCCCAGTATTGCCACTAGAGGGAACCTTAGACTATTTAAGGGTGTGAGAGACGTAGCAGTGAGTTCAGTGTTAGTTCCTGTCAGAGAGAGAGACAAGTCTTGGGTGATTCAGGAGTGAGTCATTCCAGTCAGAGACAGACGGAGAAAGATTGCAAACTGTTTTCTCAGAACAGGCTGAATGTTAGTTCCCAACGAATGAGGAAAGTGACTCTCGGAGTGAGCATGAAATCAGTCTGGCGGAAGGTCCTGATAGCCACTCTGGACAGAGTTTATGAAGGAACAGAAAGAAGGGGACTACAGTATCAGAACATCGAGTTAACTGAGAAATGGTCAGTGAGCTGTGGAAGGAAGGAAGCTGATGACTACACCTACTGCTACCCGTGCTTATGTTAAGGGTGAGAGTAGGGCGACGGGCGAGTGGTGACAAGAGAGAAAGAGTGACATAGGTGACCTAGCACCTCCACTCCGCTTAACCGGACGCCGGGTCCGAAGCCTTGCTAGAACCTTCACGGCTAGTGGGAGAAAACCGGAATCCCTGCTGGACTTCAAGTCGCAGAGGGTAGCCCTTCAGTGCTGATAGTAACCGGGGTCAGGAGAACAGGAGTCTGGCAGTGCACTGCAGATATAGACTTAGTTCTGTCCACAAGAAGGCTCCACCACAATGTCGGCCGGGCGTAGCTGTTTTATTTGGAGTTAAACTTCGCTTCATGCAAGTTAGGACTCACACACACATTAAGAAGTAAGGAGGCCTTAAACCTACTCAGTGACTACTGGATGTGCATCCTCCACCCTGAGCAGCTTCCCGGGACATACCTGCAAATACCACCTGTAAAGGTATGGAAAGAGATTGACTTGTGTGTGTCTGCCTTATTGTCTGCACCTGCACCGCCATAGACTTCGAGGGAACAGTCTCACCTGTGGGAGACTTAACACCTTGCTGCCCAGTAACATCCCCTCAGAAGATTCACCCTGCAGCGCTGGTCACATTGAACAGAAACCACAGGTGGCGTCACAAACAATTATTACAATCCCCTGTAAATATCCCCCTTTGCATGAGCGCCCAGGGCAACGGACCGAGCTGTGCTACTTGTGACATTCCCCATAGACTCGGTGCCGAGTACCCCATAACCCTGGTGTTGTGCGACTCAGAGACAATTTTGATTCCATGGGTGTTTTACAGAAACAAGCAGAAATGGATGTTGCTGAGTGAAAACTGCAAATCTGCCATTGTAGTGCCTATACATTGTAATGCCCATGCATTGTATCCAACTTGTGCTTCTGAAGACATGAAAAGCATAAATTAAAGGCATACTCATCGCTACAGAAATGTGGATGCTATCTGTGGTTTAGGCAAACTGTGGTTCTCAGAAGAGAGGGGAACATTAGGATTTGGGAGTGCAGAATTTGCTGAATTTCTTATGGGGAGTGAGGAGCTATTTTGCTTTTCCACAATGTTTGTGCTGCCAGTGACGTACAAGCCCCCTATATGTTCATTCACAGATGACGGAGCTGAGTGAGTCCTTGTTTTTTTGTGGATTGAGCAGAAGCTTTAGCTGGGAACATTTTACAAAAATTTTGGATCACATTTATTTTGTGCTCTATGCTGGGCATATACATTGGGGTTCCATCTTAATCTCTGAATAATGTGATTCAGATGAAACCATGAGGAATCAATTCACTAAAATGAGTTAGCAGTTACTCTGGACTCTGTCTGGCCTCTGCTCAGGGGTGTCGCTCTTTTCAGACATACTGTACAGTTCGCTTTTGTGCAAGCCTAAAAATATGGACACCGCCGGATCATAGGTCAGACGACGGGGGCCATTATACAGCGGGGGAGATAATGAGGGGGCCATTTTACAGCGTGGGAGCTAATGCGGGGGGCCATTATGCAACGTGGGAGCTAATGTGGGGGCCATTATATGTGTGGCCCAGCTGCGCTTGGTACACATGTTCCCTGGAGAGTGCACAGGAAGGTAATTACAAAATCTGATATTCATTCACACTTCACATTTCCCAGGAGCCACCAGAGGGAGCCCCTTAGATTCATGTATTTAGGGGCGTGGAGAAATGCAGCAGTGGGCATTCTAGCCAGTCAGCTATGCTAGTTGTTGGTTGTACCTCAGACAAGTTAGTTCTCCTCAGGACACCAGAGTGAGAGGATTCCTGTCAGAGCTCAGTCTGAGCTAGAGAGAGGAGAGACAGAAGACAGGGAAGGAAAGATTGCAAGCTGATATCTCAGAACAGACAGATTACTAGTACCCTATGTATGTGGAAAGTGACTCTCGGAGCAAGCGTGTATTCAGTCTGACGGAACGTCCTGAGAGCTGCTCTGGACAGAGTCTTTGAAGGAAAGAAGGAAGGGGACTACAGTTTGCAGAACATCGAGTTAACTGAGAACAGTCAGTGAGCTGGAGAGAAAGAAAGCTGACAACTACACCTACTGCTACCCGTGCTTATGTTAAGGGTAAGAGTGAGGCGACGGGCGAGTGGTGACCCAAGAAAGGAGTGACTTCGGTGACAGATCACCTTCACTCGACTAACCGGACACCGGGGTCCGAAGTATTGCTAGAACCTTTACGGCTAGTGAGAGAAACACCGGAATCCTTGCTGGACTTCAAGTCACAGAAGGTAGCCCTAAGTGTCGATACGTAACTGGAGTCAGGGAGAACGGGACGGAGTCGGTCTGATCAGCCACAACGGCTTAGTTTTTTCCAACATCTGATTATCAGAGACAGAGAAGGCTCTACCACAATGTCAGCCGGGCGTAGCTGCTATAGTAAGAGTTAAACTTGACTTCATGCAAGTTTGGACTCACAGATATTCAAAGGGTAAAGGAGGCCTTAAACCTGCTCAGCAATTCCCTGAATGTGCATTCTCCAACCTGACCAGCTTCCCGGGACATGCCTGCAACATCTACCAGTAAAGGTATGGAAAGAGACTGAACTGTGTGTGAATGCTTATTTGCCGCACCCTGCACACCATTGACTTTGAGGGAACAGTCCCACCTGTGGGGACTTAACATCTAGCTGCTTAATAACATCCCCTCAGAAGATTAACCCTGCAGCGCTGGTCTATCTGATCAGAAACCACAGGTGGCGTCACAAACAACTATTACTACAATCCCCTGTAAATATCCCCCTTTGTATGAGCGCCCAGGGCCACGGACCGAGCTCTGCTGCCAGTGACATCCCCCATAGACTTCCATGGGCTCGGTGCCGAGTACCCCATAGCCCTGGTACCACCATGTTGTGCGACTCATCTTCAAGTTGGGAGATGATGCAAGGGCCGTTATAGTTTAAAGGCTGTTGTCAGGCCATCATACAGTGTAGGGCCGTATATATAGTGTGGGAGCTACTGTGGGGGCCATTATACAGTGTGGAAGACTGTGGGGGCCTGTAAAGAGTTTGGGGCTACTGTAAGGGCACATAAGAGACATTTTACTATGTAAGGGCATAGTAGTGGCATTACAATGTGAAGCAGTAAGAGGATTCCTGCTTTTGTACCACACAGCAGCAGCAGTAATAGGGACACATACAGCAGCAGCGGCTCAGTATTGGGGTATCAGCAGGATGAGGAGTTTGTGCAGGTTGGGAATAGATGGGGATGGTGCAGGAAATGTGAAAAGTCAGATGTGTCTTTGTTGTAATCTCTGCAGCCGAGTCCTGGCTGGAAAAAGTTGCCTTGTTGGTCTGGGCCACATGGAAAAGAGGGAAAAAGTGAACGATTCCATCAGAAAGAATGTCTGCTGTAAATCACCATCTATAACTGTACTGTAATCACGTGTATGTTCTGTAGGACTGGTATCTACCACTATATGGTCACAATATGGAGATAATATCAGTGTTGTTCTTTGTGGAGATTTTTTTTAGTTACAGCAGGATCATCTGCTGAGGTTCCCCTATACCCACGATTTGACTGCTCCACTGTAGTTGTAGTCAGGGGTTAATGGCCCACTCAGCTGTCTCGCCCCCCCTGAGCTGAACCCCTAGCTATGCCTCTGTATGAAGTGCAAGTTTTTAGCTATCATTTGTTTCCAGGCACTTATTTTTATTAAACCTATCAATCTTTTAAATATTTTAGCACTGTAAATTGTGCTATTAGACTTCCTATAATATTTCCTAGGTCATATGCTTTCTTCAGAAGCCTTTACTTTGTGTGAAAAGAATAATTTTCCTTTTATTTCCAGCAGGTGGCAGACTGCACTTAGTCATAACTTGGATACTTAATGTATTACTTGAAGCTTTTTAAATAAGATATTGAACACCGTAAATCACCAGCTTAACATGTTACTTGTTTATAATGCTTACTGCTTGAAAACTATAAGGATGCAATCATATTTTTTTACATAATTTAGATTCAGTAATGCCACATTTAACATTTCAATGCAGCCAAATTTGACACAACGTGCTAAACATACCTCAGAATTTTGCCCCGGCCCCAACAAAAAAATAGCAGCTAACTGTAATAAATACATTCAGTTATGTTCTATATAGTAGACAACTGTCTTCAATACCAGGTAATTGTAAGGGGTTATTCCTGGAAGAGGCGTAGCTTGAGGTTCAGCTCAGAGAAAGGGGGGGTGACGTCTGACTGGGCCCCTAACCAGGTAACCCTGATTACAACTCTGGTGGCACACCCTAATTGTGGGTATAGGAGGACCGCAGCAAATGACAATGGTGTTCTAGAAAATAAATTTCTATACAGAGACCAACACAGACATATATTACTGCCATATGGTGACCATATAGTGGTAGATACTAGTCCTGCAGAACGTACTGACATTTTTCTTATGGAGTCGTTCACTTTACCCGTCTTTTACATCTGGTCCAGACAAACAAAACTTCTTTCATCCAGGACATAGACAAAGACACATTTGACTTTTCACATTTTCAGCACCGTCTTTATCTATTCCCAACCTGCAAGAAAAATCCTCATCCTGCTGATATCCCAATACTGAGCTGCTGCTGTATGTGTCACTATTACCGCATATCCTGTTTGGCATAAAAACAGGGCTCCTCTTATCACCCCATATAAAAATGCCACCATTGTGCCCCTTACAAAGTTAAATGCCTCTTTTGTGCCCTCTACATGGTAAAATTGCCCTCTAGAAAACAATAATGCCCTGTGCAAATGCCCTAGAAAACAGTGTCAACATTTTGACCCTAGAATGTAATAATGTAATAATGCCCCCATGTGCAGCTTTGACAGTCATAATACTCTAAGCGCCACAATAATGCTTATTAAATGCCTATTTAACATCCAATAATGTCCTTTGAGCCCCTCAATGTACATCTTCCCCATTCACAGTATGATGGGCTCACAGTTCTCTTACACACAGCATGATGGGCCCACAGCTTTGCTATACATATCATGATTGGCCCAATCTCCCCTATCTCCCCTATACACAGTATAGTTTGATGGGTCTAGAGATCCCCTATACACAGTATGATGGGCCCACATCTCCCCTATACACAGTGTGATGGGCCAACATTTCTATTATACACAGTATGATGGGCACACAGCTCCCCTATACACAAAATGATATACCTACAGTATGTCATCACACCTTCATTATTTACATTATGATGGACCTAAAGATCCCCTATGCACAGTATGATACCCATAGCTCCCATATACCAGTATGATGCGTCTGCATCTTCCCCTGTACACAGTATAATTAACCCAACATTAGTCCTCATGTAATGATGGTGGAAGCTCATGGATTGCTTCCAGACCTCCAAGGGTTAAATGTGTTTTTGTACTTGTATGTGATACAGGTAGGATACCCCATGTGGCTTCAGTTTGCGGGGACAGGGTTAACTGTAGTGGCCAACCCAGCTGGATGGGGGGAACTGAGTGTTAAAGACAGAGGCAGGATGTGTCAGTTAAGTTAGGGTGAGTTTCCACGGTCAGGAAACGCTGCGTGTTTGGCGCTGTGCGCTGGCGCAGCGCCAAACACGCAGCGTCCAGATGTTACAGCATAGTGGAGGGGATTTCAAGAAATCCCGTCTCCACTATGCGTAACAATACGCAGGTGGCAGACCTGCGTAAACGGACATGCGGCGCGTCTTTTTAGACCGCAGCATGTCCTCGCGTATTGCGGCGACGGTGCGTCGCCGCAACAGAATTAACACAGGGCTATGTAGCCCTGCGCTCTTTCCGGAGGTGTCCTGAACACCTCCGGAAAGATCGCGCGTCATAAAGGGGCGGGGCTTAGACGAGCGGAATTTCCGCTCCGTCCAAAGCGCTGTGGTTCCGGACCGTGGAACCACAGCCTTAATGCGAAGACAGGAGTGCATATGCAGTAGGGATAGTAGGCTGCAAAGGATGACGCAAGCTCAATATTCCGGACAGCAGATTGCCGTAAATACCTTTCATGTGATTCCATGTAATGGCCAAGGGCAACCTCAAGATGGATGTCGGAGGCAAGGGCACACTCAGCTCGCGAAGCTAGATAGAAAGAAGGACTCAGGCTACATGTGGCCGAAGGTATCACAATCAAGAAATGCTACTTGAGGTGAGGAAGATCCCCAAGGGCTAGGAAACTCAGAAAGGGTGATATGTACCTATCCCGAGAACCAGAGCTAAAGTTGTATCCAGTACCTGTGGGAAAGATGACAACCCATTGGGCCTTATCCTTTAAACCTGCTTGTAAATATTGTACAGACTGCCATTCTCTCAGTAAAAGTTTGGTTTTTATGAACCACGTGTCTCCTGGACTGTTTGCTGCCCTGGTCCAGAAGAGGGATTACTGGACTCAGAACAGGCATGCTGGCCACAAGTAAGTGGAAAGCACTACATACATAGCAGCACACAAGGACCAAAACACTCCTTGCTTGTAGGATGCAAAAGCGAGTGGGGACCAGAGGTCGCCCATGAGTACCTCGTTTGGACATCTTACACTCACACTGTATGATGGCCCCACACTGTATAATAGTCCCACACTATATAATGGCTCTCAAATTATCCCTGCACTGTATAATGCCCCACACAGTAGTCCCCCACTTTGTGAGGGTCCCCACACTGTTTAACCCCTTTGCCCCGAAGCCTGTTTTCACCTTCCTGACTAGGCCAATTTTTACAATTCTGACCACTGTCATTTCATGAGGTCATAACTCTGGAATGCTTCAATGGATCCCAGTGATTCTAAGACTGTTTTCTTGTGACATATTGTACTTCTTGATAGTGGTAAAATTTCTTTGTGTATAAAACAAAAATTTGGCGAAAGCTTTTAATTTTTATGCCCTTAAATCAGAGAGTATCATATCATATCTCACAAAATGGATAATAAATAGCATTTCCCACATATCTACTTTACATCAGCACAATTTTTGAAACATATTTTTTTGTTTAGGAAGTTACTGTATAAGGGTTAAAAGTTGGCCAGCGATTTCTCATTTTTACAAAAAAATTTGCAAAACCACATTTTTTAGGGACCACATCACATTTGAAGTGATTTTGACTGGCCTATATGACAGAAAATACCCAAAAGTGAAACCATTCTAAACACCGCACTCCTAAAGGTACTCAAAACCACATTCGTGAAGTTTATTAACCATTCAGGTGCTTCACAGGAATTTTTGGAATGTGGAAGGCAAAAATAAACATTTACTTTTCTTTCACAAAAATTTTCCTTTAAACTTCATTTTTTTTTACTTTTGCAAGGGTAACAGGAGAAAACGGACCATCTAATTTGTTGTGCAATTTCTCCTGAGCATGTTGCTAACCCATATGCTGGGTAAATCTACTGTTTGTGCACACAGCAGAGCTCAGAAGGGAAGGAGCGCCATTTCACTTTTTGAATGTAAAATTTGCTGGCATAATTAGTGGATGCTATGTCATGTTTAGAGAGCCCCTGATGTACCTAAACAGTGCAAACCCCAAACAAGTGACACCATTTTGGAAACTAGACCCATTAGGGAACTTATCTAGAGATGTGTTAAGCACCTTGAACCCACGTTAAGCCGTGAAAATAAAAAAAATCACATTTTTCCCGCAAAAATCTTTTTTAGCTCCAAATTTTGTATTTTCACAACAGGATAAAATGGACCCCAAAATTGTTGTGCAATGTCTCCTGAGTTCACTGATATCCTCAAAACTACTTTTGCAAAGCTCAGAAGATTAGAAATGCCATATTACAGTGCAGAATTTGCTGCACTTGTTTGAGAGTGCCATGTTACATTGGCAGAGCCCCTGAGTAGAAATGAGCGAATATTTCAATGTTTGGTTTGGATTAGGATCACCGAATTTGCAGTATTCGCCGAATAATTTGTCGAATATTCCCGAACATAACAGAACGTCATTCAGGTCAATGGGAGGTAAAAACAAACGCATGAACAACACCTTATAAAGGCTCCAAATGCTGCCAAAACACATCAAATGAGGGACAGACACCAGGAAATTGGCCTCAATTCACCCACAGTACTAATTGTAACACAGCACTGCAGCAATCAGCCAGGCATGAGGCATCGGGGTCTGGGACAGCATTTACAGCTTTCAATTGAACGTTACAGTAAGACGACGTGGGCGAGGGATCGGTGTAGGCCTCCTGTGTTGGGAGCCCTGATACCTCATGCAACAGCTCAACCTGCTGTCATACTCAGCCACACTCAGGTGGCACAAATATCATATAAATTTTGTGAACTACTATTGTCAGAAAAATCTAAGTATAGTAACACGGGTAGTTGACTCCAAGGAAATGGAGGCCTGACGGTCTTGGAGGCCTACTGCTACAGGCAACACACATGAAGGAGACCCAACCAGGAGTCTACACATTTACAACATTTAGTAGCAGACATCAACAAAGTGGCATCAATTGCAATAAAGTAGAATTAGTATAGCAGGACGACAACCCCTCCACTACAGCCAACCCAGTAGATGGAGACTGTGACGGGCAAGGTGGTGGAATCACTGTTCTGTATCCCTCTGAAAAGCATGGGAGAGGTGTAACAAGGTGGCCTACCAAATCCCTACTCGGACAAGTGGCATCAGGTGAAAACTGCGACCCAAGGAGGTGCAAAGAGGTTGTACCAGGTTTCACTCCATGACTGACCTACAGAAGGTGGCAGCTGACCCCCTACAGTGGGTAAGCTGCTATGGCTCAAAGGAGGGATGAAAAATGCAGGCAGGCACTGTATGGACTCTGGAACCACAGCTGCAGATGAGGCCAGCTGAGGAACAGAAAAGCACTGGCAGGTGGGTATTAGCAGATGCGATCAGGACTGGCTGATGGACAATAGTGCACAGACAGGTATGAGCAGATGGTCACAGACAGGTAAGAGCAGATGAATACAAAGCAGACAGGCGGACCTGGGGAACCTGACAACTAGCAAGCATGCAAGGCAAACTAACAATGTAGCTAAGGCACCTCCATATTGGATGAGAATCCTTAAATAGAAGGTGTCACCAAGCTATAGGTTGGGAATACCTTATGTTAATGCAGGCGGTCCCTATAAGAGGGAGCGTGCGCGTGCACCCTCAAAGCATAGCTTCCAGTCCTACAACTGAACCTTGGTAGACACCGACACAGAGGGGGCGAGACAAGGAGGTGCTGTGTGAGTGGGAGGCACTGAATGTCCTGTCTGTTAGGTACGAGGAGATCCAACAAAGGGCCAAGTCTGTAATGTCAACAGATCAAAAAGTCTGTAGTAAGAGAGAATGGTCCACTGTGTCAAAGACAGATGCCAGGTCCAGGAGAAGGAGGACAAACGTGCATCGCTTTCATTTGGCGGTTAGTAGGTCATTGGTGACTTTAGTCAGGGCAGATTCAGTGGAATGGTGCGGTCTGAAGTCAGATTGTAAGCGGTCAAAGATGGAGCAAGAGGAGAGGTGGGAGACAGTTCAAAATGGACGTGTTGTTCCAGTAGTTGGAAGGCATAGGGGATAAATGAGATGGAGCGATAGGTAGACAAGGAGGATGGGTCAAGGGCGAGCTTTTTGAGGATGGGTGTGATTGAGGTATGTTTCAATCAGGATGGAAGACACCAGTTGTTAGTGACAGGTTGAAGAGATGGGTTAGGCTTGTGATGAAGACTGTGGTAAAGCATGGAATGAGGTGGGACATTACTGTGTCAAGATCACAGGTGGTGAGGCAAAGTATTTAGCTGGATGAGAGGAGAAGGAGGGGGAACTGATGAAAAGGAAAGAATTGAAAGTACTGAATAGCTGTTTAGGGTTGGGAGACAGGTATGATACAAGGGATGAGAAGTCAGTTTATTTTGCTGCAGTCTGAATTTTCGTAGCATTTTTACAATTTCTGTTACTGGACAGGCAACTCCGCTCCCTTTCTTTGGCAGCCATACAATGGTATGCTTTGTAGATGAGGGTCAGAAAGAACATGTGCTCCAGTAGCTGGAAAGCGCTGCATCAAGTGGCCTCTGCTCCTCTTCCTCCACCTTAACATCACACACAGTACAGTTCTCAGTGCTGGCACCCCAATTACCCTTTTTTTCCCCACATCACAACTCTCCAAGCACCCAACTGTTGGGAACCACAGATGGCTGAGTCTGCAGATCTCTTCACACATTGTATGCTATGGGCATCGGAAGTGTACTCTAAAGATTCAGAGTCAAGAGGAAAGAAATCATCTGCACCGACGGCCAAATTTTTTCTCACTTTGATCCATGGCCAGGCAAAGTTTTGTCCGCGCATAAACCAAACCTTCATCAATAGACGTTAACCCCGTTGGGTGAAGGTGATCCATTTGTGACAAGACTCACATGTTTGAGGTGCCTGCGGATTGTACTGTGCTGTCAAGGCAGGAAGAGGAGGAGGGTGACTCTCAGGGCGAGGAGTGGGAGAACATAGAGGATGACGATGAAGCAGTAGATCACACTTGGTGTAAACCCTGAGGCATGCAGCTGAGTAGTTCAGAAGAGGAGGAGGAGGAAGAAGAGGAGGTTACGTAGACACAGAGTTATGCAACCACAACAACCAATGCATCCTGAGGCCCAACTCTGGTAGTGGATAGCAGCGTTCGGCGTTCTGCTGTTGGCTATCTTGGGTCTTTTTTTCAGACCGGCAATAATCTAAAAAATAATGTTATTTGTCAAATTTTTTTAAAAACAATTTAGTAGAGTAAAAAAAATGAAATAATTTCGGTACTACATGCATGATCTGGCACATGCGCGATCAACATGCATTAATCTGGGATTGTCACTGTGCTAAAATGCAGACTTGTGGAACTTGCCAACCACCGTCCACCCTTCAACCTCATCTTCTGATTATTCCTCCTCCCTCACTGTGGCAAGTGTTATCACACAGGTCTCCAGCCAAAGAACCTACATTTGGGGTGACTGAGATCCTGTCAGCTGATACGGAATTGGACATGCCTGCCATTTTTGACTGATCTTACATAACAAGTAAACCCCATCTTTCTCAATCCACCATAACATCTCTGCCTGCACCTCTCTCACAGTCCAGCAGCTTGTCGTGTTCACCCTACTCCATCACGTGTCAGCACAGGAGCAAACCCTCGTTTGTGCAGTTGTACTCACGTACAAGATTCTTTACTCTTACACATGGCAAAATTAACAGCTTGAATTATTATTATTATGCATTTTTATAGCGCCATTTATTCCATGGCGCTTTACATTGAGAGGGGGCGAATATAGACAAGTACAATAAACATGAGCAATACAGGACACACATAAGCACAGAAGGAGAGAGGAGAGGAGAGAATTTCACCATCTTTAATCTACTAATATTAATAACCTTTATTCATATATCGCAAACACATTCCTCATAGCTTTATGAGTCAGCAGTTCATATAAAACAGTCAAAAGTGACCAAGTTTAAGATAATCAAACTATTAAAGCAAAAATAATAATGACCCTGCTCTTAAGGGCCCCGTTCCACATAGCGACACACCAGCGATCCCGACAACGATCAGGATCGCTGGTGTGTCGCTACATGACAGTCAGGTATTCGTGATACCTTCAAACTTACTTGCCCTACCAAGGGGCCCCCTTTTCTTTTAAGACAACTTATCCCCATTCCTACCCCCCAACGCCGAATAAACAACTCCATTCCAATTTTTGGATAAATTGGCCACAGCAGCCTTTTTATTAACAATTTAACAACAAATTAACATTTTAAACATTTTCCACGGAGGGGGTGGTCCTCGAAGCCCTCAAAATTTATAACATCACCTTTTTCCAATCTGATCCCATGCGAAGTCATGCCTCCAGCCGCTAAACACCAGCTCGAAGACATGAGATCCGACTCGCATGGCCAGTATCCGCCACAAACCACAAGTTCCATTCCAAATTCCAACGCTCCATGTGACCTGCATTTCCGACCATTTAATCCACCTAAGGGGGAGTCCAGGAGCTGTTAAGATCCCCCCCCTCCGAGCCACCATTTTAGTATCACCAACTTCGAGGACCTTTCCCCCCCCACGCCAAGCTGCCACGACAAAGCACAATAGATAGTTAATACAAAAGTAAATTCCTATTATTGCATTTCCCTAATTGTTAAGACCCTATAAAACCACTTTAATAAGGGATGGGTGGGTGGGAGCTTAAATATATGTTCGGGGCACCTAAAATGGTTACCCTCTTGTTGTTACCTCAACTCTTTATACCCCTCATATTTTGCTCCTTCTCCCTCCCCCCTCCCTTGCCCCGTGCGTCCAATAAGCTGACCCCCAGTCCCACTGAATAAATGTAACCTCTTATGATCCCTAACCCTACCAATCCTCAGGACCTCTCAACCCCTGTCATGGTGGCCTCCCTTTTAATGACCTTAGGGTTCTTAGTCCGGCCCTACTTGACAGTCAGGTATTCGTGATACCTTCAAACTTACTTGCCCTACCAAGGGGCCCCCTTTTCTTTTAAGACAACTTATCCCCATTCCTACCCCCCAACGCCGAATAAACAACTCCATTCCAATTTTTGGATAAATTGGCCACAGCAGCCTTTTTATTAACAATTTAACAACAAATTAACATTTTAAACATTTTCCACGGAGGGGGGTGGTCCTCGAAGCCCTCAAAATTTATAACATCACCTTTTTCCAATCTGATCCCATGCGAAGTCGTGCCTCCAGCCGCTAAACACCAGCTCGAAGACATGAGATCCGACTCGCATGGCCAGTATCCGCCACAAACCACAAGTTCCATTCCAAATTCCAACGCTCCATGTGACCTGCATTTCCGAACATTTAATCCACCTAAGGGGGAGTCCAGGAGCTGTTAAGATCCCCCCCCCTCCGAGCCACCATTTTAGTATCACCAACTTCGAGGACCTTTCCCCCCCACGCCACCAACATAAATGTTCTAACCCCCTTAAACATTTATGTCCCTCCATACTTTCAAGTCCTTCTCAATGCCCTCCTGTATAGCCAAACACCACATATCTAGCCCGATTGCATTTAAATGAACCCCGTCCTTCCTCCAAAATTCACCTTCCCCTGACTCCAAGTCCCAGTGTCTTACCACAATTGCCCCATTCCATACCATGAAACAAGAAATTGCTCTGTTCAATTTAATCCGAGCCTTGTTAATAACCCTGCACCGATCTTGCCCCTTGCCACACTTTTCTGGGAATAATGTCCTACCACACTAACAATAGCTTTGGAAACATGGCCCACAATCGTAACGCGTCAAATTTAATGTCCCTGATCAAAGCTCTACAAGGGCGTTTTCCCAAGTCATTCCCACCCAGGTGAATGACTAAAATCTCCGGTGCCCTATCTAACCTAACAAATTTATTGAACTCGGGCCAGAAACAATCCATGTCATTCCCCGTTTACCAATCCAGTGAAGCACAGATGTATTTCTTGGAATGCCCAACTGCCGCCCGTCTGGACTAATCACTGCCCTGAGCGCTGCCCAGAAGACAAACGAGTGCCCCATTATCCATGTCAGAAGAGTCTTTGGTTCTGGAATGAGAAACAAACATAAGAAAAACCGCAAAGTCAAAACAAAAGTTATCTACTGTACCCTAACCGAACTTATAACAAAGACGGGCGTACATACGATCGAAATCTTGCCGACTCCCAGCGCCCAATCCTTTTTACCATGTCTTCCCCCATACCCCGTCTAGCAGCCTCCGTGGCTGCACCAATTCGGAAAGAATGCCCGCTATATTTATTAGACACTATGCCCGCTTTTCCCAGACACCGTTTAAAAATTGACATAAACTGAAAGTGAGATAGAAATGACCCATCCTCATGTCTTAACAACGGGTCAACTTCAGGACCCCCGAGCTCCATAAAATTCTTCACGCATTGTACGGGGCATACTGGCGAGCCGTTTACTTCAAATAGCACCACCGAGCAGCCCTTTCCTTCCACATCTGTTTTGGATGACTGAATAAATAACTCTATCCTATCTTCAAATAATACCACATCTTGCCTCAGGAGACCCCCTTTTTTATACCTCGAAGGGCTAACTAATTCCCCCAGCCTAAAAGCCCCAAAGAATGCCAATGAAAAAGCCGCCTTAAAAAGTGTTATCTCCCATTGTGAAGAACAGACTCCCCTTAGTTCGCTTCCTAGGACTAGTAGCACATCATATGATACTGGCCGTCTCCCATCCATCACCTTCCAACCATTTTTCCACCCTTTCACTGCTTGTTGAATTAAAAATGACTTAGTCATATCCGGCCTACCCCTGAATTTAAAACCAAAAGATATTCCTGACAAAAACTTATTGAGCTTCGGAACCGACCATTCCGCTTCCCAATGATGGCCCAAAAACAACAATAAACTACTCTCATCCCCTAACTCCCTATCCAGCGTTGAAACCCAATCCAACCACAACTCCCATGCTCTAGTATAGCTTGCCCACGTGCCCGGAGTCAATGACTTGGCTAACAAGTTCCTCACTGCCCCCCTGGCAAGGTCCATAGATTCTCTGGGCATACCATCTGACAAGATTCCGCTTGAAATGACATTTCCCATGCACGCTCCAGCTGTAAACACAAAAGAACGTCCATGTTAGCTTCAACGACTGACTTCCTCAGTGATGCCGTGACCCAGACATTCAAACTCAAACCCAGCCATACTAGGCGTTGCATTACACTTAGAACCAATTGATCCGGTGACGATAAAGAATTAATGGCTTTTACCGATCCTTCGAACTGACAGCCAAAACAAATCTTTTTATCCCGTACATATTCTGGCCATAAAGACAATGCCACAACGATTTGAAAAACTTCTCGAAGCACCTGATTAGCTGTCCAGCCTCTCTCCTTCCACAACTGAGGCCAATATTCAACTAACCAACGGCCTTGGAAAAACAGACCAAAACCCTCCTCACCTACTACGTCCATCAAAATGCCCATAAACTCTGCTGACACAACCGGCGCAATCCACAGCGACTTACCATTGTACGTTTCCAAGAAAAGTGCCCATGTTTTAAGATCCTCCTTCAGATCTTTCTTTAGTCTGATAAAATGAGTAGGGGCCTTTACCCCTACCGTCGCCAAGGACAGACGACGACAAAAAGCTCTAACCATCGGAATGATACGACAAGCAAAGTTTAATTTGCCCAACAATGACTGCACCTCCTTCAATGTCAGTTTTTTAGAAACTAAAGCTCGGTTCACCTCTGTTTTCAAATCCACTACTTTTTCAATGGGCAACCTGCATTCCATTGCCATTGAATCGATCTCAATGCCCAGAAAGCTCAAACAGGTGACCGGGCCCACCGTCTTATCCGGTGCCAATGGCACCCCAAAAGAACGGGCGATTTGCTCCATGGAGTGTAACAGTACTGAACAATCCACCGAATGTGATGCCCCAACAAAAAAAAATCGTCTAGGTAATGGATACAAGAACTCAAACCAGACACCTCCTTAACAGTCCACTCCAAAAACGTGCTAAAAGTTTCAAAATAAGCGCACGATAATGAACAGCCCATAGGTAAACAACGGTCAATGAAAAAACCCCCCTCCCAAAAACACCTCAACAAATGCATGCTGTTGGGGTGAACAGGTAAAAGACGAAAGGCCGCCTCGATGTCTGTTTTCGCTAACAACGCTCCTTTTCCACATTCACGAACCAATGACATAGCCGAATCAAACAATGCATATAAAACTGAACAAACCTGTGGATCGATACCGTCGTTAACCGACGAACCCTTGGGAAATGATAAGTGGTGAATCAGCCTAAACTTGTTAGGCTCCTTCTTGGGTACAACCCCCAATGGTGACACCCTCAAATTACTAATGGGAGGAACATCAAATGGACCTGCCATCCTACCCAAAGATACTTCCTTAGCCAATTTTTCAGAAACAATTTGAGGGAATTCCCGAGCCGATTTCAAATTTTTTGTTGATAGCCTAACCGTGACAGCTAAAAAGGGGATTTTAAACGCATTCCTGAAACCCTCCCATAGTAAAACTGCCGCTTCCCTATTCGGGTATCTATTTAGAAACCGTTCCATCTTTTCCAGGCGGACCGGAGTCACCCCTTTTTCCAGTAGTGTCTGACCCTTTTTTGGCTCCCTCCCCTAAAGCATCTTGACAAACCGTGATTCCCCCCACAGGATGAACATTCATGTTTAAATTTACATTTTGACCCGAACTTACAGACTCCGTCGTTGAAAGCGAAACACAGCCCTTTCTGCATCGCCACCGAGTGCCCCGACTGATTCTGGCCCCCGGTGCCCCCTTGAAACGACTGACTCCCCTGAATTGTTCTACTTGGCGCCGTTAACCTCATCCATAATGCTATGTCCTTATGATCCCACCTAACGCTAGGCCGCGCAGCTTTACGCTGACGGAATTGTTCATCATATCTGAGCCAACCCTGACCTCCATACACTCTGTAAGCCTCACCAATCGTATCCATATAGCAAAAAAGCGCCGAACAATTTTCAGGCGATTTTTCCCCAATAATGCATGCTAAAATTGCGAATGCCTGTAGCCAATTGTTGAATGTTCGCGGAATTAGCCGATACCTCCTCTTATCCTCATCCTCCTTTCTCGTCTCATCCCTTCTAACCCTGTCCAAATTGAAACGTTCTAGGGGAAGAAGGGAGAATATATCAATATATTCACCCTTCCATATCTTATCTTTCACTTCCTGTTTTAAATGCATCCCTAAAGGCCCTTCAAAACAGACATACATCTCTCCTTTCGCAGAATCGTCTAAATGTGTTGTCTCCTCTACCTTGTCACCAGATTGACCCAGCTGCTCAATCAATTCATCACTGCGAGCAGCCGAGGCCATTGCAGTTGACGTAGACCCCAAACCTCGCCCGCCAGCTGTTCCATTACGCTCCCTACCACCACTCCCTGTATTGCCTAACCCTGTATTACCTAACCAAGCCTGTAATGGTGAAGCCCCCCCGGGAGCCATGCCAAATTCCCACATTTTCCACAATTCATTCAAACCTTGCAATATTACACCCAAACCAGCGCCAGTGCCCCCCGCAGACACACCCCCACTCGAACCTAAATCAGACACTAACACTGGTTGTTCAGAAATTACCGCCCCCCCCTCACCTGACTGCCTGGGCGCTATGTACCCAGCAGCCGTGCGTCCAGAATCCCGACGTTGATGGTCCCCATCCAGGACGACGATGGCCTGTGACGATGTTGATGATGCTGCTGCTGATTCGTATAGCCAGACATTATTGTCCGCTACGTCACCCGCAGATCTTGCGTTGTCCTGCTGCATATATGTCGCTGCCCTTGCATTTTGACCAGCTGCCTGCTGATCATTATTCCCATGATCAACCCCCACCCACTGTGGCCCAAAGCGTGCAATATGCCTCTGCACATCTGGACCCCCACCCACTGCGTCAGTAGTATGTGTCGCTGGCATCATGTCGGCTGCTCCCCCACCCCTCCAGACCGCTGAGCCCAAAGTCATATTTATGGTGTCATTAAAAGCGGCAGCAGCCGGTGTTTGCACAAGGCTCAGAGGCCTGCACTCACCAGCCGCTCCGCGTCTCATCTGCTGCTGTGTCGCGTCGTTCCTCTGTCCTCCACCTGCGCCATCAGACAATCGCTCCTGCGTTCTCCTAGTGCCCGGGTTTAAATTTCCCGCCGCTGCTGAGTGGGCGGAGCCACCGTGCCGCGTCGTCTGAGGCTGCGACCGGCGTGTAGGCCCCAGAGCAACGCTGATACTTCGCTGCTGCTCCTCTGCTGCTCCCTGCTGAGCCCCCACCGCACTATGGCTCGTTCCCGCGATTTCCCCCGTCGTCACCGTTGAGGAGGAGGCCGACACCTCCTCCTGATGCAGGTCCCGCCGCATGCCAGGATTCCTCCCGGCTCTGGAGTGGGGCGCCCTCGGCCTATTGCCCGCGTTCCGAGCCGGAGGGTCCCCGGAGGGCCTCCTTACCCGGCGCCGGACCCGGGGGGTGACTTCGGGGCTAAGGCGCTCCGGAGGCCTGGTTCTCCTAGGCCGGCGCCCCGTCGCAACGTCCTGATGAGCTCCCCCATTATGAAGCAGGCCATTGATGGAAGCCTGCAGCCAGTCGGGTCCCCTTAGAACCGCAGCGTCACGCAGCTGCTGAAGGATGGAATCGACATCCATCCCAAGGTCAGTATGCTACACAGCTTAAATATATGTTCGGGGCACCTAAAATGGTTACCCTCTCGTTGTTACCTCAAGCCTTTATACCCCTCATATTTTGCTCCTCCTCCCTCCCCCCTCCCTTGCCCCGTGCGTCCAATAAGCTGACCCCCAGTCCCACTGAATAAATTTAACCTCTTATGATCCCTAACCCTACCAATCCTCAGGTCCTCTCAACCCCTGTCATGGTGGCCTCCCTTTTAATGACCCTAGGGGTCTTAGTCTGGCCCTACTTGATCGCTGCTGAGCTGCCAAACAGGACAGCGACACTGCGGGTAACAAGCGACGCACGTCGCCTAGTTACCCGCGGTGTACGTTGGATACCAGCGCACCAATGCAGGGAGCTGGTAACCAAGGTACACGTCGGGTTTCCAGGCGCTGCGCGGTGCCTGGAAACCCGACGTGTACCTTGGTTACCAGCTCACCTGCAGCAGCGCGCTGGTATCCAAGGTACACGTCGAGTTTCCAGGCACAGCCCCGCGCCTGAAAACCCGATGTTTACCTTGGTTACCAGGAGATCGCTGGTCTCCTGCCTGTCACACGCAGCGGGGCCTGATCGCTGGTACGTGTCAGACATAGCGAGATCGCTGCTGAGATCGCTGTTTAGCAGCAATCTCGGTAGCGATCTCGCTATGTGAGACGGGGCCCTAAGAGCTTACAATCTACAATGAGATGGGGGTGACATCAATTACAGGTGCTCATTTACAATTGTGGTACAACCATCTTGAGGAAATGGGGGGTAGATAAAGGCTGCATGAGCCTTTTGGGTACGGTTGAGTTTGATTGTGAATTATGTTCAGAGAAGTAGAGAATAAGCTATATATAAAAAGGACTTTGATTAGGGAATGTGACAGCCACTCTAAACAGATGTATTTTTAAGGAGCACCTAAAAATGTCTAAGTTGTGGTTATACTCCTAATTTCATGGGGGACAAATGGTAAGAGGTGAGTCATCTGGGTAGGAGATTGAACTGAACCAGACAAAGTCCAGATCAGGGGTGTTACTGTCTTTGTGTGTCTCAGAGTTTGAAAGTTGAAAGAGGATATGAGAATTGGCTAGAGATAGAACCTGGGATGCAGTTGGGGAGTTGGAGCTGTTGAAGTCTCCCAGGACAAGGGTTGTCAATTCTGAGGACATATAGTATGGCCGCAACGCTTAAAAGTGGTCAAGAAAGTGGGTGGGTGTGCCTGGGGGCCGGTATATGACTGCTACTCTGAGGGAGAGGGGATGGAACACACTAATGAACCTCAAAATAAGAATGGCGTCCAATTGACCTGTATATATTTATTGGGTTAAAAACAGGATTGTTGTTGGCAACGAGGAGTGTAGGGTTATCATGGAGTAAGCAGTGATGTTACGGCGGGATATGCGCTTATTCTATGTGTTGTAATCTGGACGTGGATAAGCCATACGTTCACTATTACTTTTCTGAGAACTAATTATTGTGAACAGCCTGCGGCCTCCTCGGATGATTCGTCGCTCAGTCTTGAAATTTGTGGACGATAGGGGCCAACTGAGAGCTATTCGCTACAAAGATCACAGTGCTTGTTTCTGTATCACTCATGGCCTGTGATCTCTGTGATCATTGCATGGACACTCCAATCTGCTGGCCACGGAAATGCAGCCTTTTCGCCTTATGGATACAGACGGTTTTCGAAAGCTGGTGGACGCCTCAGTCCCTTCCAGTAACAGTTGCCCAATCATCATTACTTCTCTATGAAAGATGTGCCTGCTCTACAGCAACAAATCGCAGACAACTTCACCCATTCCCTGAAAAATTCTAGTCTGCCAGGGTGCATTTCAACAATGAAACCTGGACGAGCAAGCATTGACAGGGTAGTTACATCTAGATGAATGGGCAGTGAGTGATTCTGGTGGATGTAGGGGCTGTCGGGAAGGGGCTGCTCCACAAGTCTTGCAATCCCCAAGGTTTGCAGGGTGCTTAGAGATGGAGAAATAAACCACTACACACCATAAGATGGATAACTAAACTTCTAGACAACAGGGGTTGGAGAACTAAACTACTAAACAGCTAGGGTTGTAGAACTAAACCACTACACACCATATGATGGATAACTAAACTAATAGACAACAGGGGTTGGAGAACTAAACTACTAAACCTGTTGTGAACGTGTTGGAGACGACTTCGAAGCTGAGGCTCCCTCTGGTGGTTGCTGAGAGTATTGAACCTATGTTGAACAGCAAGAATCCTACACCTGCAATCGATGATTGGTTGTCAGGGGGACGGACTGGCCTGATATAAGTGAGCTGGCCTCCCATGATCCTCGCCGGTGATCAATTATTACTTTCGGTTCTAGGTTGGAATTCAGCTTGCTTTTCTGCTGTCTCCTGCTATCATTCAGATAAGTTACTTTCTGTTTTTTTTTCTGTGGTTTGATTTCCATTGTTTTTGCCGCCTTGCTTTTGAGTTCAGCTGGGTCCTCTTTGGGGGGCTTGCGCTGGTCTCTGTTCTCTTTTTGAATTTGCACTTGTGCTCAGTTCCTGTGATATTTTTCTGCTGGGTAGCTGCGTATTCACACCAGAGATCTGATGTAGGTGGTCGAGACCGTGTGGTCTCAGCATTTTTGGATTCAGAAGTGTTGGAATTTTTCCTAGGTTTTTTGTTGGGTTGCAGACAGTATTCTCTCCTGTACTATCCTATCTAGACAGTTTTGAGCCCCAGCGTTTGCTCATTCTATTTTCTGTCTGTGTTCGTGTTTTCCTCTTGTCTAACCACCATTATACAGTATGTTTGGGGGCTTCATAATACTTTGGGGCTCTACTACGGGGCAGTTAGCTTTCCCCTTTCCATCTACAGGGGTAGCTAATCTCTCCGCTGTGACAAGGCGTCTAGGGCACCGTAGGAACGTCCCACAGGTCCTTCTAGTTGTGCGGTTAGTTTAGGGGTCTGCAACCTATGAGATACCAACCTTTCTGGTGTTTGGCTGCCTTTGCAGTTTTTGGCTTCTGCCCTCCTCAGCTACCAAAACATAACAGAATTACCGGCCATACTGAAAAATCTATGGTGCTCAACAGAAGGGAAAAATTAAAAAAAAAAAGTTGTCAAAGTTGTCAGAAAAAAATGGTTGTCAGAAATTTTTTTTTTTTTTTGGTTTGTTTCATTTTTCCCTCTATTTCTCTGGGGGCTGAGGAGGAATTTTTTCTCCAATGGAAGTCAAGCATGTGTCCGATCGTGTGGAGCAGCTTGCTGCTGAAGTTCGGAGTATTGCTATCTATCTTGCTGGGTTGCCTGTTGTGGAACCTAGGATCCCTATGCCAGATTTATTTTTGGGGGATCGATCTAAATTTTTGAATTTTAAAAATAACTGTAAGTTATTTTTTACCTTGAAGCCTAAGTCCTCAGGGAATGCAGCACAGCAAGTTCAAATTGTCATCTCCCTGTTGCGTGGCGACCCTCAGGATTGGGCCTTTCCCCTGACACCTGGGGATCCTATTTTGAATGATGTTGATGTGTTTTTTCAGGCTCTGGGGCTATTGTATGATGAACCTAATGTTACTGATTAAGCTGAAAAAACCTTATTGCCATTAAATCAGGGTCATGAAGCCGCTGAGCTGTACTGTCAGAAATTCCGAAAGTGGGCAGTCCTTACTAAATGGAATGATGATGCTCTGGCAGCTGTTTTTCGGAAGGGTCTGGCAGAGACTGTAAAAGACGTTATGGTGGGATTTCCTGTTCCCTCTGGTCTCAATGACTCTATGTCATTAGCTATTCAAATTGACAGACGTTTGCATGAGCGCAGAAATATGCGTGAGATTGTGTTGCCTTGTGAGCCAGCCCCTGAGCCCATGCAGTGTGATGGAGTGACTTCTGGGGCACAGCATCATGAGTTTCGAAAGCGTAATAGGTTGTGTTTCTACTGTGGTGACGCTTCTCATACTATTTCCATCTGCCCCAAGCGAGGAAGACGTTTTGTGCGCTCAGTTGTTTTGGGTAGTGTTCAGACTAAATTTCTGTTGACTGTTACCTTGATTTACTCCATATCCACTTTTTCGGCTCAGGCTTTTGTTGATTCAGGAGCAGCTATAAACCTGATGGATTTTGATTTTGCTAAACGTTGTGGTTTTCCCATGATACCCCTGCGGAAGTCTATTCCTTTGCTGGGCATTGATTCTACCCCTTTGGTGGAGAATAAACCCCAGTTTTCTACCCAGGTGATAATGCGGGTTGACCCGGACGACCAAGAGAATTGCAAATTTTTGGTATTACATAATTTACATGACATTATTGTACTGGGTTTTCCTTGGTTACAGACTCATTATCCTGTTTTGGATAGGAAATCTGTGTCTGTGACCAGTTGGGGTTGCCAATGTGTTCGTACTGACACTCCTGTTTTTTCTGCCTCTCCCCAGTCTCAAGATGTCCCTGACTATTTGACTGATTTTTCTGATATGTTTAGTGAGAGTAAGAATGCATCCTTACCTCCTCACAGGAGTTATGATTGCGCTCTTGAGTTAGTACCTGGTTGTAAATTTCCTAAGGGTTGGATCTTTAATTTATCTGTACCTGAGCATGATGCTATGCGATCTTATATCAAGGAGTCTTTAGAAAAGGGTCATATCAGACCATCCTCTTCACCACTGGGCGCCGGCTCTTTCTTTGTGGCCAAAAAGGATGGTTCATTGAGGCCATGTATTGACTATCGTCTCCTGAATAAGATCACTGTTAAATACCAATATCCGTTACCCTTGATTTCTGACCTATTTTCCAGAGTGAAAAGTGCTAGTTGGTTTACCAAGCTTGACCTCAGGGGGGGCGTATAATCTTATTCGCATCAAGCACGGTGATGAATGGAAGACGGCGTTTAATACTCCAGAGGGGCATTTTGAGCACCTAGTGATGCCTTTTGGGCTCACTAATGCTCCTTCCGTCTTCCAATCCTTTATGAATGATATTTTCAGGGATTTCGTGGATAAATTTCTGATCGTTTATTTGGACAATATCTTGATTTTTTCCAATGACTGGGATTCTCACGTGGAACATGTTCGGATGGTATTCCGGATTTTGAGAGAAAATACACTGTATGTGAAGGGATCAAAATGTCTTTTTGGCGTACAGAAGGTTTCATTTCTGGGATTTATTTTGTCTCCGTCTGTTATTGAAATGGACCCGGTCAAAGTTCAGGCCATTTGTGATTGGGTTCAACCCACTACTGTACATTGAAGGCTCTTCAGAGATTTTTGGGTTTTGCTAATTTTTATCGTAAATTTATAGGTAATTTCTCTGGTATTGTGAAACCATTGACTAATTTGACCAAAAAGGGTTCTGATGTAGTGAATTGGTCTCCTGAGGCAGTTTCTGCGTTTCAGGAGCTTAAGCAGAGATTCACTTCTGCTCCTGTTCTATGGCAACCTGATGTTTCTCTACCATTTCAGGTGGAGGTTGATGCTTCTGAGATTGGGCCAGGTGCCGTTTTGTCCCAAAGGGATTGGGAGACCTCTAAGAGTAACCCTTGTGCCTTCTTCTTTCGAAAATTTTCCCCAGTTGAACGTAATTATGATGTGGGAAATCGGGAGTTATTGGCTATGAAGTGGGCTTTTGACGAGTGGAGACATTGGCTGGAAGGAGCCAAACATCAGGTGGTGGTCCTCACTGACCAAAATAACCTGGTTTATTTTGAATCAGCCAAGTGACTTAATCCTAGACAGGCCAGGTGGGCCTTGTTTTTCACACGTTTTAATTTTGTGGTCTCTTTTTCCCCGGGCACTAAGAATGTTAAGGCGGATGCCCTCTCGAGGAGTTTCTTTGCGGATTCTCCTGAGGCAACTGAGCCTGCTTTTATTCTGAAGGAGGGTGTGGTTCTTTCCGCTATCTCGCCCAATTTGAGACTGGCTCTTGAGGAATTTCAGGAGGATAAACCTGAACGCTGCCCTGTTGGGAAATTGTTTGTCCCAGACCAGTGGAAGAAGAATGTGATGTCTGAAGTTCATTGCTCTGCGTTGGCTGGTCATCCCGGTATTTTTGGTACCAGAGATTTGGTGAGTCGGTCCTTTTGGTGGCCTACTTTGTCTCATGACGTCAGGGACTTTGTGCAGTCCTGTGGGACTTGTTCTTGGTCCAAACCTTGCTCTCGCTCTAGTGGTTTGTTAATGCCATTGCCGGTGCCCAAGAGACCATGGACCCATATCTCTATGGATTTCATTTCCGACCTCCCTGTCTCTCAGAGAATGACCGTTATCTGGGTGATCTGTGATAGGTTTTCCTAGATGATACATCTTGTGCCACTACCTAATTTGCCATCCTCCTCCGAGTTGGTGCCCTTATTTTTTCAACAGGTGGTTCGGTTGCACGGCATTCCAGAGAACATTGTGTCTGACAGAGGAGTCCAGTTTGTTTCCAGATTTTGGAGGACATTTTGTTCTAAACTTGGAGTTCAGTTGTCTTTCTCTGCTGCATTTCACCTCAGACCAATCGGCAAACTGAGAGAATAAACCAGACCTTGGAGACTTATTTGAGATGTTTTGTGTCTGCTGATCAAGATGACTGGGTCTCTTTTTTGCATTTGGCTGAGTTTGCTCTTAATAATAGGGCTAGCTCTGCCACCTTGATGTCTCCTTTTTTTCTGCAATTCCGGGTTTCATCCTCGATTTTCTTCGGGGCAGGTGGAGGCTTCTGTCTGTCCGGGTGTTGACTCTATTGTGGAGCGAATGCAGCAGATTTGGGACCAAGTAGTGGATAAGTTGTCTCTCTCTCAGGAGAAGGCCCAGCGGTTTGCCAACCGGCATAGGACTGATGGTCCTCGTTTTAAAATGGGGGACTTGGTTTGGTTGTCATCAAAAAATATCCCGATGAAGGTTGCATCTCCAAAATTTAAGCCAAGGTTCATTGGACCTTATAAGATCATGGAAATTCTTAATCCCATCTCCTTCCGTTTGCTTCTTTCAGGGACATTTAAGATTCATAATGTATTCCACAAATATTTATTGAAGAGGTTTGTCGAGCCAGTGGTTCCTATGGCTGCGCCTCCTGACCCTGTTTTGGTTGAGGGCAATTTGGAGTTTGAGGTTGAGAAGATATTGGATTCTCGTTTTGCTAGGCGGAGACTCCAGTACTTGGTTAAGTGGAGAGGTTATGGTCAGGAGGACAATTCTTGGGTGTTTGCTTCGGACATTCATGCTAAGAGACGGGTCCGTGCCTTTCACCGAGCTCATCCTGATCGGCCTGGTGGCGCACCTGAGGGTTCGGTGACCCCTTCTCAAGGGGGGGTACTGTTGTGAACGTGTTTGAGACGACTTCGGAGCTGAGGCTCCCTCTGGTGGTTGCTGAGGGTATTGATCCTATGTTGAACAGCAAGAATCCTACCCCTGCATTCGATGATTGGTTGTCAGGGGGGACGGACTGGCCTGATATAAGTGAGCTGGCCTCCCATGATCCTCACCGATGAGAAATTGTTACTTCCTGGTCTAGGTTGGAATTCAGCTTGCTTTTCTGCTGTCTCCTGCTATCATTCAGATAAGTTACTTTCTGGGTTTTTTTTCTGTGGTTTGATTTCCATTGTTTTTGCTGCCTTGCTTTTGAGTTCAGCTGGGTCCCCTTTGAGGGGCTTGCCCTGGTCTCTGTTCTCTTTTTGTGTTTGCACTTGTGCTCAGTTCCTGTGATATTTTTCTGATGGGTAGCTGCGTATTGACACCAGAGATCTGATATAGGTGGTCGAGACCGTGTGGTCTCAGCATTTTTGGAATCAGAAGTGTTGGAATTTTTCCTAGGGTTTTTGTTGGGTTGCAGACAGTATTCTCTCCTGTACTATCCTATCTAGACAGTTTTGGGCCCCAGCGTTTGCTCATTCTATTTTCTGTCTGTGTTCGTGCTTTCCTCTTGTCTAACCGCCATTATATGTTTGGGGGCTTCCTAATACTTTGGGGCTCTACTCTGGGGCAGTTAAATTTCCTCTTTCCATCTACAGGGGTAATCTTTCTGGCTGTGACGAGGCGTCTAGGGCACCGTAGGAACGTCCAACGGCTGCTTCTAGTTGTGCGGTTAGTTTAGGGGTCTGCAACCTATGAGATACCAACCTCTCTGGTGTTTGGCTGCCTTTGCGGTTTTTGACTCCTGCCCTCCTCAGCTACCAAAACATAACATAAACCGCTATGACTGCAGAACTAAACAAATTAACACCAGAACATGGAGAACTAAACTAATAGACAACAGGGATTGGAGAACTAAACAACTAAACAGCTTGGGTTGGAGAACTAAACTAGTACACACCAGGGGATGGAGAACTAAAGCAGTAGTCACCAAGGTGTCACCAAACACCAAGTCTTGGAATCCCCAGGTCTAGCGGAACAAACCTCTGTATGAAACAGTTCATGCAGTGATTCTGCTTCCTCCACCTCCTCTAGGGCGTCCACATGCGCCCTCAACCTATGCCTTAATTAAACACATGTTCCAACACTGCAGAGAGAATCCCTCCCTCACCTCTGTACTGTGCAGCCAGGGCCCATAGTAATCAGGCAGTGTTTACAATAATATGCCTTGGAGATTGCAGTCATACAGATCAATAGTTGTGGACATCTATCCATGCTGAGTTTGAGCAATGGCTGTCTACACTCAACCTGGAGCCTGGCAAGGCAATAATGGTGCAAATCTGGTGGTGGCCCTATGCCAGGCCAACCTTACACATGTGCCTTCATGGCTCACATCCTGAACCTGAGGGTACAGCAATTCCTCCACCACTGTCCCAATCTGGATGTGCTGCTGCAGAAACCACTGTCGTGCTGACTTCCATCATTCCACTTCAGTTGGTATAGAGATCTTTCGGACTACCGGTTAACTGGTTAATATGCGATATGACCACACCGTGGAATTAAACTCTGCACATGTTGCAGTGACTGTGGCAGCAGCATCGAGACCTGGTGCAGGATGAAATTTTTCACAGCCTGGCACAACGCAGTACGGACGTAGTGCAATTCACACTTGCGTACTGGATACAGATGAAGGACCTTTGCACCCTTCTGTACGTTTTCTTAATAGCTACTAAGATGATTAGCGGTGATGATGTCATCATCAGTGTTCCTATTACTGTAATCTACATGCTGGAGCACACTTTAAATAGTGTGGGTAAGCAGATGGTGGCGGTGGTCCTTGGGGAAGAGGACGAAGCAGAAGAGGATACCTTTAGGGTCAACAATATCTATAACTTCAGGTCTGTCGTCTCACAGATGTTTGCCATGGGACGAACAAATGGAGAAGGACCATGAAAAGGACGAGAAGAAAGAGGTGATGGACCCACAACAGTCCATGAAGACGATAATGATTCCCTCTATGTTGTCCATGGTTGTTGTAAATGTGTTAGAAATGAATTCTGAGCAGAAGCTCCCTCTGGTGGTTACAAACAGTACTGAACCATTCAATGAAGATTGTGAAGATTGGCAATCAGGAGTTACAGACTGGTCTTATATAAGGGAGGTTCCCTCCCATCAAGGTTGCCGGTGATCAATTGTTCTTGTCTCAACTTTGGTTCCTGGTTCTCTTGGAAGCTTTCTGAGTCTTGCCTGCATCTTCTGCTAACAGATAAGATATTTTCTGCTTTTATTTTTGTGCTTGCTTTTTGCATTTTTTCCTGCACTTCTGTGGAGGTCAGCCAGGTCCCCTCCGGGGGCTTGTGCTCCTCTCAGTTTATCTGAGCCACTGTTGTTTGTTCATTTGCCTTTTCCAGTTTTTTTCAGTGCTGCGGCTTAGTTTTGTTACACCAGAGAACTAATTTAGGTGGTAGAGGTCGTGTGATCTCAGGTGTTTTTGCAATTGGTAGAGTTGGTATTTTTTTTAGGGTTTTTTGGATTGCAGTAAGTGTCCTTCCTATCCTTTTCTTTCTAGGAAGGTTGGGCCCCAACGTTTGCTCATACTATTTTCTGTCTGTGTCTGTATTTCCTCTTGTCTAACCGCCATTACATGTTTGGGGGCTTTCTATGTTCTTTGGGGATCTGCTCCGGGGCAGATAGCTTTCCTCTTTCTATCTTTAGATGTAGTTAACCTCTCAGGCTGTGACGAGGCGCCTAGGACCAACGTAGGAACGCTCCATGGCTGCCTTTAGTTGTGGTGGTTAGTCAGGGTACTGCAATCCAGTAGATTCCAACCTCTCTGGTGTATTGCCGTTTTTGCCTGCTCTCCTCAGCTACCAAATCATAACACATGGTTGTCAGTAGGGGATGGAGGAAGAAAGCTTGAGTGTTATACTGCCACCAAAACACTGTGTAGTTGGACCTCATGAAAGAGACCGACCCATGAGCGCCTTCTTGCAGTACTATCTGCAACATGTTTGTTACCCTTATAGTTATTCCAAATAGTGCTGACTACTGGGTTGTCAGTGTGTTCTATCTACAATACAAAAGTAAATTTTGCCTGTTGCGTCCCCCTTGGAAAGGGAAGCCCCCTTGCTGCAGTATCAAAACATGCTGGAAGACAATATTGACAGTGGTTTTCCCCAACACAGCGGTGAGGTACACAGTTTAAATCACAGTGACAGCCTTCCAACCACAGAAACGTTCAGTTGTCAACGCAACACATTATCAGTCTTGCAGTGGTGTAGTCCTGTGTTACGACAGCATCTGCAAAGAGTTTGTATGTTCTACCCGTGTTTGTGAGGGTTTACTCCCAGTAATTATTTTTCTACCCACACTGCAAAGACATACAGATAGTAAATTTAGATTGTGAGTCCCAATGATGACAGTGCCAGTAATGTCTGTATAGCGAATGTTGAATTACTGGCGCTATGTAAGTGATAAAACCCCCCAAAAATTGAAAGTGATGCTTAGCCACACTCAGGTGGCACACATATCAGTTTTGTAGATTACTATTGTCAGAAAACTGTAAGAATAGTAACACAGGTAGTTGACTCAAAGACATTGGAGGACTGCCAGTATCGAGGCCTGCTGCTACAGGCAACACACATGAAGGAGACCCAACGCGGAATCTACACATTTACAAAAATTTATTTGTACACACCAGCAAAGTAAAATCAATTTCAACACAGTAGAAATAATCTAATAGGTGTTGACGGGTCTTCCACTACACCCAACGCAGCAGATGGACACCCAACCAAGAGTGTTCACATTTCCAAAAATTAGTGTCAGACACTAACAAAGTGTCATAAATTTTACCACTGTAGAAATGGTATAATAGGGACCGACAGGTCTTTCACTACACCCAACCCAGCAGATGAACACCCAAGCAGGACTGTTCACATTTTCACAAATTAGTGTTAACATCTCCAGCAGCAGCAATAGTAGGCACATAAGCCCCACTAAAGATATCAGAGACTGCTATTACGCAAGAACAATGCAGCACACTAAAAACTACAACATCCAGTAACACAAGTTGTCAGTTGTCTTTGGATAGGATGTCATGTTAGTGGTTCACTAGAGCCTTCAGAAACATTAACACCTATGCCACATAACCTCTAAAGCCCCGTCACACACAGCGATCTCGCTAGCGAGATCGCTGCTGAGTCACTAGTTTTGTGACGCAACAGCGATCTCCCCAGCGATATCGCTGTGTGTGACATTCAGCGGCCTGGAAACAGCCGATGTGTACCTTGGTTACAAGCTCCCTGCACCAGCGACGTTACCCGCAGTGTCGCTGTCCTGATCGCTGCCTGAGCTGCCTGTTTGGCAGCTCAGGCAGCGATCATGTAGCGACACACCAGCGATCCTGACAAGTGCATATCGTTGTCGGGATCGCTGGTGTGTCGCTATGTGTGACGGGGCCCTAACACCAAGCCTAATCCCCCTTCCTCCACGACCTCGCTTTTTTCCAGTCATGTTGCTCCAACAGTGTGCTAGGAGCACACGATTAGTAACTAAAAATAGATTTTTTTACTCTGCACAACCTCTGTACACAGCTGAATTTCAGTGTCACAAAATTTGAAGGTGAATTATGGCATGATTAATCACGTTACTCACAGCAGAAAGAACTGTTTCAGTGTCCATGAGGCCTGTATGACAAAGAAGATCTGCTTCAAAAAATTTCAAAGTGAGATGCCCCTACTGTATGACAATAGTAACAGAAGATTTTTTGGGGGGCCTGTTGATAATGCCTGTATAACATTTACTAGATGCTACAAACAATTTCAAAGTGACGTCCTCTACTGTATTACATTAGTAACAGAATCGTTTTTGGGGGGTCTGTCGATAAGGCCTGTATAACATTGACTAGCTGCTCCAAACAATTTCAAAGTGAGATGTCCCCTACTGTATGATGTCAGTAACAGAAGAATTTTTTTGGGGCCTTTCGATTAGGCCTGTATAACATTGACTAGATGTTGCAAACAATTTTAAAGTGAGATATCCCCTAAGGTATTACGTTAGTAACAGAAGCATTTTTTTGGGGTCTGTCGATGAGGCCTGTATAACATTGACTAGATGCTACAAACAATCTCTGCTTAAGTTCCTGAAACGCAGAGACTGCCTCAGGAGGCCAATTCACCACATCAGAACCCTTTTTGGTCAAATCAGTCAATGGTTTAACAATAACAGAGAAATTACAAATAAATTTACGATAAAAATTGGCAAAACCCAAGAATCTCTGAAGAGCCTTTAATGAAGTAGGTTGGACCCAATCACAGATGGCCTGAACCTTGACCGGGTCCATTTCAATAACAGATGGGGACAAAATGAATCCCAGAAATGAGATCCTCTGTACGCCAAAAAGACACTTTGATCCCTTCACATACAGAGCATTCTCTCTCAAAATCTGGAACACAGTCCGAACATGTTTCACATGAGAGTCCCAGTCATTGGAAAAAATCAAGATATCATCCAAATAAACAATCAGAAATTTATCCACAAAATCCCTGAAAATGTCATTCATGAAGGACTGGAAGACGGAAGGAGCATTAGTGAGCCCAAAGGGCATCACTAGGTACTCAAAATGCCCCTCTGGGGTATTAAATGCCGTCTTCCATTCATCCCCGTGCTTAATGCGAATAAGGTTATACGCCCCCCTGAGGTCAAGCTTGGTAAACCAAGTAGCACTTTTCACCCTGGAAAACAGGTCAGAAATCAAGGGTAACGGATATTGATATTTCACAGTGATATTGTTCAAGAGACGATAATCAATATACGGCCTTAATGAATCATCCTTTTTGGCCACAAAGAAAAAACCGGCACCCAAGGGTGAAGAGGATGGTCTGATATGACCCTTCTCCAATGACTCCTTGATATAAGACCGCATAGCGTCATGTTCAGGTACAGACAAGTTAAAAAGGCGACCTTTAGGGAATTTACTACCAGGCACTAATTCAATAGCGCAGTCATAGCTCCTATGGGGGGGGCAAGGATGCAGATTTACTTTCGCTAAACACATCAGAAAAATCAGTCAAACAGTCAGGAACATCCTGAGCCTGGGGAGAGGCAGAAAAAACAGGAGTGTTGGCATTAACACATTGGCAGCCCCAACTGGTTACAGACACAGGTTTCCAATCCAAAACAGGATTATGAGACTGTAACCAAGGGAAACCTAGCACAATAATGTCATGCAGATTATACAGCACCAAAAATTTGCAACTCTCCTGATGATCAGGTTCAACCTTCATTATCACCTGAGTAGAGAACTGGGGTTTATTCTCAGCCAAAGGGGTAGAATCAATCCCCAGTAGGGGAATAGACTTCCGTAGGGGTATCAAGGGAAACCCACAACGTTTAGCAAAATCAAAAGCCATCAGGTTAATAGCTGCTCCCGAATCAACAAAAGCCTGAGCAGAAAATGTGGACAGGGAGCAAATCAGGGTAACAGTCAACAGAAATTTAGTCTGAACACTACCCAAGACAACTGAGCGTGCAAAACGCCTTCCCCGCTTAGGGCAGACTGAAATAGCATGAGAGGCGTCACCACAGTAGAAACATAACCCATTGCGTTTTCGAAACTCATGACGCTGTGCCCCAGAAGCCACTCTATCACACTGCATGGGTTCAGAAGCTGGTTCACAAGGCAACACTATTCCACGCATACCTCTACGCTCACACAAACGTCTGTCAATTTGAATCGCTAATGACATAGAATCATTGAGACCAGAGGGAGCAGGGAAACCCACCATAACATCTTTTACATTCTCTGACAGACCCTTCCGAAAAAGGGCTGCCAAAGCATCATCATTCCATATGGTCAGGACTGCCCACTTTCGGAATTTCTGACAGTATAACTCAGCGTCCTCAAGCCCCTGATTTAATGCCAACAAGGTTTTTTCAGCTTGATCAGTGACATTAGGTTCATCGTACAATAACCCCAGAGCCAGAAAAAATGCATCAACATTACTCAAAACAGGGTCCCCAGGTGTCAGGGAAAAAGCCCAATCCTGAGGATCGCCGCGCAGGAGAGAGATGACAATTTGAACCTGCTGTGCTGCGTTCCCTGAGGACTTAGGTTTTAAGGCAAAAAACAACTTACAGTTATTTTTGAAATTCAGAAATTTAGCTCGATCCCCTAAAAACAAATCTGGCATGGGGATCCTAGGTTCCACAAGCGGCAACCTAGCAAGATAGGTAGCAATACTCTGAACTTCAGTGGCAAGCTGATCCACATGGCCAGACAACTGTGCAAACTCCATTGAGAGAAAAAAAAATCCTCAGCACCCAGAGAAAAAGAGGGAAAAAAAAAATGCAACAAACAGAAAAAAAAAAAAATCTCTGACAACTCTGACAACTTTTTTTTTTTTCACACTATTTTTCCCTTCTGTAAGTACCATATAATTTTCAGTTTGGGCCGGTGATACTGTTATGATTTGGTAGCTGAGGAGAGCAGGCAAAAACGGCAATACACCAGAGAGGTTGGAATCTACTGGATTGCAGTACCCTGACTAACCACCACAACTAAAGGCAGCCGTGGAGCGTACCTACGTTGGTCCTAGACGCCTCGTCACAGCCTGAGAGGCTAACTACACCTAAAGATAGAAAGAGGAAAGCTATCTGCCCCGGAGCAGATCCCCAAAGAACATAGGAAGCCCCCAAACATGTAATGGCGGTTAGACAAGAGGAAATACAGACAAAGACAGAAAATAGTATGAGCAAACGTTGGGGCCCAATCTTCCTAGAAAGAAAAGGATAGGAAGGACACTTACTGCAATCCAAAAAACCCTAAAAATATACCAACTCTACTAATTGCAAAAACACCTGAGATCACACGACCTCTACCACCTAAATTAGTTCTCTGGTGTAACAAAACTAAGCCGCAGCCACTGAAAAAACTGGAAAAGGCAAATGAACAAATAACAGTGGCTCAGATAAACTGAGAGGAGCACAAGCCCCCGGAGGGGACCTGGCTGACCTCCACAGAAGTGCAGGAAAAAATGCAAAAATCAAGCACAAAAATAAAAGCAGAAAATATCTTATCTGTTAGCAGAAGATGCAGGCAAGACTCAGCAAGCTTCCAGGTGAACCAGGAACCAAAGTTGAGACAAGAACAATTGATCACCGGCAACCCTGATGGGAGGGAACCTCCCTTACATAAGACCAGTCTGTAACTCCTGATTGCCAATCTTCACAATCTTCATTGAATGGTTCAGTACTGTTTGTAACCACCAGAGGGAGCTTCTGCTCAGAATTCATTTCTAAACATTCACAACAGAGATGTCCCCTACTGTATGACGTTAGTAACAGAAGAATTTTTTTGGGCCTGTTGATGAGGCCTGCATAACATTAACTAGATGCTCTAAACAATTTCAAAGTGAGATGTCCCCTACTGTATGACTTTAGTAACAGAAGAATTTTTGGGGGGCCTGTCGATGAGTCCTGTATAACATTGACTAGATGCTCCAAACAATTTCAAAGTGAGATGTCCCCTACTGTATGGTGTGAGTAACAGAAGCATTCTTTTGGGCCTGTTGATGAGGTCTGTATAACATTAACTAGATGCTTAAAACAATTTCAAACTGAGATCTCCCCTTCTGTATTTGCTTAGTAACATAAAATAATTTTTTTTTTAGTGTGGATGAGGCCTGTATAATCTAGAAGATTGTCTGTGGCATTGGAATGCCCTCTTTCTTACAGTTGGTGCTGTAAGGTGCAGGTTTGCTGGAGAAATATAGCGGAGGAGTCGTTATATGAACTTATCAGAAAAAGGGCCATGACGACGGCGGGAATGGGAACGTACAACAGGATCAATAACAGGGCAGCTATGGGACGTACGAGATTCAGGATCCAGCCTACAACGATTACTCATTTACCCAACACCAATTACCAGAGAGTGTTTGATGCTTGTCAGAAGATAGGTGTAACAGATGCGCATCTCAAGCTAGGTATAAAAGATGCGCGTGAGAAATTGGATGCCAAAGATGCACATAATCTAGAAGATAGGCTCAAAACAATTTCAAACTCAGATCTTGGCTGCTGTATCAGGTTTGTAAAAAAATTAAATAAATTAATTTTAAGGTGCAATAGCTCTGCTCTCAGAACAATTTCAATGCCACTAAATGAAAAGGTTGGATACAGCGGGCTGTATCACATTTCTCATCAGAAAAAAAAAAAATTGTAATGTGCTTGAGGTCTGCAGACAGCTTCAAATCACCGCCACAAAATGACAACGTGGGATACGGCAGGCTGTATCACATTCAGCAACATAAAAATGTATAATTTTTTTAATGCATGTTAGGTCTGCAGATAGGTTCTTATCACCACCACAATGTGACAATGTGGGATACGGCAGGCTGTATCACATTCAGCAACAGAAAAAATTTATATTATTTTTTTGAATGCACGTTAGGTCTGTAGACAGGTTCATATCACTGCCACAACATGACAATGTGGGATACAGCGGGCTGTTTCACATTCAGCAATAGAAAAAATTATAATTTTTTTAATGCGCGTTTCATCTGCAGACAGGTTCATATCACCACCACAACATGACAATGTGGGATATGGCGTGTTGTATCACATTCAGCAACAGAAAAAATTAGAATTTATTTAATGTGCCTTAGGTCTGCAGACAGTTTCATCTCACCAGAGCACTAAATGACAAGGTGGGATATAGGAGGCTGTTTCACATTTAGCTAGTGAAAAAATATTATTTAGAATGCTATACTCGTGCATGGAGCACAGTAGAAACAGTGCAGAAAACACTTGCAGAGCATGTGCCCTGATGGCTTTGCCTGTGGACCTCAGTAATGGCCAAAAAAGAAAAAAAAAATGCTGAAGGTAAATTTAAAAGCCACACTGGAAACCAGCTAGCTACACTATCTGACTGATATACAACCACCTAGCTAAGTAGCTAAAATCTGGGATCAGGGGTGGATTAAGGGTAGCCAGGGCCCCAGGCTGTTCAGACTCTGTGGGCCCCCCGGTCATGTGACGGGGTCATGTGACGGGGTCATGCGACGGGGTCATGCGACGGGGTCATCATATACCTGAAACAGATTACTCCAGAAAAATAGTTGCTGAGTGAAACTATAACCTGTCAAACATCCATTGATCTAGTCAATTTACCCTTTAGTTAGGAAGAAAAAAAAAACACTTTAAGCCATAGTATTGAACAGTCCAATTTTAATCTGTAAACAAGACTGTTGCCAATTTTCGTGTGAGTAGGCGGGCCGCGCACCCACAGTGTCTTGCAATGTCCTCCCGCATGTCTACGTCATGACGTGTTGGAGGAAGAGGGAGCGGTTTAGCGCCGCTGTGAGAGTGCAGCAGGCGGCAGCAGTGGCCGGATTAGTCTGTCTGTCACACTTTCAGGGCTGCCACTTTGAATTTCAGGGCCCAATACTGGCAAAATTTTTGGGGTCCCTTTGAGACTCCGCCCAGGCTCCACCCGAGCCCTGCCCTCCACCCTTCGAACTGTCCACAGTCCCCACCGCTCTCTCTTGGAAAAACTCCACTTCTCACCAATCACACATTAACAGTTCCCATCTCCAGATTACACATATAGCTAGCAAGCTCTTGTTTTGGCCAAAAGATTTTTTGAATCTGCCACCACGACAACCTATTAAACATTTGTTAAAATATCCAATACAGTTTATATTTTTTATTTATTTTTCAATTTTTAAAATGACCAAAAATATCACATCCAAAGGGACAAATACCACAGCACCTTGACCAGATCAGATATTACCACCACATGGTGACCAATAGTACCACATACAAGACCAAATACCACCACACCATGTCCAGACCACATATTACCACCACATAGTGACCTATAATACCACATACAAGGAACAAATAAAGCCACACCATGACCAGACCACATATTACCACCACAGTGACAGAATAATAGGACATAGAAGGGACAAATACCACCGCACCATTCCCAGACCACATATTACCACCACATGGTGACTGAATACTACAATACTGATCATTAATAAAAAAAATAATACTATCACCATAAGTGCCATTATATACACAGGAGATCTGTACCTAGTATGCAGTGTCTGTGTGCAGGTAATACAGCGATCACGAAGGACATCATACACAGTAGCTCTGTATATAGTGGGCTGTGTACAGGTAATACAGTGATCACCGGTGATATTATACACAGGAGCTCTGTATATAGTGCCAGTGTACAGGTAATACAGTAATCACTGGTGACATTATGCCAGGACCTCTGTGTATACAGTAGTGCCAGTGTACAGGTAATACAGTGATCACTGGTGACATTGTACACAGGAACTCTATTTATAGTGTATAGTGTCAGTGTACAGGTAAAACATTGACTCACCAGTGACGTCTCTAGGTGAAGTCCTTCATCTTCGCTTTTCATCTTTCATCAGCACAGAACGCCATCACGCCTTCCAGCCAGGGGTTGTCTCTGCAGGAAATAACAGTTTATCTAGAGCTCCACTTGCAGAACACATTACTTAATTTTTTCCCAACTTCTACAATACACCAGATGAAAAAAAAAAGGCGACATAGTGTCGCTCTGCACAGTGACAGGACCTCACTCTATTTAAAACAGTATTCTCAAAAAAATTCAATAAATACATCACTGCAGTATAATATTCCTTAATTAGCCCCTATGGTAATAATATCCCCCATCCTGGCCCCCATGTGTCTCATTCCTGGCTTCAGCCATATGTTCTCCCATCCCTCCCTCATGAGCATCCATTCTGCCCCCATATGATCTCCCAATCCTGCCCCATCTGTCTACATCGTATCCATCCTACCCCATGATCCTGCACCATGTGTCTCCCATCCTGCCCCCTGTGTCTCGCATCCTGCCCCCTCCTGTGTCTCACGGTCACATTCTGCCCCCTCCTATGTCTCACATTCTGCCCCCTCCTGTGTCTCACATTCTGCCCCCTCCTGTGTCTCACTATCACATTCTGCCCCCTCCTGTGTCTTACTGTCACATTCTGCCCCCGTGCCTCACATTCTGCCCCTCATGTGTCTCACTGTCACCTTCTGCCCCCTCCTGTGTCTTACTGTCACATTCTGCACCCTGCTGTGTCTGTCACATTCTGCCCCGTGTCCATTCTGCCCCTTCCTGTGTCTCACTGTCACATTCTGCCCCCTCCTGTCTTACTGTCACATTCTGCCCTGTGTCCATTCTGCCCCCTCCTGTGTCTCAGTGTCACACTCTGCCCCTCCTGTGTCCACTGTCACATTCTGCCCCCATATCTCACATTTTGCCCCCATATTTCACATTCTGCCCTGTATCTCGCATTGTGCCCCATGTCTTGCATTCTGCCCCATGTCCATTCCCATGTCCATTCTGTCCCATGTCCATTTTGCCCCATGTCTCACATTCTGCCCCCATGTCTCGCATTCTGCCCCATGTCCATTCTGCACCGTGTCTCGCATTCTGCCCCTGTGTCTCGCATTCTGCCCCCATGTTTCGCATTCTGCCCCCATGTCTCGCATTTGCCCATGTTTGCATTCTGTCCTCATGTCCATTCCCATGTCCATTCTGCCCCATGTCCATTCTGCCCCCATGTCTTTCATTCTTTCCCCATGTCCATTATGCCCCTGTGTCTCACAGTCTTCCCCGAGCCCCCCAGATTGCCACTTTCAGTAAAAAAAAACAAAAAACAAGTTCTTACCTGGCTGCGCTCCTGCGGCGAAGCTCCCTCCACTCAGCTGAAAGGTGCACTCGCCAGCGAATGACAATGACCCCTGTTGTGAACACTCTGAATCTGACTTCTGAGTTTGGGCTCCCCCTGGTGGCTGCTGATAGTAATGAAGCTGCTTTGGCTAACAGAAGTCTTTCAACTGGGGGCGATGATTGGCAATCAGGTGTTTCTGACTGGGGAGATATAAGTGAGCAACCTTCCCATAATCCTTGCCAGTGATTTGTTTCTTCCTGGTCCCTTTTGGAAGTCAGATTGCTTCCTGCTTTGTCCTGTAACTTTCAGATAAGTTATTTGCTGTTTATTTTTGTGGCATTTGTTTTTCCTTTTGTCCATCTCAGTTTTCTGCCCTTTTGGAGTTAGTACAGCCAGGTTCCCCTACGGGGCCTGCGCTGGACTCTGTTTCTATTTTGCCACTGTTTATGTATTTTCAGTTCCTTGTTGTTTCAGTGTCTGCTGGTTTGCTACCAGTTCACACCAGAGTTCTGATCTAGCGGGGGAGAGATTGTGTGGTCTCAGTATTTTTGCATATCAGATGTGTTGGAATATTTCTTAGAGTTTTTGCTGGATTGCAGACAGTATTCTTTCCTGCCCTGTTCTATCTAGGCAGTTTGGGCCCCAGAATTTGCTTGCTCTATTTTCTGCCTGTGTTTGTATTTCATCTTGTCTCACCGCCAATATATGTTTATGTTTGGGGGCTACCTACTCCTTTGGGGGTCTACTCCGGGGCAGTTAGCTTTCTTCTTTCTCTCATTAGGCTTACTTAACTCTTAGGCTGTGTCGAGGTGTCTAGGGCACAGTACGTACATCCCACGGCTACTTCTAGTTGTGCTGTCAGTTTAGGGGTCTGCAATCTGCTAATTACCAACCTCTCTGGATGTCTGGTTGCCTAGCCTATTTTTGCTACTGTCCTCCTTGCTACCAAATCATAACAGATCCCCCTCTGCCCACCGGGCCCCATACACCAGTCAGAGCAATAATGCCCTGATGGTGGCCCTGCACACTTTATAATGGGGCAATTTACTCTGGGCTGGTGGGCTCCCCCACACCACTGGGCCCTGGGCTACAGCCCAGATTGACCTCATTATAATCCACCACTGTCTGGGATACAGTAGGCTTTTTCACATTTAGCTACTGAAAAAATATTATTTAGAATGCTTTACTCATGCATTGAGCACAATAGAAGCAGTGCACAACACACTTGTAGGGCATATGCCCTGCTGGCTTTGTCTGTGGACCTTAGTAATGGCCAAAAAAAAGCTGAAAGGTAAATTTAACAGCCACACTGTACACTAGCTAGCTACACTCTGTGACTGATATACAACCGCCTAGCTAACTAGCTAAAATCTTGCTACTAACTGTCAGGAACACCGCAGTGCACTTGATCACTGAGCCAGTGCACGTGTCCTGAGTAAAGCAAACTATGTCCATAGATACCTGTGGAGCAGGGCAGCAGCAGCAGTGAAGATGCGTGCTTCAGACAAACGGGACCTGAAGCACGTGACTGCCAAGGGGTGGAGCCTGTCACAGGTTTCTCAGAGGAAGCAGGAGCAGAGAAGGATTGCTTCAGGTCAGATAGGACCTGAAGCACCTGACTGCTGGGGGCGTGGCCTAAGCTCTGGAGAGCAAGGAGCTGAAGGAAAACTCCTAGAAGGGTAACTACAGGACAAAGTTACCTAGGGGCATAGACAGGGACATAAACCAGATCAGGCTGGGCTCAAAGCACGAGATAGCATGACAGTACCGAAAGGATTAGACAGAATGGATAGTCAGGACGTAGCCAAGGGGTCATACACAGAAAGGGCAGCACAGTACAAAAGGGGCAGGCAAAACTCGTAACAGGGACACAGCCAAATCAGAACCAGACAGACGTAAAGTAGCACTGGCATAAAGCACTGGCACAGGCACAACCGGGTCAAACACACTCAGCCAAGGGTCAGAGAATAAGCAACAGGGAATGGCCCCACAATGAGGCTATAAGAAGCCTCCCAGAATGAGGCCATCTAGGGTCTTCTTTCCCCGCTGATTCCGCCAAGCCTGTTCCCTTGGCTGTGGTTTTGCTAGATAGTAGGTAGGGACAGTGGGAATCTCGTTCATCCATTCATGCGCATCACTAGTTAGACGACGAGGCATTTGGCTACCTTAAGACAGTCAAAGTTACTCCCGCTGTTTACCAGCGCTTCATTGAATTTCTTCACTTTGACATTCAGAGCACTGGGCAAAATCACATCGCGTCAACACTGGTCTCGGGCCTTCTCGATGCTTTGTTTTAATTAAACAGTCAGATTCCCCTGGTCCGCACCAGTTCTAAGTCAGCTGCTAGGCGCTGGCCGCCACACTGGGGTCGAACCCAGTGGGACGGGAAGGGAGCAGTGGAGAGGCGCACACCTCAGCAGGGGCGATCCACGGGAAGGGCCCGGCGCGTGTCCAGTGTCGCCGTCGCCGCCCACCTGGACTCCCCCGCACGACCGTGCCCGGCCCGCACGGCTGCCCGTCGCCACCCAGGGCCCCGCACGTGCACACCCACGCAGGCGGAATGCACAGGGTGGGGTGGGGGAACGTGCAGCTGGGGGCAGGACGAAGGTCACGCGGAGGGAGCGGACGGCGGTGACTTGTCCAGCTGCGGCACGCGCCCAGCCCCTCTTTGCGCCTCGGCCCGACCGGCCCTGCCCTTAGAGCCAATCCTTATCCCGAAGTTACGTATCTGACTTGCCGAATTCCCTTAACTACATTGTTCCAACATGCCAGACGCTGTTAGCCTGGTAGACCAGCTATGGATTTGGGTACGGCCCTGGGCGAGATTTACAACAACTCACTTGGATTTTCAAGGGCCAGCGAGAGTTCATCAGACGCCGCTGGAACCGTGATGCTTTCCAAGGCTCGGGCTCCTCTCTCGGGGCGAACCCGTTCCAGGGCGCCCTGCCTTTCACAAAGAAAAGAGAACTCTCTGCGGGGCTCCCACCGGCTTCTCCTGGATCGTTTGCATTGCCGCTCTGGGTGCCCCCGCCAACCCCCTTGTTTGGGGGGAAGGCAGCGGGGCACCCGTCTCTGCCACTCCGGGTTCGGGGATCTGAACTCTACTCCCTTTCGATCGGCCGAGAGCAACGGAGGCCATTGCCCGTCCCTTCGGAACAGCACTCGCCCATCACTTAGGACTGACCCATGTTCAACCGCTGTTCACATGGAGCCCTTCTCCACTTCGGCCTTCAAAGTTCTCATTTGAATATTTGCTACTACCACCACAATCTTCACCTGCGGCGGCTCCGTCCGGGCCCTCGCCCGGGACTTCAGCACTCACCGTGGCGGCCCTCCTACTCATCGCAACCTAGCCCCCGCGGGCTTCGTCTGCCGGCAACGGCCGGGTATGGGCCCCACACGCCAGCGCAATCCATTTTCAGGGCTAGTTGATTCGGCAGGTGAGTTGTTACACACTCGTTAGTGGATTCCGACTTCCATGGCCACCGTCCTGCTGTCTATATCAACCAACACCTTTTCTGGGGTCTGAAAAATCAAACCAACTGTTAATGGGACCAGAGATTCTAAGCCGGTCCCATATGCTAGTCCTTGCCCAGCTTCAAACTGCTTAGTGACTGTGATCTGACGAGGGCAGGCAAATTCAGCCCGGAATGGTTAGCACCTCTGTGGGTCTTTTCAAGACAAATAAACTTGGAAGTGAAAGCTTTAAAAAAAAAAAATCAACAAACAAACTGTCATCATAACTAGGGATTCCGAGACATTCCCCCATGACAGTCTTTGCCCGGCCTCAAGATGTTTAGTGGCTGCTGTCTGCTGAAGGCAGGCAAATTTAGCGTAGAAATGACGGTGACAGACGGTTAGTAACTCTGCGGGTCTTTTCAAGAGGAATAAATTCGGCAGTGAAAGCTTTGAGAAAAACAAACCCACCGTCAACAGGACAATGGATTCCAAGCAGATGTCCCATGCCAGTCCATTGCCCAGCCTCAAGATGCTTAGCAGCTGCGATTTGAAAATTTGGCCTAGAATGGCCAGTGACTGACATTCAGCACCTCTGCGGGTCTTTTCAAGAGGAATAAACTTAGAAGGGAAAACTTTGAAAAACGCTAACCAGGGACACCGAGCCAGTCCCACACTTTGCCTGGCCTCAAGCAGCGTAGCGCCTGCGATATGACGAGAGCAGGCAAATTCAGCCTAGAATGGCTGATGATAGACGGTTAGCACCTCTGCGGGTCTTTAAAGATTAATAAACAGGGAAGGGAAAGCTTTGAAATAAACAAACCAACCGTCAACAGGACCATGGATTCCAAGACGGTCCCCAATGCCGGTCCTTACCCGGCCCCAAGTTGCTTAGCGGTTTGAAGAGAGCAGGCGAATTCTGTCTAGAATGGCTGGTGACAGAAAGTGAGCACCTCTGCAGGTTTTTTAAAGAGGAATAAACTCGGAAGGGAAAGCTTTGAAAAAACAAATCAAATGTCAATGAGACCATGGATTTCGACGCTGTACCATATACTAGTCTTTGCCCTGCCTCAAACTGCTTAGCGGCTGCAATCTGACGAGAGCAGGGAAATTCTGCCTAGAATGGCCGGTGACAGACAGTTAGCACCTTTGCGTGTCATTTCAAGAGAAATAAACTCGGAAGGTAAGGCTTTGAAAAAAACAAACCAACCGTCAACGGGACCATTGATTCCGGGCCAGTTCCCCATGCCCGTCTTTGCCTGGCCTCAAACTGATGAGCAGCTGCTATTCGACGAGAGCAAGCAAATTCAGCCTAGAACGGCCAGTAACAGACAGCAACTCTGCAAGTCTTTACAAGAGGAATAAACTCGGAAGGAAAAGCTTTGAAAAAAACAAACCAACCCTCAACAGAAAAAAGGATTCCAAGTCGGTCTCTGCCAGACCTCAACCTGCTTAGCGGCTGTGATCTGACAGGGGAAGGGAAATTCAGCCTAGAACGGCCAGTGACTGGCAGTTAGTACTTCTGCCGGTCTTTTCAAGAGGAATAAACTCGGAAGGAAACGCTTTGAAAAAAACAAACCAACCGTCAATGGAACCAGGGATTCCGAGCCAGGCCCCATGCCAGTCCTTGCTGCTAAGTGCCTGCTGTTCAACGAGAGCAAGGAAATTCATCCTAGAATGGCCAGTGACAGACAGCACCTCTGCGGGTCTTTTCAAGAGGAATAAACTCAGAAGGGAAAGCTTTGAAAAAAACAAACCAACCCTCAAAGGAACCAGGGATTCCGAGTCAGTCCCTGCCAGGCTCCAACCTGTTTAGCGTCTGCGATCTGACAAGGGTAGGCAAATTCAGCCTAGAATGGCCAATTACAGCCAGTTAGCACTTTTGCGGGTCTTTTCAAGAGGAATAAACTCGGAAGGGAAAGTTTTGAAAAAAGCAAACCCAATGTCAACAGGACCAGGGATTCCAAACCAGTCCCACATGCCTGTCCTTGTTCAGCCTCAAGCTGCTTAGCGGCTGCTATTTGATGAGTGCAGGCAAAGTCAGCCTAGAATGGCCATTGACAGATGGTTAGCACCTCTGCGGATCTTTTCAAGAGAAATAAACTCGGAAGGGAAAGCTTTGAGAAAAAAAACAACCATCAACATGACCAGGGATTTCAAGCCAGTCCTTGCCCGGCCTCAAGATGCTTAGCGGCTGCGATCTGACGAGGGAAGGCAAATTCAGCATGAAATAACCAGTGACAGACAATTAGCACCTCTGCGGGTATTTTCAAGATTAATAAACTCGCAAGGGAAAGCTTTGAAATAAACAAACCAACAATCTACGGGACAAGGGATTCCAAGTCGATGCCCCATGCCGGTCCTTAAGCTGCTTAACAGCTGCAATCTGATGAGGGCATGAAAAATTGGCCTAGAATGGCCAGTGACTGACGTTCAGCACCTCTGTGGGTCTTTTCAAGAGCTATAAACTTGGAAGGGCAAACTTTGAAAAAAGCTATCCAAGGACCAGGGATTCCGAGCCAGTCCCCCATGTCGGTCTTTGCCCGGCCTCAAACAGCATAGCACCTGCGATATGATGAGAGCAGGCAAATTCAGCCTAGAATGGCCAATGACAGATGGTTAGCACCTCTGTGGGTCTTTTAAAGATTAATAAACACAGAAGGGAAAGCTTTGAAATAAACAAACCAACTGTCAATGGGACCTTGGATTCCAAGCCAATCCCCAATGACGGTCCTTGCCCGGCCTCAAGTTGCTTAGCAGTTGCAATTCGACAAGAGTAGGCAAATTCTGCTTAGAATGGCTGGTGATAGACAATGAGTACCTCTGCAGATTTTTTCAAGAGTAATAAACTCGGAAGGGAAAACTTTGAAAAAAGCAAACCAACCATCAACGGTATCAGGGATTTCAAGCCGGTCCTTGCCTGGCATCAAGCTGCTTATCGGATGTGATCTGACAAGGGCAGGGAAATTCTGCCTAGAACGGCCGGTGACAGACTGTTACTACCTCTGCGGGTCTTTTCAAGAGGAATAAACTCGGAAGGGAAAGCTTTGAAAAATACAAACCAACCATCAATGGGACAAGGGATTCTGAGCCAGTCCCCCATGCCAATTTTTGCCCCGGGCTCAAGCTGTCTAGCGGCTGCTATCTGATGAGGGCAGGAAAATTCAGCCTAGAATAGCCAATGACAGACAGTTAGCACCTCTGCGTGTCTTTTCAAGAGGAATAAACTCGGAAGGGAAAGCTTTGAAATAGCCTGTCAGTCGCTGCAGAACATTGGAGCAGCGACTGACAGGCAGGGAAGAAGGCATCTTAGGTCCTGCTCTCATCTTGGGGCCGGGGTCTCCATGAAGACCATCAGAATAATGTGATCGCATCACATTGTCCTGATGGAAGCGTGCAGGGAAGTTATTCTCTGTGTGATGCTCCTCTATAACACTGTCAGCACTGACAGCGGCATCAGAGGGGTTAAATGCCCGTGATTGGTGATAAGCACCGATCGAGGGCATTGCTGCGGGGTGTCAGCTCTCACACAGAGCTGTTACCCGCACCCAATTGCAGTGGCGCTCAGCATGAGGCAGCGCGATTGTGCCCCCGTACATGTACTGCTGCTTACAGTAACACAGCTCCCACAGAGCAGTACGTGTACGGCGCATGCTGGGAAGGGGTTAATGCCCCCCACAGAAGCCCTCAAACTGTATAATGGCCCCCACATTAGTCCCCAGACTGTATGATGGCCTCGTACATCAGAGTCCAGTGTGCTATGATGACGTCACAGCGCCAAGGCTGTGACGTCCTGTGCATGCACTGATGCTTCAGTCCCTGCATCATTGCATCATCTTTCCGAGAGCAGTAATACGGGGATATCATGTGATGTGGTAATGAAACCATATGGTAAGTTGGACAAAAAATAAAGGTGTCACAATATTGCAAATGGATACCACTACCTAAAGTACACAATGAATACCATTTAATGTATTACAAGGTAAAACTCAGTGCATTAGGCTATATGCACACGTATCAGAATTGTTGCGGAAATTTCCATGGCAATCCCGCACCTCCCTGCCGCGGGAAATACGCATTTTATTGGTATGCGTATTTCTGCTAAAAACTAGCGTTTTGCAAGTGTAATTAGCTTGCAGAATGCTAGTGTTTTCCAAGCGATCTGTAGCATCGCTTGGAAAACTGATTGACAGGTTGGTCACACTAGTGAAACAAGTGTTTGACAAGTGTGAGCAACTTTTTACTATTGATGCTGCCTATGCCACATCAATAGTAAAAAGATATAATGTTAAAAATAATATAAAAAATAAAAAATTGCCTTCCTGGTCCCAGCGATGCTCTCGGCAACTCTCGTTCCCAATGATGCCTGGCGACAATGACCCCAGATGACGCAGTATCACGAGAGACCGCTAAGTCATCTGGGGTCATGGTCGCAATGCATCCCTGGGAACGGGAGTTGCCGGGAGCGTCGCTGAGGAGTGGGAAAGCTGCGGGGGCCGCCGGAAGGTGAGCATATCACGATTTTTATTTTAATTATTGTTTTACCAGGGATATGGTACCCAGGGCCTGGAGGAGAGTCTCCTCTCCTCCAGGCCCTGGGTACCAACCGCACATGAACCGCTCACTTTGCGCATGGTGGGCATAGCCACATGCGGAAAGTAAGCGGTTCAATGTATTCCTATGGCAGCGGAATCGCCGCGATTCCGGAAAAAGAATGAACATGCTGCGCTTTTTTCGCGGAAAAAAACGCAGCATGTGCGCAAAAATAGTGGATTGCATTCTAATAATAGGATGCTTAATGCATGCATTCAGCGTTTTTGCAGCGGAAAAACGCTAAAAAACTGCGAAAAATCCTGAACGTGTGCACATAGCCTAAGAGTATGAGGTAGAAGAAATATATATACTTTGTTTTAAAGCGAACCTGTCAGCAGAATTTTGCTAAGTAAACTACAGGCATTATCATGTTAGTTCTGTTATACTGATTAAAATGATACATGGGGTAAAGAAATCCAGCTTGTGGTTCCTGTAAAATTAGTATTAGGGTATGTTTACATGTTCCGTATTAGGCAGCGCTTTGGACGCAGCACATGTCCGCTTCGTAGAAACCGCTGCTGGCTTTTGAATGCAGATGATTCTGTATATGTTCATTGAACCATGCGGAATTACCACATCCAATACATTGTACGGGACATTTATCTTGCGGAGATGGAGCATCTCCGCAAGATAAATTGACATGCTGCGGTCTAGAAAGACGCGCTGCATGTGCGTATACGCAGGGCAGCCGGAGGCGGCCATGCCTGCATAGTGGAGATGGGATTTCATGAAATCCCATCCACTATGCTGTAACATCTGACCGCTGTGGGTTTGATGCTGTGGATGTACGCAGAGTCAAACCCTCAGTGTTTACTTACTGTGGAAACATACCCTTAGAAGTTTTCAATTTAATGAGATTCTCGTGGTCTGCCAACAGATCATCTGTAGTGTACTTTTGTGATTGATGTTTTTAGATGCCTAAGTGGAAATACTAAGTTTACAAAAAAAAGGGGTTGGTTAACAAGTGAATGGTAGAGACACAAAACCGCAATAAAAAAAAAACTGGGTTCGTTTAATGGTGTTACACAGTCCCTTAAATATGAATATTTATTTAACCCTGCTGTTCTGTTCGGGTCAATATGACCCTGCAGATTATTTATTATGCTGATCTGAAACTTGTGATTAATTGACTTTTCCTCATTTGAGGGTTTCTTACTATGAGTGTTGTTTTTTCTGTTTTTTAGTTTACTTTTTGCTACACGCTGATTGTTAGGGCCCCGTTACACATAGCGACACACCAGTGATCCCGACAACTATATGAACTTGTCAGGATCGCTGGTGTGTCGCTACATGATCGCTGCTGAGCTGCCAAACAGGCAGCTCTCAGCAGCGATCAGGACAGTGACTATGCGGGTAACCGCAGTGTAAAATAAAACAAAACAAAGGTGGAGCTGGCAATGTACATGGGTGGTAAATAAAGATGGAATATAACAAATATAACCGCTATGGGATACCACTAACATGAGCACTTATGGATGTAAATAGACCAACTGCAAATAATAATACACTTCACAAAGAACAGGAGTACAGTCAAAAGGTCATCATAAAATATAACATTTATTGAAAAATATTAAAAACTGGAATAGGGCAGCATGGGGAATATAAGCTCACAGTGTGCACAATGGAAAAAGGGCCATGTGAACAAACCGATAGCCACACATGGGTATAACATATAGATAAATATGAAACTATCACTAATAACAAAGGTTACAACATAAGAGCAAAATGTCTGGCATCACACGCATGTGCAAATAGGTAAATACCAAAAGGATTGTCCATAACATAGCTCAAAGTACGCAGTGATAGAAAATCAGCAAATGAACATAATTACCCAATAGTGTAGAATCAGTGGACACAGGGCCGCCCCGACGCGCGTTTCGGAGTAAAGAAACTCCTTCCTCAGGGTATTGTGAGCTATGTTATGGACAATCCTTTTGGTATTTACCTATTTGCACATGCGTGTGATGCCAAACATTTTGCTATATTTATGTTATATTTTATGATGACCTTTTGACTGTACTCCTGTTCTTTGTGAAGGGTAACCGCAGTGTACGTTAGATACCAGCGCTCTGGTACAGGGAGCTGGTAACCAAGGTACACATTGGATTTCTAGGCACAGCGTGGCGCTTAGAAACCCGCTGTGTACCTTGGTTACCAGCTCCCCTGCACCAGCGAGCTGGTATCTAACGTACACATCAGGTTTCTAGCCACTGCCCGGCGCCTAGAAACCCAATGTGTACCTTGGTTACCAGCTGATCGCTGGTCTCCCACCTGCCACACGCAGCGATGCATGCTGGCCAGCAGGAGACCAACGATCAAAAAATGTCCAGGACAATCAGCGACGATCAGCGATACCCAGCAGGGTGGCTAATCGTCGCTGAATGTCACACACAGCGATATCGCTGGGGAGATCGCTGTAGGGTCACAAAACTTGTGACTCAGCAGCGATCTCACTAGCGATCTCGCTATGTGAGACGGGGGCTTTACTCTTGTACTGTTAACATTTTATACTGTTCAACAGGTCACTAATTATTTCTGCCAGCAAAATTTATTTGTTTTCCTGTGTACTTCATCTCAATATTCAAAAGGGTGGATGTTATAGTGTTCTTATCAGTGAGCAAGTACTCATCCGGTCATTTCACTTTCAATCCTGAGGGAGAAGACATTGGATTCTGTGAGAGAGAACACTGAGCTGTGAATACACATCTTTACATGGACTAAAAGGACAAAATCTCACATGTGACAACTTTTTCACATCCTACCAACTGGGCCAGATGCCGCAAGGTATCCTTAGATAGGCTAGTTTCACATTAGCGTCGCTGTGCGCTGCGCATCGTGTGCAATTAAAAACGCGTGCAAAAACGCATGCAAGCGCATGTTTTTTTAACGCATCAATGTACGCATAGCGACAAAAAAAACGCAGCGTTTGCATGCGATATCAAGCTTTTTTTGCATGCGTTTGCGTTTTTTAGGCGCATGCTTTCTCAAAGTGTCACATTTCACAGGAGGAAAATCCTTGAAACAGACTCCACCAATGGGACACCAGTGGGAGAGTGTCATGGGAATTCTTTATATAGACCCTGTTACAGCTGAATTCTTCAGATTTTGCTGCTGTTTCCTGTGTCACCATGGATCTGCGTTGGGAGAGTTTTCGCTTCAACTTGGATCTGGACATCGCGCTGGCTCTGGCTTTTGCATTTGGTTGCCAGTAACAAAGGGAGAGAGAGAGAGACAGCGAAGACGGCAGTGGCATCGTTTTTAGAGACATCCCATTATTGAACTCCGGGAGAGCCGTGGAGCGTACCACACAGGGCCGTATTTAGAGTTTCTGCTGCCCTAGGCACTTTTCGTTCTGCCTCCCCTGTTGGTGAGTATGACTAATGCAGACACTGTCGTCAGTGACTTAGGCTACTTGCACATCAGCGATTTTTGCCATTCACGGCAGATCCGGCAGTTTTTCCGCATCTGCCGTGTAACGATCACTTATGACAACACTGCATTCGGCCTCATTCATTCCCTATGCGACTTGCATACATGTGCGACACTTGCGGTTTTGACTCAATCCCGCAAATCCGATACTTGCAGCAACGGAAAAAAAAATGCTACTAGCAGTGTTTTTTTGTCTCACCGCAAGTGCCGCACATGTTTGCAAGTCCCATAGGGAATGAATGAGGCCGAATCTATGTGTGTGCCCATGTAGCTCTTTCAAAGACAGTTGTTTCCTACCACAGTCAAAAGACATACAAATAGGATGTTTAGATTGTGAGCCCCAATGGGGACAGTGTTAATGATGTATGTAAAGTGCTGTGGAGTTAATAGCGCAATATCAGTGAATAAATATTATTCTTAATATTATGTTACAATACCAGGATTGGTACTGGGGGACGTTCTCTGTCCTGAATTTAAGCCCCTGCCCACCGTGGAAAAGAGGATTGAAATATCTGAACAATTCTTGACAGTCTGCATTTTCCCCAACTGTTTGGAAGCGGTGGATGGGAAACACATCAGGATAATTAAACCCCCAAAAAGTGGATCAGAGTACTATAATTATAAAAAGTACTTTTCTATAGAACTCATGGCCATTGCGGATGCAGACTGTCGTTTTTTTGCGGTGGACATTGGGGCATTTGGCTGAGGCAATGACTCAGACTTTTAAGAACTCGGACATGGCTGTAGGTTGTATGGCAACAATTTTAATTTCCCCCTGCCACGGCCTCTTCCCCACACCGAAGGTCTGCCTCTGCCATTTGTAATGGTTGGGGATGAGGCATTTCAAATGTGCCAAAACCTGCTGAAACCCTACTCCAGCCGGGACTTGGACCACGCAAGAAAAATATTTAATTACAGACTTACAAGGGCACGTAGAACTGTAGAGTATGCCTTTGGGATTCTTGTGTCCAGATGGCGCATTCTCGACACAGCCATTAATCTTAAACTGGAAACAGTGGATGAGGTGGTGAAAGCGTGTGTGGTTCTTCACAATTTTGTTACGGCTAAAGAGCACCCTAACGTTGAACTAGATGAACCAGCTACCAACCCATTGCCTAATTTCACTCAGCACCCTCTCAAGTCCTCAGTTGAAGTTGGCCAAATGAGGGACCAATTTGCGGCATACTTTATATCTGATGTGGGACGTGTGGCCTGGCAAGATCAAATGGTGTAAAAATTTTTTATTGTGTGTATGTTAATAAAATAACAGTTTTGATACCTGTACCGAGTGCACTCTGTCTTTATATACTCCAATACAATAATCACCTACCCCGGTGTCTCAGTGAAGTCAGGATGCTGTGTTTTGTGCATCCTGACTTTACTAGGACTCCTTACCAGGTGAGTCTACAGAGAAAAGTTGTATGACCTTCATCATCTCTCAAGTCTGTGTTCAAGCAGATTTGCAGCGATGGTGGAGATACAACAAATTTTTATCACCTGTCCTGATGTTACAAATAGTGATTTTGGGATGCACTAGCATCCTTCACTTTTTATGACACCTGACCACGCAGACAGGAGAGATGATAAAGTATATACAACTTCTACAATCCCCTGGCCTGGTGTCATGCTGAAGTGAGGATGCCAAAAAAGCATCCTGACTTCAGAATTTAATGACACCTGGGCAGGTGAATACACATATGAGTTAACCACCAGCATCTCTCCAGTCTGTGTGCAATAGATGATGCAGACTGAAGCGACGCTGTAGATGACAACTCATAGGTATAGTCACCTGGGCAGGTGTGCTAAATAGTTATGATACCAGGCCAGGGTATTGTAAATATGACATGTATTTTCTCCATCATCTCTTCAGTCTATTTGCCACAGACTGAATAGATGATGTGGTTACTTCCAAGGTATATCTACAATCCCCTGGCCTTGTGTCACAGAGTGAAATGATGATGGGCAAAACACACCATCCTCAATTCACTCTTTATGATACCTGGCAAGGTGAGAACAGATATGCATTGCACTCCCCACCATCCTCTATTCAGTCTACCAATATTTCTAGACTGAAGAGACTGGTGGTGAAAATACAAGTCATATATTTGTGTTTTTGACAACACATAGCTCCAGGACTGACTCAAGAAGCATGTGTCGGTACTGGAGATATGTGGTGGCAAAATCACAAAGTGTACGGCGCAGTGTGTGTACGGCGCTGTGTGTGTGTGTGTGTAGGCAGTGAAAGACACAATTAAACCAAACAGTTGGGGAAAAACAAAATAACATTTATTTTCAAACAAGCAAAAATAATTACCGGGAGCGACGTTTGGGGGTAGATGGTGGGAACTTGGGAGTGTGGAGGGACGAGGAATGACTTAAGGAAGGCGACGAAGGGGTTCGAGGGGAAGGGGCGACGAAAGTTGTGGGGGGAAGGCAGCGGGTCAGACACAGTGGGAGGTGAGGGGGGAGGGAGAACAAAACTTTTTAATTTTTTTTTCATTCTGCGGCCAGTCTTTGTGCTCTCCTTGGACCTCCTGGAGCTGGGGGACCTCCGTGAGCTGGGGGACCTCCGAGAACTGGGGGACCTCCATGAGCTGGGGGACCTCCTGCCAGGGTCCGTGGTCTCGAATAACGAGTGTGGGTCCCCCAGCTGCTGCTCGGTGGTGGTGGTGGTCCTAGAGGTGGAGGTGGAGGAGGTCCAAGCAGGGGTGGAGGTGGTTGAGGTACAAGCAGGGGAGGAGGTCCAAGCAGGGGTGGAGGATGTCCAAGCAGGAGCAGCGCTTGGCATGGTGGTGGCCAATGTCACGCTGTTACTGCATACAGGAGGTCTGGGGTCTATGCTGACCCTAAGCTGGGGTCCTGACTAATCCCTCTACCTGGAGGTACTGTTGATGGTACAGAGGTCCAGGCCGCCAGCGTAATCCCTACCTCCTGAGGATCCCTGAACCTCAGTGATCCAGTCCTGAGAAGGACCCTGATCACAACACCGGGGACTGGTAGGTATATGCCTAAACACAGTAATAAACGAACTAGACAGTACAAGGGGTAAACTAAAATCCACCTTGCATACAAAAGTCATACCACAGGAAACAGAGGGGACACCAACGGGTACGGAGATAAATGATAAAGCGAGGAGGGGAAAAAAAGACCACACAGGTGCTCTTAACTTCAGCCTTCACCATACAACGATCCGCTCTGCTGGTCTGCATGAATGCTTTCACAGACACTTCCCCAGCAGACAGGCAGGTATTTGAAGGAAACCAATTACCACAACATTAATTGCAGCTGAGCGAGGCTGGTCTAGTCCAGCACAGAGAGAGGAAGAATTAACTCCCTCTCTGCCGAAAAACACCCAGCACCAGAAACTCAGCTGTGAGAAGTCAGGGTGTGCAATCGCGACGATCTTCGCAGCGACACACCCGTGACAGTACCCCCCCTTCTACGAGGGGCCTCCGGATCCTCAGGGCCGGGTTTATCTGGGTGAGTAGTGTGGAAGGCCCGAACCAATTGGTCTGCGTTAATATCCGACGCAGAAACCCACGTCCTCTCCTCAGGACCATACCCCCTCCAATGAACAAGGTACTGAAGGGACCGGCGATTCAGACATGAATCGATGACTCTCGACACCTGGAACTCCAAGTTACCATTGACCACCACAGGATTAGGAGGTAAAGGTGAAGGTATCACCGGCGCCACATACCTCTTAATCAACGATCTGTGGAACACATTATGAATTTTAAATGTAGGAGGGAGGTCAAGACGGAATGCAACCGGATTAATTATAGCACTGATCTTGTATGGCCCAATGAACCTGGGACCCAGTTTCCAGGAGGGAACCTTAAGTTTTATATTTTTGGTAGACAACCATACCAGATCGTTCACACTTAGGTCCGGACCAGACACTCTCCTCCTATCAGCCATACGTTTGTATCGGTTCCCCATAGTACTCAGATTATTCAGCACTCCTCTCCACACTGAAGCAAGTGACGACGAAAATCGTTCCTCCTCAGGAACCCCAGAAGAGCCCCCCCTATTGAAAGTACAAAACTGGGGGTGAAAACCATATGCCCCAAAAAATGGGGACTTAGCAGTGGACTCGCTCCGCCTATTATTTAGAGCAAATTCCGCCAGAGGCAAGAAAGAAGCCCAGTCCTCCTGGTTCTCTGACACAAAACACCGGAGATATGTCTCCAAGCTCTGGTTCAGACGCTCTGTCTGACCATTGGTCTGCGGGTGAAAAGCCGATGAAAATGACAACTGCATCCCCCGCCGTGTACAAAATGCTTTCCAGAATTTGGACACAAACTGAGACCCCCGATCCGACACCACATCGGAGGGTACCTCGTGAAGCCTTACAATCTCCCCAATAAACACCTGCGCAAGAGTTTTAGCATTAGGAAGAGCAGGAAGAGCGATAAAATGTGCCATCTTGCTGAACCTGTCCACTACAACGAGTATGACTGTTTTACCCGAAGATGGCGGGAGGTCCGTAATGAAGTCCATAGACAGATGAGTCACGGACGCTCCGGGATCTTCAAAGGTAAGAGGGTCCCCGACGGACGGGTATGTGGGGTCTTAGAGCGAGCACAAACCTCGCAGGACGCGACAAAAGTTACCACCTCCCTATGTAAGTTAGGCCACCAAAACCGGCGCGAGAGGAGATCCTCAGTTGCTTTACTCCCTGGGTGTCCTGCCAAAGCTGAATTATGGTGTGCCTCGATCACCTTTTGTCGCAACTGATTTGGAACAAACAGTCTCCCTGGAGGTCCTACAGGGGCGTCCCCCTGAGCCTCCAATACCTCCTCCTCAAGCTCAGAGCATACTGCCGACACCACCACCCCCTCCTGAATGACCGGAACCGGGTCCTCCGTATTCCCAGCCCCTGGGAAACAGCGAGATAAGGCATCCGCCTTAACATTTTTTGAGCCAGGACGATATGTGACGACAAAATTAAACCTGGTAAAAAACAACGACCACCTAGCTTGTCTGGGATTCAGACGTTTAGCGGACTCTAAATATAGCAGGTTTTTGTGATCGGTAATGACGGTGACCGGGTGGACTGCCCCCTCCAAAAAATGACGCCACTCCTCAAAAGCCAACTTAATGGCCAAGAGTTCCCTATTGCCGACATCATAATTCCTCTCAGCGGAAGACAATTTTTTAGAGAAGAAGGCGCACGGATGCCATTTACCAGGGGACGAACCCTGTGACAATACTGCTCCCACCCCTACCTCGGAAGCGTCCACCTCAACAATGAACGGCTGTGACGCATCAGGTTGAATAAGTATGGGTGCTGAAGCAAAACATTTTTTCAAAGAGGAAAACGCTTGACAAGCCTTGTCAGACCACTTTGAAAAATCCGTCCCTTTTTTAGTCATGTCTGTGAGAGGTTTAACTATGGACGAAAAATTACGAATGAACTTCCGGTAGTAGTTAGCAAACCCCAGGAAACGTTGTAATGCCTTAAGATCCTCTGGCAGATCCCACTCAAGAACTGCCCGCACTTTCCCAGGGTCCATACGAAAACAGGATGCTGACACCAGGAACCCTAAAAACTGAAGTTCCTGTACGGCGAACACACACTTCTCCCATTTGGCTACAGTTTATTATCCTGCAAGATCTGTAACACCTGCCTAACATGCTCCTGATGAGACACAAGATCCGGCGAGTAAATTAATATATCATCCAGATATATGACCACAAACTGTCCCATAAGGTGGCGAAAGATGTCATTTACAAAGTGTTGAAACATCGCCGGGGCAATACTCAGACAAATGGCATGACAAGGTTCTCATAATGCCCCTCCGGAGTGTTAAACGCCGTCTTCCACTCATCCCCCTCCTTCATCCTAATCAGATTGTACGCCCCCCTGAGATCCAACTTAGAGAACCATTTGGCCCCCACGATCTGATTGAAGAGATCGGGAATAAGTAGGAGCGGATACGGATCTCGGACCGTAATCCGATTAAGCTCACGGAAATCCAGGCAAGGGCGTAGGCCTCCATCTTTTTTTTTCACAAAGAAGAACCCCGTGGCCACCGGGGAAGATGAAGGGTCTAATATGCCCTTAGCCAGACTCTCTGAAATATAATCTCTATGGCCTGTCTCTCAGGACCAGAAAGGTTATACCAACCTAGATTTCGGTAACTTGGCACCAGGAGCAAGTTAACAGAACAGTCTTTACTCGCGATGAGGAGGTAGTTCTTGACACCCTTTGTAATACATATTGTAGGAACTCGAGGATTCTGAAGCGTGAGAGCAAATGAACAATCAGAGACGGGTTCTGAAATGCAAATAATGTATTTGTGAAACAGCAAAACACCAAAAACAATATTCAAACAACCTAGTGACATGCAATGAAACGATCCATAATATACACAAGTCAGTTATATGAATCGGATATATAAGTCACTTAACCTCTATAGCGAGGGCGGTAAGTTCTTACGACGAGTCCTCACACAAATGTGACCACAATGTAAGTCTGATGCACAGGTAACGTGGCTGGATTTACACATGCTGTGTGTGAAGAGTCAGATCCAGGTATGCGAAAACACAGGGAGGTCCAGGAACAAGTTAATCTCAGTGTGGCTTAATTCAGTGAAGTCCAACAACAGTTCATATGTCAGTAAGATTCCAGTAACAGTTCCAACAGCTCTCACCAGAGGGAGTGAACGAAGGGTTAAACAGCAACAGTTCAGAAACACAGTTCTTATCAGATGGAGTGAACCAAGGGTTAAATTCCCAAGTCAACAGGTTAGTGATAACACAGTAAGTGCAACTTACATATGCAGAGAATGTCCAGAGCCATGGGTAGAAACTGCTGTGGCTGAGAAACACCTGAAGATAAGGTTATGCACTTTCCTGGTAAATACACAAAAGATCTGTGAGGAACAAAGCAGCTGGGTTGCAGGAAACGGAAGCAGAATACTCCAGCAGGGAAGCCAGCACCTGAGCCGGGTTTTAAACAAACGAACAGGAAGTAGGGCACACAAAACAGCAAACTCTATTTTAACAAAGGGCAAAATCATTGACAAAGTTACCTAGAAAACCCGGAATACTGACATTACTCCCCCCCTAAAGACGGCCTCCGGACGGTCCTGGACCAAGCCTGTCCGGGTATCTCCGATGAAACTGAGCAATCTTCAGAGGCGCATTGATGTTACTTATTGGTTCCCAAGAATCATTTTCAGGAGAGTAACCTTGCCATCTAACTAGATACTGAAGCCGGTTTCTATGAAGTCTCGAATTAACAATATCCTGTACCACGAATTGTTCTTCGCCATCAACCAACACTGGTGGAGGGGGAGGTATGATACGTCCCTGAAACGTGTTAGGAGAGACTGGTTTTAATAAGGAAACATGAAATACTGGGTGTACCTTTAAAGTCCGTGGTAGCTTCAACCGACAGGCAACAGAGCTCACAATCCCAGTGATCTTGAATGGACCGATGAATTTCTGTCCCAGTTTCTGCGAAGGAACCCCCAATTTTAGATTCTTGGTGGACAACCAAACCGAGTCTCCTACCTTATACATAGGTGCTGGTTTCCGGAATCTATCGGCCGACTTCTTGTAACGCTCCTGTGCTGTGGTCAGGGAGTCCTTCAAAACTTCAAGATTACGTTGCAACGCCGTCACTCTGTCTTCAACCGCTGGTACCGAAATCGTAACCGGAGACCTAGGCAAAATACTTGGATGATAACCCAGGTTGGCAAAAAAAGGCGTTACCTTCGTGGAACTGCTTTGGGAGTTGTTGTATGAAAATTCCGCTAAAGGAAGTAGCTTCAGCCAATCGTCCTGCAAATGACTGACGTAACAGCGTAGATATTGCTCCAAGGTTTGATTTGTCCGTTCGGTCTGCCCGTTGGTCTGAGGATGGTATGCAGAAGACAAGCAAACATTAATGTGGAGCGCAGAACAAAATCCTTTCCAAATCTAGAGGTAAATTGTATTCCCCGGTCAGAAATGATGTCATCTGGTACCCCATGCAGCCGGAAAATGTTCTGGATAACTAGATCTACTGTCTCTGTAGCTGAGGGAAGACCAGCACACGGAATGAAATGAGCAGCTTTCGTTAAACGATCTACTACCACCAAAATAGTATTTTTACCACCAGAGGTGGGTAACTCCACAATAAAGTCCATCGAAATAGACCCCCAAGGGCGAGACGGTACAGGTAGCGGTTTAAGAAGACCAGTAGGTGAAACGCGAGGAACCTTGTACCGGGCACAAACTTCACAAGAGCGGACATAGTCATTCACATCCTTCAAGCAGGTAGACCACCAAAAAAAACGAGTTAACAATTCCTGCGTCTTCTGTACCCCCCTATGACCAGCCAATTTAGAGTCGTGGACCAATTTGAGAACTCGAAGTCTTACAGCCTCTGGGACATAAATACATCGATCTCTAAGTCACACACCATTCCGAAGGACAAGATTCACATTGTCAGGTGGAGCTGCAAGAAATACGTCACCGTCATAGGCCAGCTTGATCTCCTGCCACAAGTCCCGGTTCCGGAGCACTCCAACGAAATTGGCCTCCGACAAGATGGTCTTAGACGGGGTCCCAGGCACGGAATCCATGGTATGGATTCGGGATAATGCGTCAGCTTTCCCATTACGTGAACCTGGGCGGTATGAAATAATAAAATTAAACTGGTTCAAGAACAAACTCCACCTAGCTTGTCGAGGAGAAAGACACCTGGCAGACTTAAGGAATTCCAAATTGCGATGATCCGTGAGTACTACTACCTGCTGAGTTGCCCCCTGCAAATGGTGTCTCCATTCCTTAAAGGCAGAAATAATTGCCAAAAGTTCCTTATCTGCCACATCATAGTTCAGTTCTGCAGAAGATAACCTACGAGAGAAGAAGGCACACGGGTGCAACAAACCTTTGTCTCCCGGGACTTGTGAGAGGTGTCCCCAACACAGTCGACCTCCACCTCCACGATAAAAGGGTGTGCAGGATCCGGGGTGCATCAAATTTTGGGGCCGTGGTTAAAAAAAAACCCTTCAGGGGGATCAAGCTTCCTGACTTTTCGAAGCCATTCAAACTTTCCCCTTCTTTGGTGAGGAGAGTGTGGGACGGACAATTTCTGAAAAATTTCGGTAAACCCTCTTAAAAGTTTTGCAAAGCCAATGAATCGTTGTACCTCCTTAAGTTTTTTTGGGACCCGGC
>JARQOD010000005.1:309868253-309892819 GCA_033576555.1 Oophaga sylvatica | reverse complement strand
CTACAGCTTTGGAAACGGAATTTAATTGTGTGGATACAAAATTAAAAAACAGAAATTATCCTAAATGGTCATTAAAAAGAGCACGAACAATTGTAAGTAATAAAAACAGAGAGGATCTCATTAGTGGAGGGCGACAACAAAAAAATGATCTTGCAGTGAAACCATATTTTTGTGCTCAATATAGTCCTCAATTTGGGGACATCAAAAAAATCATTTTGAGATCGCTGCCTATTTTATATGAAGATCCCTCTCTTGCTGACATTCTTTCATCAGGTATTAATGTTGTTTCAAGGAAAGCGCCATCTATTGGTAACAAAGTTTCTCCAAGCATGTTCAGTAATAATTTCTCTTCTCATAAAACATCGTGGTTAGAACATAAAGGTTTTTATAAATGTGGCCACAATAGATGTGCACTTTGCAAATATGTTTGTGTAACGAAAACCTTTGAAAATAATGACAGCACTGCGATTTATACCATTAACAAATATATCAATTGTAATTCATGCTATGTGGTATATAAAATTACGTGCACTACTTGCAATTTATCTTATATAGGCTGCACTACTAGGAAACTAAAAATCAGGATCGCTGAACATTTGCAGGATGTAAAGAATGTTTCTTCGAATCGCAATATTTCTGCTGCTGCTAAACATTTTATTTTTCAGCATGCTCGCAATGTTTCTTCCTTCCAAGTCACAGGTATTGAAAGTGTTAACCTGTCTTCCCGAGGTGGAGATGCACGTCAGCGACTCCTCACACGTGAAGCTTTCTGGATCTTTAATCTACATACCAGACATCCATTTGGTCTCAACAAAAGAAACGAATTGATGTTCCATTATTAATTTTATTTCTTTGCATTGATTTTATTTGTGCAAATATTGTGTTTTTTTTTTTTTTTTTTTTTTCTTTATTCGTTATGTGAAAATTGTTTAAGGACTTGTCAAAAATCACATGACATTTTTCTGATCGTGATTGGTCTTCCTTTGTCTTAAATATGTGCCCTTGTCTGAATATGTCAGCTGTGATAAAGATCCCTGTGATCGAAACGCGTAGCCTTGTCCTGAGCTTGTCCAGGAGCATGCCATTATTCATGTTTTTATGAATCAATAAAGATGAAGATTTTATTGAAGCTGGATCCCTTTTTCCTTCATTTTCTCATGTATCTTCACGTTTGATCAAGCGGAGGATCCGTGCTTCTACAAACCGGTGAGCTGGTTAGCGTTCTTACATTTGATCTTAAGGCTCTGCAGCGTTTTTTGGGGTTTGCTAATTACTACCGGAAATTTATTTGTAATTTCTCGTCTGTCGTCAAACCTCTCACTGACATGACGAGAAAAGGGACGGATTTTTCTAGGTGGTCGGACAAAGCTTGCCAAGCCTTTTCCTCTTTAAAGAGATGTTTTGCTTCGGCACCCGTTCTCATCCAACCAGATGTATCTCAGCCGTTCATTGTGGAGGTGGACGCGTCTGACGTAGGGGTGGGTGCTATATTGTCCCAGGGTCCGTCCCCTGGTAAGTGGCATCCGTGCGCTTTCTTTTCTAAGAAATTGTCGTCCGCCTAAAGGAATTATGATATCGGCAATAGGGAACTTTTGGCCATTAAATTGGCTTTTGAAGAATGGCGTCACTTTTTGGAGGGGGCAGTCCACCCGGTCACCGTTATTACTGATCACAAGAACCTGCTGTATTTAGAATCCGCTAAGCGTCTGAATTCCAGACAAGCTCGATGGTCGTTGTTTTTTACCAGGTTTAATTTTGTCGTCACTTATCGTCCGGGGTCTAAGAATGTAAAGGCTGATGCTTTGTCTCGCAGTTTCCCAGGGGCTGGGAAAACGGATGACCCGATTCCTATCCTTCAGGAGGGGGTGGTAGTGTCGGCTGTATGTTCTGAGCTTGAGGAGGAGGTGTTAGAGGCTCAGGGGACGCCCCTGCAGGACCTCCAGGGAGACTGTTTGTCCCGAATCAGTTGAGACAAAAGGTTATTAAGGCACATCATAATTCTGCTTTAGCAGGACATCCAGGGAGTAAGGCTACTTTAGATCTCCTTTCTCGCCGATTTTGGTGGCCTAACGCTAATAAAGATGTTATAACTTTTGTCGCGTCCTGTGGGGTTTGTGCTCGCTCTAAAACTCCTCATACCCGTCCATCTGGGACCCTTTTACCCTTGAAACTTCCGGAGCGTCCATGGACTCATTTATCTATGGACTTCATTACGGATCTTCCTCCGTCGTCAGGGAATACTGTCATACTGGTGGTTGTTGACAGGTTCAGTAAGATGGCACATTTCGTTGCTCTTCCTGCACTCCCTAATGCTAAAACTCTGGCGCAGGTGTTCATTAGGGAGATCGTGAGACTTCATGGGTTGCCTTCTGATGTGGTGTCAGATAGGGGGTCTCAGTTTGTGTCCAAATTTTGGAGGGCATTTTGTTTACGTCGGGGGATGCAATTGTCGTTTTCCTCGGCTTTTCATCCACAGACCAATGGTCAGACAGAGCGTCTGAATCAGAGTTTAGAGACATATCTCCGGTGTTTTGTCTCGGAGAACCAGGAGGACTGGTCATCTTTCTTGCCTCTGGCAGAGTTTGCTCTTAACAACAGGCGGAGCGAGTCCACTGGTAAGTCCCCATTTTTTGGGGCATATGGTTTTCATCCCCAGTTTTGTACTTTCAATGGGGGGGGGGTCCTTCTGGGGTTCCTGAGGAGGAGCGTTTCTCGTCGTCACTTGCTTCTGTGTGGCGAGGTGTATTGAATAATTTGAGTACGATGGGGAACCGTTACAAACGTATGGCTGATAGGAGGAGAGTTTCTGGTCCAGATCTGAATGTGAACGATCTGGTATGGTTGTCTACCAGGAATATAAAACTTAAAGTGCCCTCCTGGAAACTGGGTCCCAGATTCATCGGGCCGTACAGGATCAGTTCCATAATTAATCCTGTGGCATTTCGTCTGGAACTCCCTTCTACTTTTAAAATTCATAATGTGTTCCACAAGTCATTACTTAAAAGGTATGTGGCACCAGTCATACCGTCACCTCTACCTCCTCCTCCAGTGTTGGTCAATGGTAACTTGGAATTTCAAGTATCAAAAATCATTGACTCTCGCCTGAATCGCCGGTCCCTTCAGTACTTGGTGCATTGGAAGGGGTATGGTCCGGAGGTGAGGACGTGGGTCCCTGCGTCTGATGTTAACGCAGATCGTTTGGTTCGGACCTTCCACAGAACTCACCCGGGCAGGCCTGGCCCTGAGGGTCCGGAGGCCCCTCGTAGAAGGGGGGGTACTGTCATGTGTGCATTGCCACGAAGATCGTCGCGGTTGCACATTTTGACTTCTCACAGCTGAGTTGCCAGTTTCTTCTTCCCGGCTGCAAATTGATTATTTGTTGATTGGTTTCCTTTAAGTTTCTGGTTGTCTGCTTTGGGAGTTGCCAGTGAAACCCTTCATGCAGACCACAGATAGGAATGAATCTGTATAGACTCTAGTTGAGAGCTCCTTAGTTGTTTTAAGCTTAACTTGCTTAGAGTTTATTTCCCAGACCATTTATGTTCCTTCGGTGTTTGAGTGTGTATGCAAGAGAGTGCTATCCTGTCTGTCTTATATGTCTAATCTGTTTTATTTAGCTGAGATCAGCCCCTATCCCTTTGGTGGTAATCAGGATCCTTCTTAGGACTGATTACAGGGTTCAGGGTCTGATAGGAGACAGGGTTAGGCTGGAGACTTGGACCTCTGAACCATTATCAGTACCTCCAAGGTAAGGGATTAGTTAGGACCCCAGTGTAGGGTCAGGTTAGACCCCGGTCCTCCTCTTTCCTGTTACAGCTCATCAAGTCCTCAAGATTAACCCTGAGTTCAACTGATATCGTTTCTGCACATCTAGTCTTCAAGATTAACCCTAAGTTCTGCTGATATTGTGTCAGGTAAATCTATTTTATACTTACATTCTGATGTTGCTAAACTATATGTTGTATAGAGTGTGGTTCCTGTATAAATAGTTTACTGACATTGTAGTCATATCATTAGACAGCGTGACACCGTCTCCCTGCCTGCATAAGGACTGGCTGCTCTCGTTCTTCCTCCGCTGCTGTGGACGATGAGGTCTGAAAAGGAAAAAAAAATTATTTGCCACATGTGTACATGCAACAGCAAATACTTACCAATCAGTATGGAAGGAAGGTACTCACTTCACCTTCTGCTTGGGCCATTTCACCAGGGGCCGGTACATATTTATCTCCTGAAGACATACTGCAATAAAAAAAGAGACATTAGTACATAATAAATTGAGAAAAAAGGAGAGACAGACATTAGCTTTTTATACTCACATTATCCCAGTTGTTCAAAGCTCCTTGTGTAGCTGTCTGTAGCAGGCTGTAGAGTAGTGGACTCATGAGCCAACACCTTCTTTTATGTACACTACCCCAAAACAATGTTTCTTTGTTTAGGGGGTGGTTTAAACCAGTGTCTAGACATGTGTAATCTTTTACAACGCATGAGTACTACGTAAAAAGCTGATCCCATAGACTGTAATGTTATGTTTCGGTAGCTGAGGAGTGCAGGTAAAAAAGGCAATACACCAGAGCAGTTGGAATCTATGAGATTGCAGTACCCTGACTAACCACCACAACTAGAGGCAGCCATGGAGCGTTCCTACGTTGGTCCTAGACGCCTCGTCACAGCCTGAGAAACTAACTACACCTAAAGATAGAAAGAGGAAAGCTATCTGCCCCGGAGCAGATCCCCAAAGAACATAGAAAGCCCCCAAACATGTAATGGCGGTTAGACAAGAAGAAATACTGACACAGACAGAAAATAGAATGAGCAAACGTTGGGGCCCAAACTACCTAAATAGAAAAGGATAGGAAGGGCACTTACTGCAATCCCAAAAAACCCTGAAAAGCACCAACTCTACTAATTTCAAAAACACCTGAGATCACACGACCTCTACCACCTAAATTAGTTCTCTGGTGTAACAAAATCAAAACAGCAGCCACTGAAAAAACTGGAAAAAGCAAATGTACAAACATCAGTGGCTGAACTAAACTGAGAGGGCAAAAGCCCCCAGAGGGGACCCTGAAGGCCCCCACAGAAGTGCAGGACAAAATGCAAAAATCAAGCACAAAAACAAAAAGAAGAAAATGTCTTATCTGTTAGCAGGAGATGCAGAAACGACACAGCAGGCTACAAAGGAAACAGGAATCAAGGATTGAGACCAGAACAATTGATCACCGGCAACCCTGATGGGAAGGCGACTCCCTTATATAAGACCAGTCAGTAACACCTGATTCCCAATCCTCACAATCTTCACTGGACAGTCCAGTACCGCTTGTAACCACCAGAGGGAGCCTCTGCTCAGAACTCATCTCAAGTCCATTCACAACAGTACCCCCCCCTTGAGGAGGGGTCACCGAACCCTCACTTGAGCAACCAGGTCGGTCAGGATGAGTTCTATGATACGCACGGATGAGTCTCCTAGCATGGATGTCCGAAGCAAACACCCAAGAATTGTCTTCCTGACCATAACCTCTCCACTTAACCAAATACTGGAGTTTCTGTCTAGAAAAACGAGAATTAATATTTTCTCAACCACAAACTCCATATTGCCCTCAACCAGAACAGGGTCAGGAGGCAAAGCAGTAGGAACCACTGGCTCAACAAACCTCTTCAACAAGGACTTGTGGAACACGTTATGGATCTTAAATGTCCCTGGAAGAAGCAAACGAAAAGAAACAGGATTAAGAATCTCCATGATCTTATAAGGTCCAATGAACCTAGGCTTAAATTTAGGAGATGCCACTCTCATAGGAATATTCTTTGAGGACAACCAGACCAAGTCCCCCACTTTAAACCGAGGACCATCAGTCCTATGCCGGTTAGCAAACCGCTGGGCCCTCTCCTGGAGAGGGATAACCTCTCCACTACCTGGTCCCAAATCTGTTGCATACGCTCAACAACAGAGTCAACACCTGGACAGACAGAAGCCTCCGTCTGTCCTGAAGAAAATCGAGGGTGAAACCCAGAATTACAGAAAAATGGAGACATCAAAGTGGCAGAGCTAGCCCTATTATTAAGAGCAAACTCAGCCAAGGGCAAAAAAGAGACCCAGTCATCCTGATCAGCAGACACAAAGCATCTTAGATAAGTCTCCAATGTCTGGTTTGTTCTCTCAGTTTGACCATTGGTCTGAGGATGAAACGCCGAGGAGAAAGACAATTGAACACCAAGTTTAGAACAAAAGGTCCTCCAAAATCTGGAAACAAACTGGACTCCTCTGTCAGACACAATGTTCTCAGGAATGCCGTGTAAACTAACCACGTGCTGAAGGAACAAAGGCACCAATTCAGAGGAGGAAGGCAACTTAGGTAATGGCACAAGATGTATCATCTTGGAAAACCTATCACAAATCACCCAGATGACAGTCATTCTCTGAGAAACAGGGAGGTCGGAAATGAAATCCATAGAGATATGGGTCCATGGTCTCTTGGGCACAGGCAATGGCATCAACAAACCACTAGAGCGAGAGCAAGGCTTGGAGCGAGAGCAAGTCCCGCAGGACTGCACAAATTCCCTAACATCACGAGACAAGGTAGGCCACCAAAAGGACGAACTAACCAAGTCTCTGGTACCAAAAATTCCGGGATGACCGGCCAACGCGGAACAATGAATCTCAGACATCACACTCTTTTTCCACTGGTCCGGGACAAACAATTTCCCAACAGGGCAGCGCTCGGGCCTATCCTCCTGACACCCCTCCAGAGCCAGTCTCAAATTGGGCGAGATGGCGGAAAGAACTACACCTTCTTTCAAAATAACAGAAGGATCAGATACTTCAGGAGAGTCTGCAAGGAAACTCCTCGAGAGGGCATCCGCCTTAACATTCTTAGTGCCAGGAAGAAAGGAAACCACAAAATTAAAACGTGTGAAAAACAAGGTCCACCTGGCCTGTCTAGGATTAAGTCGCTTGGCAGATTCCAGATAAACCAGATTCTTATGGTCCGTAAGGACCACCACCTGATGTTTGGCTCCCTCCAGCCAATGTCTCCACTCTTCAAAAGCCCACTTCATGGCCAATAACTCCCGATTACCCACGTCATAATTCCATTCAGTAGGAGAAAATTTTCGAGAGAAAAAGGCACAAGGGTTACTTTTAGAGGTCTCTGGATCTCTTTGGGACAAAACGGCACCTGCCCCAATTTCAGAGGCATCAAACTCCACCTGAAATGGCAGACGAACATCAGGCTGCCGTAGAACAGGAGCAGAAGTGAATCTCTGCTTAAGTTCCTGAAATGCAGAGACTGCCTCAGGAGGCCAATTCACCACATCAGAACCCTTTTTGGTCAAATCAGTTAATGGTTTAACAATAACCGAGAAATTACCAATAAATTTATGATAAAAATTGGCAAAACCCAAAAATCTTTGAAGAGCCTTTAATGAAGTAGGTTGGACCCAATCACAGATGGCCTGAACCTTGACCGGGTCCATTTCAATAACAGATGGGGACAAAATGAATCCCAAAAATGAGATCCTCTGTACGCCAAAAAGACACTTTGATCCCTTCACATACAGAGCATTCTCTCTCAAAATCTGGAATACAGTTCAAACATGTTTCACATGAGAGTCCCAGTCATTGGAAAAAATCAAGATATCATCCAAATAAACAATCAGAAATTTATCCACAAAATCCCTGAAAATGTCATTCATGAAGGACTGGAAGACAGAAGGAGCATTAGTGAGCCCAAAGGGCATCACAAGGTACTCAAAATGCCCCTCAGGGGTATTAAATGCCGTCTTCCATTCATCCCCGTGCTTAATGCGAATAAGGTTATACGCCCCCCTGAGGTCAAGCTTGGTAAACCAAGTAGCGTTTTTCACCCTGGAAAACAGGTCAGAAATCAAAGGTAACGGATATTGATATTTCACAGTAATATTGTTCAAAAGACGATAATCAATACACGGCCTTAATGAACCATCCTTTTTGGCCACAAAGAAAAAACCGGCACCTAAGGGTGAAGAGGATGGTCTGATATGACCCTTCTCCAATGACTCCTTGATATAAGACCGCATAGCGTCATGTTCAGGTACAGACAAGTTAAAAAGGCGACCTTTAGGGAATTTACTACCAGGCACTAATTCAATAGCGCAGTCATAGCTCCTATGGGGAGGCAAGGATGCAGATTCACTTTCGCTAAACACATCAGAAAAATCAATCAAAAAGTCAGGAACATCCTGAGCCTGGGGGGAGGCAGAAAAAACAGGAGTGTTGGTATTAACACATTGGCAGCCCCAACTGGTTACAGATACAGATTTCCAATCCAAAACAGGATTATGAGACTGTAACCAAGGGAAACCTAGTACGATAATATCATGCAGATTATACAGAACCAAAAATTTGCAGCTCTCCTGATGATCAGGTTCAACCCTCATTATCACCTGAGTAGAGAACTGAGGTTTATTCTCAGCCAAAGGGGTAGAATCGATCCCCAGTAGGGAATAGACTTTCGTAGGGGTATCAAGGGAAACCCACAACGTTTAGCAAAATCAAAATCCATCAGGTTAATAGCTGCTCCCGAATCAACGAAAGCCTGAGCAGAAAATGAGGACAGAGAGCATATCAGAGTAACAGTTAATAAAAACTTAGTCTGAACACTACCCAAGACAACTGAGCGTGCAAAACGTCTTCCCCGCTTAGGGCAGACTGAAATAGCATGAGAGGCATCACCACAGTAGAAACATAACCCATTGCGCTTTCGAAACTCATGACGCTGTGCCCCAGAAACTACTCTATCACACTGCATGGATTCAGAAGCAGGTTCACAAGGCAACACTATTCCACGCATACTTCTCCGCTCACGCAAACGTCTGTCAATTTGATTCGCTAATGACATAGAATCATTGAGACCAGAGGGGACAGGGAATCCCACCATAACATTCTTTACATTATCTGACAGACCCTTCCGAAAAAGGGCTGCCAAAGCGTCGTCATTCCATTTGGTCAGGACTGCCCACCTACGGAATCTCTGACAGTATAACTCAGCGTCATCAAGCCCCTGATTTAATGCCAACAAGGCTTTTTCAGCTTGATCAGTGACATTAGGCTCATCGTACAATAACCCCAAGGCCTGAAAAAATGCATCAACATCACTCAAAACAGGATCCCCAGGTGTCAGGGAAAAAGCCCAATCCTGAGGATCGCCGCACAGGAGAGAGATGACAATTTGAACCTACTGCGCTGCGTTCCTTGAGGACTTAGATTTTAAGGCAAAAAACTATTTACAATTATTTTTGAAATTCAGAAACTTGGCTCGATCCCCCAAAAACAAATCTGGCATGGGAATCCTAGGTTCCACAACAGGCAACCTAGCAAGATAGGTAGCAATACACCGAACCTCAGTGGCAAACTGATCCACAAGGCCAGACAGCTGTGCAAACTCCATTGAGAGAAAAAATCCTCCCCAGCACCCAGAGATACAGAGGGAAAAAAAAAAAAAATGCAACAAACAGAAAAATATCTCTGACAACTCTGACAACCTTTTTTTTTTCTTTCACAATATTTTTCCCTTCTGTGAGTACCATACAATTTTATGGCCGGTGATACTGTTATGTTTCGGTAGCTGATGAGTGCAGGTAAAAAAAGCAATACACCAGAGCAGTTGGAATCTATGAGATTGCAGTACCCTGACTAACCACCACAACTAGAGGCAGCCGTGGAGCGTTCCTACGTTGGTCCTAGACGCCTCGTCACAGCCTGAGAAACTAACTACACCTAAAGATAGAAAGAGGAAAGCTATCTGCCCCCGGAGCAGATCCCCAAAGAACATAGAAAGCCCCCAAACATGTAATGGCGGTTAGACAAGAAGAAATACTGACACAGACAGAAAATAGAATGAGCAAACGTTGGGGCCCAAACTACCTAAATAGAAAAGGATAGGAAGGGCACTTACTGCAATCCCAAAAAACCCTGAAAAGCACCAACTCTACTAATTTCAAAAACACCTGAGATCACACGACCTCTACCACCTAAATTAGTTCTCTGGTGTAACAAAATCAAAACAGCAGCCACTGAAAAAACTTGAAAAAGCAAATGAACAAACATCAGTGGCTGAACTAAACTGAGAGGGTAAAAGCCCCCGGAGGGGACCCTGAAGGCCCCCACAGAAGTGCAGGACAAAATGCAAAAATCAAGCACAAAAACAAAAAGAAGAAAATGTCTTATCTGTTAGCAGGAGATGCAGAAACGACACAGCAGGCTACAAAGGAAACAGAAATCAAGGATTGAGACCAGAACAATTGATCACCGGCAACCCTGATGGGAAGGCGACTCCCTTATATAAGACCAGTCAGTAACACCTGATTCCCAATCCTCACAATCTTCACTGGACAGTCCAGTACCGCTTGTAACCACCAGAGGGATCCTCTGCTCAGAACTCATCTCAAGTCCATTCACAACACTGTAATGTGTTGTTTTGGCGCATTCCGTGCGCAAAGGAACGCATGCGTCTTTTTAACGGCTTTGGGCGGACCAAAAAATGCAACATGTTGCGTCGTCCATGCCAAGGCACTCACCTCAAAATAACTCATGCGCACGAAAATGCTGATAATCGCATGCAAACACTAAACCATGCGCCCGCCATGTTAAACATAGGGGCGCATGACGCATGCGATCGGATGAGCACGATGCGCTGCGCTAAAAAACGCTAATGTGAAACCAGCCTAAAAGAGATATGTATAGTTCTACTTTTTACTTTACGGAGATCAACAGTTGTGTCTATGTTCCTAAAAAAAACATGTACGTATTCCGGCGTATGAGATGCTTTTTAACCCTGAAATCTTCTTAAAAGTCGGCATCTAACGCCGGTACGGACCAATCTGCATACGTGGGGAGTGGCCCGATGACGAAGGAGCGGCGTCTCAGAGGGAGTTTGGTACCTGACGTACAGCGCTGCCTCTGCGACCAAGCGGCGTCGGCGGCTTCTTCAGCAGCCTGGGGGCTTGGCTGGGGAATGCGCCGGTGGCTCTTGTGAAAGTCGGGCTCGCATGCATTCCCATCCCCGGAGGCCCCGCAGCCCATTGCTGCGATGCGGTGGCCTCAAGAAAATGCCGCGCATGCTCAATTCAGATCTCGCTCAAGATCTCGGGAGACAGATCTGAAACTGAGCATGCGCCGCCCTCCAGCGGCCATTTTCCCGAGGCCTCCGCATCACAGCAATGGAGCTGCGAGGCTCCGGGATTGAGAAATGCCGGCAGAGCCAGACTCTGCACAAAGAGCCACCGCCGCCATCCCCCAGCACAGACCCCCAGGCTGCTGAAAGAGGAGCGCCGACGCGCCCCCCACGCCTAGACCCGCAGAGAGCAGCGTGATACATCAGGTTCCAACACTTCCTCTGAGACGCCCCCTTAGTCATCGGACCTCTCCGGCGTATAAGATGAGCCCCCCCACTTTTAGAAGATTAATTTGAATGGAAATTGGGGTCGTATATACGCCCAGTGTCTTATACCCAAAAATACGTAATCTAATGAGCACAATGCACCATGACAATGCAATAAGTAATGGAGAAGACAGAAAACCGAACATGATATTAGATTATAATGCCGCAAAAGGGGCAGTTGATACACTAGATCAAGCAATATCAACATACACATGCAAACACAAAACTAATCGTTGGCCAATGATAATATTTTACAACATTCTCTATGTTTCGGCACACAACACATTTGTTTTATGGAGAGAAATCGACCCCAATTGGAACGGAAATAAGCTGCATAAAATAATTTTTATTGAAGAATTAGGAAAATCCCTAGTTAGGCCATATATGGAAGCCAGAAAAGTAAACCCCAGAAGTGAAGGAGCAGCAGCCATTGTGAAGAGTGTCCAGAAGTATTCTCAAGAAAGAGACCTCCACCAGCACAGGTACCAGCCAAAAAAGGAAGAGACGAAGCTTCTGTCCATCTTCTTGTGACAATAAAACAAATCTGACATGTGCTGGGTGTGCAAAATATCTATGTAAAGGACATGTGTTTTGTTATTGTGTTCAATGTAAAAATACATGAACCTGGTCAACCTTTTTAGAGATAAAAAAAGAAAAACTGAAGTTTTCATTATTTTTCATTTGCTGTCTTATAAAATATGTTAAACACAAAGCTATATTTAGTTAAATTTCATGTTATAGTAATAGAAATCTAAAGCTTGTTTGTTATTTGTGTGCAGAATGCTACAACCCCTGGCAAAAATTATGGAATCACCGGCCTTGGAGGATGTTCACTCAATTGTTTTATTTTGTTGAAAAAAAAAAAAACAGATCCCAGACATGGCACAAAACTCAAGTCATTTCAAATGGCAACTTTCTGGCTTTAAGAAATACTAAAAGAAATCAAGAACAAATAATGTGGTAGTCAGTAATGGTTATTTTTTTAACCAATCATAGGGGAAAAGTTATGGAATCACTCAATTCTGAGGGAAAAAATTATGGAATCACCCTGTAAATTTTCATTCCCAAAACTAACACCTGCATCAAATTAGATCTGCTCAATAGTCTGCATCTAAAAAGGAGTGATCACACCTTGGAGAGCTGTTGCACCAAGTGGACTGACATGAATCATGGCTCCAACACGAGAGATGTCAATTGAAATAAAGGAGAGGATTATCAAACTCTTAGAAGAGGGTAAATCATCACGCAATGTTGCAAAAGATGTTTTTTGTTCACAGTCAGCTGTGTCTAAAATCTGGACCAAATACAAACAACATGGGAAGGTTGTTAAAGGCAAACATACTGGTAGACCAAGGAAGATATCAAAGCGTCAAGACCAGAAACTTTAAAGCAATTTGTCTCCAAAACAGGAAATGCACAACAAAATAAATGAGGAACGAATGGGTGGAAATTGGATTCAACGTCTGTGACCGCACTGTAAGAAACCGCCTAAACGAAATGGGATTTACATACAGAAAAGTTAAGCAAAAGCCATCATTAACACCTTAACAGAAAAAACAAGGTTACAATGGGCTAAGGAAAAGCAATTGTGGACTGTGGATGACTGGATGAAAGTCATATTCCGTGATGAATCGCGAATCTGCATTGGGCAAGGTGATGATGCTGGAAATTTTGTTTGGTGCTGTTCCAATGAGATCTATAAAGATGACTGCCTGAAGAGAACATGCAAATTTCCACAGTCATTGAGGATATGGGGCTGCATGTCAGGTAAAGGCACTGGGGAGATGGCTGTCATTACATATTCAATAAATGCACAAGTTTATGGTGATATTTTGGACAATTTTCTTATCCCATCAATTGAAAGGATGTTTGGGCATGATGAAATCATTTTTCAAGATGATAATACATCCTGCCATGGAGCAAAAACCGTGAAAACATTCCTTGAAAAAAGACAGATAAGGTCAATGTCATGGCCTGCAAATAGTCCAGATCTCAATCCAATTGAAAATCTTTGGTGGAAGTTGAATAAAATGGTCCATGACAAGGCTCCAACCTGCAAAGCTGATCTGGCAACATCAATCAGAGAAAGTTGGAGCCAGTTTGATGAAGAGTACTGTTTGACACTCATTAAGTCCATGCCTCAGAGACTGCAAGCTGTTGTAAAAGCCAGAGTTGCTGCAACAAAATACTATAGATGTGTTGTAGTGTTTTTTTGTTTGTTTGTTTTTCATGATTCCATATTTTTTTCCCTAAGAATTGAGTGATTCCATAATTTTTTCCCTGTGATTGTTTAAAAAAAAATAACCATTACTGACTACCACATTATTTGTTCTTGATTTCTTTTAGTGTTTCTGAAAGCCAGAAAGTTGCCATTTGAAATGACTTCAGTTTTGTGCCATGTCTGTGATCTGTTTTTTTCAACAAAATAAAACAACTGAATGAACATCCTCCAAGGCCGGTGATTCCATAATTTTTGCCAGGAGTTGTATAAAGTGAACATAATTGCAAACAGCCTGTGTAACCTTTTTCTGAAAAAATAAATAAAAATTAAGTTTTAATTTAATTTTTCATTTGTTTATGATCAACCATGTTCATGTACAGTTTAATAGTGAAATAGGTATTGTGGTGCAGCAGAGGGAGTAGTGCTGGATGGAAGATATATTTCTCCCAGCAGGATAAAGTTTGGCCGGGACTTTCCCTAAGGCCGGGATCACACATGCGACGAAGTCGTCCGACACTCGCATGTGAAATCCCAGCTCTGGCGCCGGCACTCGGGAGTGGAGCGAGCGGCTGCATAGAACTACATGCAGCCGCGCACTCCACTCCCGAGTGCCGGCGCCAGAGCTGGGATTTCACATGCGAGTGTCGGACAACTTCGTCACATGTGTGATCCCGGCCTAAAGTTGAGGATCTGCAATGATGTCACGACCACGTGATGTGTACCTCACCTGTGGGTGGGGTTATAGGCTATGTAATGGAGATTGTTTTTGGCACATGGTGAGTGTGTGTGCAAGGTATGAGGAACTAGGCTGGAGTTAGCCTGAACTTGTTTTCTTGGACTACCCATGCTGCAAAGGTTTAGCAGCAAGACTCAAAACAACCCTGGGAATGGCACCTGGCGGATGCCCCTGACCGGACAGCCACTTAGTTAAGCCCGTCCCGTGCAAGGGTGAGTCTGAGACCAGTGGTTCTCCAAGTGTCATTAAACCACTGAAGTTGGACTCTAAGCCTGTGTGTTGCCTCATTACTGCGGCCCTGCCACTGCCTACCAGAGCAAATCCCTACAGTATACAAATAAAACACTTACAGTAGCTAAAATCAACATTTTTATAGGTTGGGTCATATTGACCCGAAACAGTACAAGTGTATAGTAAATGAGAACAGAACAGCAGGATTAATTCATGTGTTGTATTTTGGCTTGTAACTAGGGTTGAGCATTCCGATACTTCCGATACTTCCGATACCTGAAATCAAATGTAAGTCTATGGGAACAAAATATCGGAAGTAAGTATCGGAAGTACTTCCGATATTTTGTTCCCATAGACTTACATTGGATTTCAGGTATCGGAAGTATCGGAATGCTCAACCCTACGTTGTAACCACTTGCCCAGGCTCGGACTGGCCCTCAGGGGAACGGGTAAATCCCGATTGGCCCCTGTGCAAGTGTGGGCCTCCCATCATCCATATGAGAAGAAGTTGGTACGATACACCTAATTCACTATGTACAGATCAAGCCAACAGCTCATCATTCATGTCACGGGTTTACCACTGCAGAAAGAAGTCAAAAGACAGCAGCGTCCGATTTCTCCTACTCCTGCACTGATTAGAAACACCTCACCTTCATATTAAATGGTGCAGGTTTTTTTTAGTAGTGCAGGGATTAATCTGTTCTGTTGAGAGCTCCTGGAAACTTTCAAACATTAAGGCTCTCAGCTGTGCACTGTTAGCCACTACCATCTCCTATATAAACTGGGACCTTGTTAGCACTCATTATCAGAGATTACTTTAGCTGCATGGCTGGAGGTTGTTGGTGGCTATTATTGGAGAAGGCATTTGGTGGAGTTATCTGTGACTGTGGCTAGGTTTCAAAGGGAACTTGTCACCCCCCCAGGCATTTTTAAGTAAAAGAGCAACCTTCAGCAGCACTAAGGCAGCAGTCTGTGAAGGTGGCTCTTTTTTTTCTGCCCCCAGCCGACGCCGCACAGGGTATGAAAATGAAAGTGGAGGGACAGGGAGAAGGGGGCAGGCACAGCTAAACATGTAGACTGCACAGGCACCAGATTGCCAGCCCCACAGTGTGAATACATGATAACACACTGCGGGGAGGGATCTAGGGAAAGAGAAAGACGCAGGTGCAATAGTCTTCTGACAGTTCTCGGGCAGCGCTCTGCGCATGTCCGAGGACTGTTACAACGGCGCAGGTGCCATACACAACCGAACTGAAGGAAAAACTACTGTGGAGGAGGCACGGTGATGCTGAAGGGGGTTGATGGACGGCTGGGGGGAGGATGAGTCAGGGGAAGACGCCATACCTCAGGGACGCATTTAAGGTATGGGAACCTAGTTTTAAAACTCTATATTTCAGCGTTGCAGGGGACCAGAATAAAAAGAGCCACCATCACAGACTGAAGCCTTAGTGCTGCTGAAGGTGGCTCTTTTACTTAAAAATGCCCGGGGGGGGGTGAAAAGCTCCCTTTAAGTGTGTGATAATTTCCTCCACTCCTCGATGCCTTCCTTTGTTGTCTGTGTGAGCATATTTGTATGTTTGGTATTTTTCGTTATCCCTGTTCGTATTACCTTGTTAGTCTGGTTGGTGTATTACGGTACACTACTACTCTTACCTGGGTGGGGAAGGGTACAGACGGAGGGCAGATTCAAGAGCTAAGGCAAGGTACATGGCCCTGGCATCTTCACCATAAGAAGTAATCTGGGGAACAGGGCAAGCTAAGGCGCCTCTAGCATTAGGGACAGGGAAGGAGCCATGGTCTAGGGACACCTGACGACAGAGTTATGCCAATTCATTCAACAAACTACCCAGGATATACACTGTGTTCCAAATTATTAAGCAAATAATATTTTGATTTTCCCAAATTAACTATATGAATTTCAGTCATTGTAATTTTCCAGTCAAAAAACTATTAGAGTACAATTGAAAGGTTTTTGTACAAACTGCCTATGATAACAGTATATTTTTAAAAAAAAAAACTCAAACTGCACTCAAAATGCATGTTCCAAATTATTATGCACAGCAGAGTTTTCAACCTCTTCATTTTAATAAAAAACAAAAAAATGGTCATTTTTGAAATTATAAGCATTAGCAGGTTCTTACAAACTGAAATCAAACAGTTTTCAACTCAAAACTTTATTCTAGGTGATGTTACATTTGCACATAGTACCCCTTGTTCGAAAGGAGCTTCTGAACTCTCTCGTCCATTGAATTTGTCAGGTTTTGGATGGTTTCTGCTTCAATTGTTTTGCATGAGGACAGAATAACCTCCCAGAGCTGTTGCTTAGATGTGAACTGCCTCCCACCATCATAGACACTCCTTTTGATGATGCTCCAGAGGTTCTCAATGGGGTTGAGGTCAGGGGAGCATGGTGGCCACACCATAAGTTTGTCCCCTTTTATGCCCATAGCAGCCAGAGAATCAGATGTGTTATGTGCAGCATGAGACGGTGCATTATCATGCATGAAAATGATCTTGCTGCAGAATTCACGGTTCTTCTTCTTGAACCATGGCAGGAAGTGCTGTTTGAGAAACTCAACATACACTATGGAGTTCATCTTTACCCTTCAGGGATCTTAAAGGGGCCGACAATCTCTCTCCCCATGATTCCAGCCCAAAACATTACTCCACCTCCTCCTTGTTGGCGCCGTAGCCATGTTCGCATGGGGTGTCCATCAACCAGCCATCCTCCACTCCATCCATCTGGACCATCGAGCGTTGCACGGCACTCATCGGTGAACAAAACAGTTTTGAAGTCAGTTTTCATGTATTGTTTGGCCCACTGGAGCCGTTTCTGCTTGTGTGCAGTGGATAGAGGAGGTCGACAGGATGGCTTACGCACAGCTGCAAACCTCTGAAGGACGCTGCATCTTGTTGTTCGGAGGACGTTGGAGGCACCAGCAGCTTCAAAAACTTGTCTGCTGTTATGACAAGGATTTTTGCCGCTGCTCTCTTAACCTGACGTAATTGCCTGTAGGAAAGTGTCCTCAATTTTCCCTTATCAGCACGCACACATGTGTACTGTGAATCAGCTACATACTTCTTGATTGTGCGATGATCACGATGAAGTGTCTTGGCAATGTTGATTGTAGTCATGCCTTGACCTCAACACTCCACAATTTGTTGCTTCTCAGCAGCCGACACATTCTTTTTCTTTCCCATTTTGGCAGAAAATGTAGGCTGCTTAATAATGTGGGACAGCCTTCTTAAGTAGTCTTGCCTTTCATTTGACACACCTGCCAAACTAATTAGCACAGGTGTCTGCAATTGCTTACAGTGATATAAAGAGCCCTGACACACATCACCATCAATGAGTTTAACTGACAAACAAAAAAATTCTTACCTTATCATTCCTAAACAATTTTTGCATAATAATTTGGAACACAGTGTATATAAAAGCATAGGTACATTTATGAATGAGGGAAATGTAATATTTGCATGTAGTTTAACCCCTTTATCCCATTAGACATACTATTCCGTCCATGTTGTTAGGGTCTGCGGAACAGACCAAATATATGATGTGGAGAGGTGCGTTCGCAGCCCGGGGTCCACCGTGCAGGCGGAGCCTGCTGCTAGTAAAATGGCGCAAGAAGCGAACTCTGTTATCCCACAGAGTCGCCAAAATAAATGCCGCAACGTGCTGTGGCAATATGTGCGAACTCTGTTAATCCACAGAGCCGCTAGAAGGAGTGCCGCACCGCTATATGGCGATGTGTGCGAACTCACTTAACACAACTGAGTCGCAAAATAAACACGCTAGGGCGCTGTCTAGCGTTGAAAGCGAACCCTGTTACGTCACAGAGCCGCTGAGACAAACTTCTGTGTCCTGTCAGGCACCCAGGTACACAGTTAACTGCTAAGCGAACATAGAACGTGATCATGCGCTAATGTCCTCGCGGGAGTCACCCGCAATCTATGGCGTCTGAACGCCAGACCCTGAATACGGCAATCAAACTCCTCACCGGTTTATGCCGGTAATCTAGGGCATCTAGGACACCGACCCTTACCAGCTAGCATACCAAACTCCTCACCGATTAAGTCGGTATTCTAGGGGCTTATTTCCGCCGGGCCCTAACCACACACACGCATGACCACACTGGCGCATAGCATATAAAGATTGATACTAGCGCATGGCGGCCCATCCATGCTACCCTTTCTTAGTAACAGCTACAGGACCTGCCAGAAACAAGGACCAATGAAACTTGTTCCAGAACACCAGTAGTCACAGGACCTTCCTGGCGGACCGATAGGAGCTGCTGCAGTACCTGAGCATGTGACCCTGATCTCCAATGAGAGATCTCACTCTGGGCATGCTCAGAAGGGGAAAACAAGGACTTTGTCCAAAAGACGTCTGCTCGCCGCTAACCAGTACTGGCCACAATAGCAGAGCCTGGAGGAGCAGCAGTAATCCTCTGCACACTGTTAGACTGGGTGAGACGCTGGGACCGACGTCTAAGCTGAGCAGGCTCCACTGCGGACGGAGATGAATGGGAGACCGCAGCGGGACTGGTTCGAGACTCCCCCTGTGCAGCAGCGGGAATTCGAACCCCAACACATGTGACCCTGGACCTAATTTCCAAGGACGGAATAGTACGTCACATGCAATCAGCTGCGCTCCCGGGTAGAGCGCAGTTGATTGCGGCTGGGTGTCAGCTGATTATCACAGCTGACACCTGGCACTATGTGCCAGGAGCAGTCACGGACCACTCCCAGCACATTAACCCCTGGCACACTGCGATCAAAGATAATTGCAGTGTACCGGGGCATAGGGAAGCATCGTGCAGGGAGGGGGCTCCCTGCGTGCTTCCCTGAGACCATCAGAAAAGTGCGATGTGTTGCGCTGTTCTGAGGGACCCTCCTCCATGCAGGACCCTGGATCCAAGATGGCAGCGGGGTCCTTCCGGGTCCTGCAGGGAGGCTGCTTCCTCAGTGACTGCTGAGAGCAGGCGCTGAGAAAGCCTGCAGCAGTGCCAGTGAGATCGCTGGTCTGACAGAGTGCTGTACACACTGTCAGACCAGCGATCTGATGTTATACAGGACAAAGAAAAAAGTTAAAAAAAATAAAAATAACGTGTAAAAAAAATTCATTAAGAAAAAAAAATATTCCCCAATAAATTTCTTTCTTCATGTAAATAAAAAAAAAAACAATAAAAGTACACATGTTTAGTATCGCCGCGCTTGTAACGACCCGCCCTATAAACCTGTCCCATTAGTTAACCCCTTTAGTGAACTCCTTAAAAAAAAACCCAATGATTTCTCATCATACCGCCGAACAAAAAGTGGAATAACACGTGATCAAAAGACGGATATACTGTAAATAAACATGGTACCGCTGAAAACGACATCTTGTCCCGCAAAAAACTAGCCACCATACAGCATCATCAGCATAACAATAAAAAAGTTATAGCTCGCAGAATAAAGCGATGCAAAAATAATTATTTTTCATATATAATCTTTTTTATTGTATAAAAGCACCAAAACATAAAAAAATGATACAAATGAGGTATCGCTGTAATCGTACTGACCCGAAGAATAAAAGTGCATTATCAATTTTAACCATACGCGGAACGATATAAACGCCCCCCCAAAAAGAAATTCATGAATTGCTGGTTTTTGTTCATTCTGCCTCCCAAAAATTGTAATAAAAAGCGATCAAAAAATGTCATGTGCCCAAAAATGATACCAATAAAAACATCACCTCGTTCTGCAAAAAATAGGAGCTCACATGACTCTGTGGGACAAAATAAGAAAAAATTATAGCTCTCAAAATGTGATGATGCAAAAACTATTTTTTTGCAATAAAAATGTCTTTTAGCGTGTGACAGCTGCCAATCATAAAAACCCGCTGTAAATAGTAAATAGTAAATCAAAACCCCCTTTACCACCCCGTTAGTTAGGGAAAAATAATAAAATTAAAAAAATGTATTTATTTCCATTTTCCCATTAGGGTTACGTTTGGGGCTAAAGTTAGGGATAGAGTTGGGGCTGAAGTTAGGGTTAGGCTGGAGTCACACACACCGTCTAAAAAATCAGACCGGATTGTTTCCCAGGCTAATCAGTTCAGTTCAGGTCAGCCGGGGACTCCCTCTGACGTCACTGATGCTGTGCAGTGTCCCCGGCTGACCTGAAGTGAACTGATTAGCCTGGGAAACAATAAATTAAGTTTCCCAGCTAATCACTTCCTCTCCTGTCAGTCGGGAGAGGAACGTATTCATTCGGGGGTTTACATTGAGGCTGCAGCATTAGCTCCGATCCACGCAGTAAACATGTTAACCCTTTGTGAAGGATTACAGCGTTGGACCTGACTGAGTGCCGGATAAGTAAGAATAATGTTGTTTTATTATTTTTATTACAGGAGAACAAGGGAATCGAAGGAATACCAGTAAAATAAAAGATGGTCAAAAACTGTGTGTTTATTTCATTAAAATGATTTGTAATTAATGTGTGTGTTTTTTTTTTACTTCATACAATAGGATTAATAATTGAGAGTTGTCTAATTGACAACTCTCAATTATTAACCTGGCTTAAAGTTACCTTCCAATAGCAAGGTGGCCTAAACCCATTATTAACCCATTAGTCACCGCTACAGGGCAATGGGAATAGACGGGTTAAGTGCCAGAAAGGGCGCATCTAATTATAGATTGCCTTTTCTAGGGTGGCTGGGGGCAGATGTTAGTAGCCAGGGGGTCACAAAATAGATGCACCTTCCCTAGGCTATTATTATCTGCCCCCACTCGCTGGCTTTGCCTTTCTGGTGGAGAAAATACAGCGGGAGCCCACGCAGTTTTTTTCAACTAATTTACACATTTAATTAACCCCTACATGTATGAAATTTTGTACACATACACTCAGGTAATTGTTAGTGAAAACCATATATCAAACTACATGAAATGACATGGTTAACTGTATGTAAACCATGTGTCATTTCATGTCGGGTTCTGTAATTTCACAAAAGCAGGCAATTGAATTAGCGGCTATTATTCTATGTAGAAGTGTATGAACTAAAAAAAAAAAAATATATATATATATATATATATATATATATATATATGTGTCACAATGACATGTACAGTACAGACCAAAAGTTTGGACACACCTTCTCATTCAAAGATTTTCCTGTATTTTCATGACTATGAAAACTGTAGAATCACACTTAAGGCATCAAAACTATAAAGTAACACATGTGGAATTAGACAATACACTTTACAAAAAAGTGTGAAATTTTTTTTATTTTTATGGCTCTACATTATAAACTTATGTGAAGCACTTGAGGGTGTTAAGGTTCGAGTTCTCACTCCTGCACAGGGGGAATCTCGAGCTGTTCCCACTGCGGTCCCCCATCCGTCTCCGGCCGCAGTGGTTCCTGCTCAGCAGAGACGTTGGTCTCAGCATCTTGCCCGGCCCAGTACAGTGCAGAGACTTGCTGCTGCAACCAGTGTTGGTGCAGGCAGATTTGGGACTAAGTCCTTTGTTGCTTCATCTGAGCATGCCCAGGGCAAGATCTCCCATTGGAGGGGTCACATGCTCAGATACAGCTGCCACTCCTATTGGTCCTTCAGTAAGGTCCTGTGGCTGTTGATGTTCTGAAGCAGCTTCCCATTGGTCCTTCATGGAAGGTCTTTATCTCGTGGCTGCTATAAAAGGCAGTCCTTACCGCACGGCCGTGCGCTAGTATCAACCGTTATATGCTTTGCGCCAGTATGGTCATGCGTGTGTGTGGTTAGGGCGGCTACAATACCGACCTAATCGGTGAGGAGCTTGGTATGCTAGCTGGTCAGGGTTGGTGTCTTAGATGCCTTAGATTACCAGCATAACCGGTGAGGAGTTTGATTGCCGTGACTCCCGCGAGGACATTAGCGCATGATCACTTTCTATGTTCGCTTAGCAGTCAACTGTGTACCTGGGTGCCTAACAGGACACAGAAGTTTGTCTCAGCGGCTCTGTGATGCAACAGGGTTCGCATTCAATGCTAGACAGCGCCCTAGCATGTTTACTTTGCGATTCTGGTGTTAACTGAGTTCGCACACATCGCCATATAGCGCTGCGGCACTCCTTCTAGCAGTTCTGTGGAATAACAGAGTTCGCACATATTGCCACAGAGCATTACGGCGTTTATTTTGGCGACTCTGCGGGATAACAGAGTTAGCTTCTTGTGCCATCTTACTAGCAGCAGGCTCCGCCTGCACGGTGGACCCCAGGCTGCGAGCGCACCTCTCTACATCTTATATTTGGTGCGTACCGCAGACCCTAACATGGGGTTCAAAGTTCTCACCACACAGCTAGATAAGTTCCTTTGGGGGTCTAGTTTCCAAAATTGGGTCACTTTTGTGGGTTTCCACTGTTTAGGTACATCAGGGGTTCTCCAAACACGACATGACACCGGCAGACTATTCCATCACAGTCTGTATTACAAAACGTCACTACTTCACTTCCGAGCCCCGATGTGTGCCCATACAGTAGTTTTCTCCCACATATAGGGTATCAGCGTACTCAGGACAAATTGGACAACAACTTTTGGGGTCCAATTTCTCTCCTTACCCTTGGGAAAATAAAAAATTGGTGACCAAAAGATCATTTTTGTGGGAAAAAAATAGGATTTTTTATTTTCAAGCCCGAGCATTATAAACTTGTGTGAAGCACTTGGGGGTTCAAAGTGCTCACCACAGATCTAGATAAGTTCCTTAGGAGGTCTAGTTTCCAAAATGGGGTCACTTGTGGGAAGTTTACACTGTTTAGGCACATTAGGGGCTCTGCAAACTGAACATGACACCTATCAAAGTCTGCATTCCAAAATGTCATTACTTCCTTTCTGAGCCCTGCCGTGTGCCTAAACAGTATTTCCCCCCACATATGGGGCATCAGCGTACTCAGGACAAATTGGACAACAAATTTTGGGGTCCAATTTCCTTGGGAAAAATCAAAAATTGGAAAATTGGGGACTAAAATATAATTTTTGTGGATATTTTTATTTTTTATTTTTTTTCACACCCAGGCATTATACACTTTAGTGAAACACTTGGGGGTTGAACGTGCTCACAACAGATCTAGATAAGTTCCTTAAGAGGTCTAGTTTCCAAAATGGTGTCAGATGTGAGGGGTTTCCACTGTTTAGGCACATCAGGGGTTCTCCAAACGTGACATGGCATACAGCCAATTCTGCGTTGAAAAAGTCAAACTGTGCTCCTTCTCTTCCGAGCTCTGCCATGCACGCAAATGGTGGTTTACCCCACATATTGGGTATCAGCGTACTCAGGACAAATTGCACAATAACTTTTGAGGTGTTGTTACCCTTGGGAAAATAAAAATTGTGGTAAAAAGATCATTTTTGTGGAAAAAAAAATGATTTTTTTATTTTACGGACCTACGTTATAAACTTGTGTGAAGCACTTGGGGGTTCAAAGTGCTCACCACAGATCTAGATAAGTTCCTTAGGGGGTCTAGTTTCTAAAATAGGGTCACTTGTGGGGGATTCTCACTGTTTAGGCACATCAGGGGCTATCCAAATGCAACATGGCGTCCAATCTCGATTCCAGCCAATTTTTTTTTTAAAAAGCCAAATGGCGCTCCTTCCCTTCCGAGCTCTGCCGTGCGCCCAAACAGTGGTTCCCCCGCCACATATGGGGTATCAGCGTACTCAGGACAAATTGGTGACTTAAATATCATTTTTGTGGGAAAAAAATAGGATTTTTTATTTTCATACCCGGGCATTATAAACTTGTGTGAAGCACTTGGGGGTTCAAAGTGCTCACCACAAATCTAGATAAGTTCCTTAGGGGGTCTAGTTTCCAAAATTGGGTCACTTGTGGGGGGTTTGCACTGTTTAGGCACATCAGGGACTCTGCAAACTGAACATGACACCCATCAAAGTCTGCTTTCCAAAACGTCATTACTTTCTTTCCGAGCCCTGAAGTGCGCCCAAACA
>JARQOD010000005.1:309807329-309868153 GCA_033576555.1 Oophaga sylvatica | reverse complement strand
ATAACCTTCTTGTTTCCCCCGCCCAACACACCCACTTCGGGCGGCAATGGGTTTGGTCACCATTCTGCCCTGACCCCAGTCCATTAACTGCAGACCCGAAGTGGGGAGCTCTCCCAAAAGCCCTCTACTCGCGGTTCCTGCTGCGCACCCCCGATAGCTGGATCCCCCACTGTGGGCTCCTGGTGCCTTTACTTTGCACCCACCCGTCTGCTTCCCCAAATCTCATCCTCTGCGCGCCATTGGTACTGGGACCCCTCACTAAACCCCCCTCCCAGGTCTCTGCCCCAGGCTTCACCTCATCGAGAGCGCAGTCCCCCCCTCCCTTTCCCCTTCCTCCGGGGGAATCTCTGCTTTTCCCCGCACTACCCCTCCATCCCACTCTAAAACGCCCCTTCTCCCCGGGTCAGGGCCCTCCCGCCCCTTTCCTTCTTTCCCCGCAACAGGGACCCCCCGGGCACCCCGACCGGGATTGCACAGGTACCCGCCCCCCGGTCTTCCCTCCTTATAGTTATTGATAAAAAACAACATCAAGAAAAAAAGTCCTTTTTAAATAATCACACAACCCCTTTTAAAGTATCAAAAATTAACCAATTTTTTCAAAAGCCTCCCCCCAAAAACCCTATCCCCTGAAAACAAAAAAAATCACATCGACGGGGGGACACCGGTATTAAATGGACCGCAAATTTTTTGGGGGTTTTATTTTTTTTAAATTGCTTGAGGAGCAGGGGTGTCGGGGATTAGGTGGGCGAGTATTATTGTATGTGAATATGAAGATGTGATTAGAAATGTTTGATTTTTTTTTATAAGAATCAGCCCGGAGAGAGACTATTCTCCCTCATCACTCATGCTGCCCGTTAATGTGCAGCAGAAAAATCTGATGGGAGAGTGTCCTAAACACGCCAAAGTCAATCCTAGGGCGTTGTCGCATGTACACACACAGACACCCCAACAAATGCAGACAGCAACGCAAAAAGGCAAAGACAGATGCAACAGACACTCACGACACCCCAGACAGACGCAGGACACCCGAGACAACACATAATCCCCGCTCACACACATTTCTCCCCCCCCTTTTTTCCTCCTTTTCATCATTTCCTTTGACAATTCTGAGTTTTTGGAGCAAACTCAGCAAAAACGCAAACCTTTTGCACCTGCATTTTTTTCTCAGATTTGATATTCAAATTTAAATCAATATCAAAAAGTCAGAAAAGAAAAAAAAAAAGCCTACTGCAGAAAATAAAATGCTGCAAATAAGGACTGAAATTTATGGATCATGTACACAACACTTCAGGATTGTCATTGCATTACCTTGCTATAGTATTCTATTGCATCTTTGGAGCATTTCCGCTCTTAAAAAAACGCTGCAAAAACGCATCGTGTGCACATAGCCTAAATCATTGTGGTTTTCTTCAAATATGTAATAATGCATAATTCCAGTTGTTTGTTCCATAACAACCTATCATCTGAAAATCTAAAAAGAAATCTTTGATAAATCCTGGATTTAGTATACATAGCATACATTTAAAGGGTTATCTGTGACTTAGGTTTTTCTTATTGGGCTAAGCCCTTACAGGCAGGTAGTTACTAACTACCTGCTTGTTCTGATCTGCAATCATGTGTTCCAGTTCCTGGACCTATCCTGCAATCCATTCTTCTTCTTTCGATGACCTCACGTCAACATAGCAGCTTCTTCTCTTCCACTCTGCTGTGTGGACAGGGCATATCTGCTGATGTCATGCTGATCGACAGTCGGCTCTCCACTGCTTAGCTGTTGGGAGACAGCTTTCATTCAACATGCCAACGGACAGAGCAGAGAGGAAGAGAAGGGGCTGCTCTGTTGTCTTGAAGTCAAAAGAAGGAGGAGCGCCACTGCCTGAGTTGGTGAGAAATCTCTGCAGGGCAGAATAAGCAAGTTGTTAGCAACTACCTGTTGGTGAGTTCTTGGCCCAATAGGAACAAAACCCCTAAATACCATATGAATATTTAGGTAAAAATTAAAAATCTCCCTAAACAATACTTTAAACAATACTTTCTATTATTACTATGGACAACACCTTACAATGTGTAATGCATTTGTATCCCTGCTCCCTCCTGTTATTAGGCCTCTATAAATCCAATAATACCTTTCTCATGCAGGAAGTCTGCTAGAGTTTCTCAAAGATGGAGAAGGACGAGCCCTGAAATTGCCAAACCTAGTTGATATGGCTGCCCAGGTAACCCTTTCCTTCTTCATTAATGCTGTGTGAATTCAACCAATAATATAGCATTTATTGATCCAATTTCTTGATTTGGCAGGTTGCGGCTGGGATGGCATATATTGAACGCATGAATTACATACACAGAGACTTACGGTCTGCAAACATTTTGGTTGGAAATGGTCTAATTTGCAAAATTGCAGATTTCGGGCTTGCTCGATTAATTGAAGACAATGAATACACAGCGAGGCAAGGTAAGAGGATTTTCTTTGGTCTCACTTGTGAAGGGAATAGAAAATGAAAAGAACAGATCAGCATGGACGGCATGAGTAAAGTACATATTTGCACTACAGCTAGGCACACACAGGCTAATTCTGTCTGCTGATTCAATAACAGGATTATTTCATACCTTGCGAAAAGGAAATGTGCCTAAAGGGTATGCCACACTGAACAATATCGCTAACGGGATCGCTAAAAAACGTCACTATTTAGCGATCCCGTTAGCGATATTGTTCAGTGCGGCAGCTGCCAGCGACGAGCTTCCTGCTGTGATCTCGCTCGTCGCTGGAATCGTTCCGGACCCTATTTTCTCGTCGGCGCTCCCGCTGGGTAAGTATATATCGCTAGTGTGGCACCTTTTCTTAGTGATTTAGCGGTACTTTTGTACCGCTAAAGTCGTTAAGAAGATCGCTAACGGCGATAGCGTCGTTAACTATATCGCTAAATGTGGCCGCACTTAGCGATATAGAAACAATCCCGCTAGCGATCGCATTAGTATGCGTCGTTATCGTGATCGCTAGCAGGATTGTTTAGTGTGGCAGTACCTTAAGACCTCATTCACATGTACTTGTTTGTTTTGTGACAGTTATTCCTCCATGTGTTGGCTTGTTTTCCACTGTCTTTCAGTCAATAACATCACTGTTTTATCATCAGGAGCTTATCACTAGAGGACTAGTTGTCTTGTGCCATGTAGTCTTCCTGCTCTGTGTAGCCACGCCCCCACTACTGATTGGCCACTTTCTGACCATGTCCAGTGTACAGAGAAAGCTGCCAATCAGTGGTGTGGGCGGAGTTATGCAGAGCTCAGCATTTAAAGAACTGATAAATCTTCTGCAGATAAAAAAGGGACTTTATCAAAACTGCACCAAGAAGACTAGTAAGTGACACATTGCTGGAATCAGGGTCTCTGTTTCTACATTATGCTGCTCTCAGATGTGGTAGCCAAACCTGGTGACACATTCCCTTTAATTTGATGGTTGTGAGTTTGGTCCGCAAATCCGACCAGACTAGAACAAGCCCCCTCCTTTAATGTGACCATTGGTGCACAAAATAGAACAGACCTGTGCAATGGATAGCACATTCACGACAAATACTGACACGTGGAAAAATATACTCAGCCATGTGCACCTTTCAAAAGATTACATTATATGCCAATAAATCATAGAAGCCTTCTTTGTACCTATTTGAATGTTTAATTCACTGAATATAAACCGTTTAAAATAATAATGCCATGAGGGTCACATTCACACACTCAGTATTTGGTCAGTATTTTACATCAGTATTTCTAAGCCACAGTCAAAGAGAAAAAGGGGATTCCAGCAGCCGCTTGATGTTGAGATTAAAACATGACTAATGATAACATTTAAAATGAGAAAATCATAATGATAAAATAAAATGTGGGGGAAGAAGGAGGTAAGTGATGAGTGGGGGGAAGGATTAGGACATCTGTCTGTCGAGCTCAGTGACCCTCTTCAAACTAATATCATTCTTCTTGGTGTCCTTCTTGAAAATAATCCCTATAGTCCCCTGTATAAAGTAGCAATGGCCTAAGTGTCCCTCTTATAGTAATGCCTCTTGTGTGAGTAATAATGCTCCTTCTGTGCCTCCATTATAAATAGTAATGCCAGAGTGCCCATTATCAGGTAATATTGTCCTGTCCTGAAACCTTGTTATAAAAATAATAATATCCCAAGTGACCCCTTAACTTATAATGCTCCCGAGGTCTCCCTCTTAACAATTGATAATGTTCCCGTTCCCCCCAAAAAGTATTAATTCCTCCAGAATGTGCCTTAACAATTAATAATATACCATGTGCCTCTGTAATTATTAGTGCTCTTGGAGTAACAAAGTAAAGTCTTCTTTTATTGTCCAAGCACAGATTGATCGATGTGGTGACATTATCATGCTGCCTGCGCTGGCAGAGTGATGTCATATGTATGCCCCTGCCATCCTGTAGGCTGCAGACCGGAGCAACCTGTGGCCTACAAGACATAGTGTGGTAGAGCAGGGAACCTACTGTTCTTTTCTCTGCCAGGTGTATAGTCGTCCGGTGAACACCAACATTTAAGAGTGACATTCACGTCACCACCAAGCTACGAGCCAAGGCTTAATGACTCCTACAATAAGTGATCCATTAAACTAGCTGACATGGGAAGACTTGTAACTGATGGCAATGGCGCTGTAGTGCTTCCATTTTCGTAATATCATCCCTTATATAATGGTTTAATGCATAAAGTAATCAAGAGCTGCCTGGATCATTACAGTGGGCCATGATCTGTGAACAGACTGGCAATTTAAGTGTTAACAGTCTCCAAGGGGTTAAGTAACCAGTGACTCTTAAAGGTAGTAATCAAGATATCTAAAGAGCTTTGAAGTAGACAGAAGCTGGTAGGTCAGTCTAGTTAAAGAGATGAGGATGTGATGAAATGCATGGAGAAGTATGTCTAGAGCCTACAAGTGTCCTCCCGCTGTGCTCTGCCGCTAGTCAGACCTGATACCTTTGATTGCATGTCAAGTAACATGGCTGTGAGCACTCTTGCTTGAAGGCTCCATGTCCCCTCTTTTTTATGAGCTGTTATAGCGCAACAATGAAACCAGACATCGCTGTTCTATTACCTCCTACGTTAATATTATTTTTTGCTTATTTTACTACAGCAGAGCCCATCACTGTTGGCCGTACTTCATCGTGATTATTGCCGTATGTGGTCATTATCTCAGACACGTCCTGTCTGACACTCGGGTTCCCACCTTCTGCCACTGACAGATGGTGTTTGCTTCTCTTCTGAGCACTCTAGCGTTATTATCCTGCATTATCATTGACAGGGCGCCGTTTACGTTGAAACGTGATGATTATTTAAGAGTCATTAATATTTTATATGGCTGAGCCCAGACTAGCAAGTAGGAGATATGATGGATTTAAGCTGTGGAATGGAGAATTATATGATGAACTGTGCATCCCACAGTTGGACAGTTGTTATTATCTCGCCATATGGCCAAGTTTTCTTCATCTTAGCCAAACCATCTGTTGGTAGCATTCTGTAGTGTATGTAGACATCATAAGATGATAGATGTCTTACTGAAATACAATAAATGTTACATGTGTATGTTAGTTGTACAATATACAGTGTGGGAAATAAGTATTTGATCCCTTGCTGATTTTGTAAGTTTGCCCACTGACAAAGACATGAGCAGTCTATAATTTTAATAGGTTAATAATAACATTGAGAGAAATAGTATGAAAAATAAAATCCAGAAAATCACATTGCATAAATTATATAAATTAGCATTTTTCAATGAGAAATAAGTATTTGATCCCTCTGGCAAACAAGACTTAATACTTGGTGGCAAAACCCTTGTTGGCAAGCACAGCAGTCAGACGTGTTTTGTAGTTGATGATGAGGTTTGTGCACATGTCAGGTGGAATTTTGGCCCACTCTTCTTTGCAGATCATCTCTAAATCATTAAGATTTTGAGGCTGTCGCTTGCCAACTCTGAGCTTCTACTCCTTCCATAAGTTTTCTATGGGATTAAGGTCTGGAGACTGGCTAGGCCACTCCATGACCTTAATGTGCTTGTGCTTCTTTTTGAGCCACTCCTTTGTTGCCTTGGCTGATGTTTTGGGTCATTGTCTTGCTGGAAGACCCAGCTACACCCATTTTTAATGTCCTGGAGGAGGGAAGGAGGTTGTAACTCAGGATTTTACGGTACATGGCTCCATCCATTCTCCCATTGATGCGGTGAAGTAATCCTGTGCCCTTAGCAGAGAAACACCCCCAAAACATAATGTTTCCACCTCCATGCTTGACAGTGGGGACGGTGTCTTTGGTCATATCAACTTAGTAAGCGAATAAGGGGTGCTCACTTAAAAATAGATATGGTGCCGGGAGAAAAGGACAGTAATTATAAGAACAAAATAACTCCCGCACTCAAAGAGTAAGAAAAAAAAGGATTAATCAATATAATGATTTATTAGAAAAATAATTCCAGTATGGCAGAAGGTTCAATTCTTTTCCAGACGAAAAATTAAATGAACAACGTTTCGGCTAACATAGCCTTTATCAAGTACAGTCTGTATTCTGAAAGACATAGAATAACATATATAAGGAACAACATAGAAAATAAACATATACATTGAGCAATCAAAGTGAAAAATAGCCACACATGTGGGAACCAAATCTCCATAGTGGTCATGCATTATAAACAGACATGCAAAGAAACCGAAATATATACACTCAAACTATTTCCAAAAGGTACATACATATATATAATGAAAGAATAAAGAACGCAAGGGAATGTCCATAAAACGAGGACAAGATAGAATATATAATATATATGATATATGATATACAAGATGGGTACATTATTCTGGTACTATGAATAAGGTACTAAAGGTCCAGAAAGGACCCATAGAGAAAGATGGCTATAGCACTATAAGGAGTTAAACATGGTGCATATAAAAAAGGAATTATATCAAGATCTCCATATGAAACAACATGGGTACATTACTATTGCTGAACCTGAAACGGTCACAGGAGCGGAGTGGAGATGAATCCTATGAAAAAAGGCCCATAATAAGTGAAAGTAACAATGGGTAGGGCATGCCACAATTAAAGGACCATAAACCAAAGAGGGGAAAAAAAGAGACAAGGAAAAACGTTACCTTATGAGAATACTGTCGGACAAGAGCCAAGGGTACGCAGGTAAGTCACCGTGCAGGAGAATGTCCGGTCAAAGGGTAAGTGATCCGCGTGTGCAGAAGATAGAACGCCAGTGCGGTAATATATACGCCCTTGAAAGTGAAGAACCAGATCCGGGTTCAGAGGTTAGTGTGATAGACAGAACGGCGCATGCGCGCCACGGACAGGGCCGAGCAAGGCCGAGGGACCGAAGTAAGAAGAGCTTCAGTAGTAAAGTGAGGAAAAAGTGCACAGCGCTTGCGCGCCGCGAAGAGGACCGAAAAGATGCGAACATACAGAAGTAAACGCCTGGTGTGAGTGCGCATGCCCAGAAGGTAATATGCTGTCAGAAGGATTCACTTCTGCTCCGTAACTCCCTATAAGAAAAAGAAAATGAATAAGAAAATGAAAAATACCACAATTAATAACAATGTAATGAAAATAGGTACATAATTTTGAAAAAATGCAAAGGCAAGAATAGGTGCCCGAATGGTAACTGTAATAATATATAGAGACCAAGAAACTCAATATATATGTGCAAGGAGCCATGTTATAAGAAATAAGCCAAAAAACACCTGGGACAACTGACAGAGTCAATAAAATAGCATGATAACTAAGTGTCCTTGTGGGTTAGGTTACGTTGGCGAAACCAGTCAACATGTACGGGATCGAATCTCGCAACACAAATCTACTATCAGATGCGGACGCACTTGTTTTCCAATTCCAGCTTATTTCCTCCAATATAATCACAATATTTCACAGCTCAAATTTCAGGTGATAGACTATGTTCCACCCTCCAGACGAGGTGGCGATAGGGTGAAACGACTAAAAGAACGTGAGTCGTTCTGGATACACACACTCCAAACTCTCACCCCCCTAGGTCTTAACAGGGAATATGAATATTCTTGACTGATTAATCTGTGACATCATTAGTAGGGTATACTCTGTATCCTATTTTTTGATTTACGTATACTATCTATTATCATGCTATTTTATTGACTCTGTCAGTTGTCCCAGGTGTTTTTTGGCTTATTTCTTATAACATGGCTCCTTGCACATATATATTGAGTTTCTTGGTCTCTATATATTATTACAGTTACCATTCGGGCACCTATTCTTGCCTTTGCATTTTTTCAAAATTATGTACCTATCTTCATTACATTGTTATTAATTGTGGTATTTTTCATTTTCTTTTTCATTTTCTTTTTCTTATAGGGAGTTACGGAGCAGAAGTGAATCCTTCTGACAGCATATTACCTTCTGGGCATGCGCACTCACACCAGGCGTTTACTTCTGTATGTTCGCATCTTTTCGGTCCTTTTCGCGGCGCGCAAGCGCTGTGCACTTTTTCCTCACTTTACTACTGAAGCTCTTCTTACTTCGGTCCCTCGGCCTTGCTCGGCCCTTTCCGTGGCGCGCATGCGCCGTTCTGTCTATCACACTAACCTCTGAACCCGGATCTGGTTCTTCACTTTCAAGGGCGTATATATATACCGCACTGGCGTTCTATCTTCTGCACACACGGATCACTTACCCTTTGACCGGACATTCTCCTGCACTGTGACTTACCTGCGTACCCTTGGCTCTTGTCCGACAGTATTCTCATAAGGTAACGTTTTTCCTTGTCTCTTTTTTTCCCCTCTTTGGTTTATGGTCCTTTAATTGTGGCATGCCCTACCCATTGTTACTTTCACTTATTATGGGCCTTTTTTCATAGGATTCATCTCCACTCCGCTCCTGTGACCGTTTCAGGTTCAGCAATAGTAATGTACCCATGTTGTTTCATATGGAGATCTTGATATAATTCCTTTTTTATATGCACCATGTTTAACTCCTTATAGTGCTATAGCCATCTTTCTCTATGGGTCCTTTCTGGACCTTTAGTACCTTATTCATAGTACCAGAATAATGTACCCATCTTGTATATCATATATCTATATTATATATTCTATCTTGTCCTCGTTTTATGGACATTCCCTTGTGTTCTTTATTCTTTCATTATATACATGTATGTACCTTTTGGAAATAGTTTGAGTGTATATATTTCGGTTTCTTTGCATGTCTGTTTATAATGCATGACCACTATGGAGATTTGGTTCCCACATGTGTGGCTATTTTTCACTTTGATTGCTCAATGTATATGTTTATTTTCTATGTTGTTCCTTATATATGTTATTCTATGTCTTTCAGAATACAGACTGTACTTGATAAAGGCTATGTTAGCCGAAACGTTGTTCATTTAATTTTTCGTCTGTAAAAGAATTGAACCTTCTGCCATACTGGAATTATTTTTCTAATAAATCATTATATTGATTAATCCTTTTTTTTCTTACTCTTTGAGTGCGGGAGTTATTTTGTTCTTTGGGTCATAGGCAGCATTTCTCTTCCTCCAAACACGGTGAGTTGAGTTAATGCCAAAGATATCAATTTTTGTCTCATCTGCCACAGCACCTTCTCCCAATCACTCACAGAATCATCCAGGTGTTCATTGGAAAACTTCAGATGGGCCTGCACATGTGCCTTCTTGAGCGGGTGGACCTTGTGGGCACTGCAGGATTGTAAACCTTTACGATATAATGTGTTACCAATGGTTTTCTTTGTGACTGTGGTCCCAGCTGCATTGAGACCATTAACAAGTTCCACCCGTGTAGTTTTAGGCTGATCTTTCACCTTTCTTATGATCAAGGATACACCACGAAGTGAGATTTTGCATGGTGCCTCAGATTGATGTCGATTGACAGTCATTTTGTATTTCTTCCATTTTCTTACTATTGCACCAGCAGTTGGCTCCTTCTCACCCAGCTCCTTCTGTATGGTTTTGTAGCCCATTCCAGCTTTGTGCAGGTCTCTGATCTTGTACCTGACATCCTTGTAAAACTCTTTGGTCTTGCCCATGTTGTGGAGGCTAGAGTCTGACTGATTAATTGAGTCTGTGGAGAGGAGTCTTTTATAAAGGTGACTATGTAAGACAGCGGTCTTTAAAGCAGGTAACAAGTTGATTAGGAGCATCTAACTGGTCTGTAGGAGCCAGAACTCTTAATGGTTGGTAGGGAATCAAATACTTATTTCTCACTGAAAAAATGCAAATAAATGTATATCATTTATACAATGTGATTTTCTGGATGTTATTTTTGATATTCTATCTCTCAATTTTAAAATTAACCTACCCTTACAATTATAGACTGTTCATGTCTTTGTCAGTGGACAAACTTACAAAATCAGCAAGACTTCAAATACTTATTCCCACACTGTAGTAAGCCTTGGCTGCATGGCTCTTGCTTTGCAAGTAATTTTTCTTCTTGCATTTGGCTGCTAGAAATTGTATTACAAGAATGAAGCCGCCATTTCTATATTCCGATTTATGTAGATTTATGCACTAAAAAAAAGTCTTTACGATTTTTCATGTTTTTTCCAAAAATAATATTTATACAGCTGTAATGCTGCTATTTGTGTCTTTTGCACAATATTGTGATTAAATATTTAACACATTTATTAGTTATTGGTTTCAATAGAAGGTTAAGCGTATTGTTTATTTGATGGATTGTTTTATAACGGGCCATGAATAAAGGGTATGCCACACTAAACAATATCGCTAACGGGATCGCTAAAAAACGTCACTATTTAGCGATCCTGTTAGCGATGTTGTTCAGTGCGGCAGCTTCCAGCACGAGCTTCCTGCTGTGATCTCGCTCGTCGCTGGAATCGTTCCGGACCCTATTTTCTCGTCGGCGCTCCCGCTGGGTAAGTATTTAATCGCTGTGTGGCACCTTTTCTTAGCGATTTAGCGGTACTTTTGTACCGCTAAAGTCGTTAAGAAGATCGCTAACGGCGATAGCGTCGTTAACTATATCGCTAAATGTGACAGCATTAGCGATATAGAAACAATCCCGCTAGCGATCGCATTAGTATGCGTCGTTATTGTGATCGCTAGCGGGATTGTTTAGTGTGGCAGTACCTTAAGTCATAGCGATGCTTTACAATACATAAGTAATATATCAGCCTTAAGAAATATATGACCAGGGTTGCATTATTATCGTGCATGAAGCTGGTTAGTGATTAGCCACTTTGTTGTATTTCTGTAGTTGTCTGGTTTTGGTCTGTGTACTCACATGGGATGCTCTATATGTATAATATGGGAATGTGATTTTGTTTCGCAGGTGCAAAGTTCCCCATAAAATGGACAGCCCCTGAAGCAGCGCTGTATGGAAGGTTCACAATCAAGTCGGATGTGTGGTCATTTGGTATTTTACTGACAGAACTTGTAACTAAAGGAAGAGTCCCCTATCCTGGTGAGTGCGCAAACCTGCCATCTCTCTACAGAGATGAGACAAATAGCACAATTTTGCTAATTGTGAATTTTAATATAAATGTATATATATATATATATATGTATATATATATATACATACATATATACAGTACAGACCAAAAGTTTGGACACACCTTCTCATTTAAAGATTTTTCTGTATTTTCATGACTATGAAAACACGGGTATTACATACCTGGTAATGTGTTTTTTCATGAGACATGACGGCACCACGAGAGAGGGGATCCGCCCTTCGAGGACAGGAAACCTTCAATATAAAAGGGGCGGCTTCTCTCTCCGCATCAGTTGTTTTACAGAGCACGAGAGGAACTCCGCAGGTTAGTATACATATAAATAATACATCCTTTACAATTCTAATTACCAACACCCAAGGGAGTGTATAATACTAAAAAATGCACCCAACTTATGACGTGATCAAAAGGGTGGGAATATACGGGTGCCGTCATGTCTCATGAAAAAACACATTACCAGGTATGTAATACCCGTGTTTTTCCATCATACATGACGGCACCACGAGAGAGTTACAGAGATCTGTATTCTCTTTAGGGAGGGATCACTGCTTGTAACACTCTTCACCCAAATGTGAGATCAGAGGTAGCAGATAGGTCTAGTCTGTAAAACGCTGACGGAGAGGACCAAATCTGGTCGATTGTGGCATCTGCTCTCTCCGCCCAAGACGTCGCCATGGCTCTTGTGGAGTGGGCTTTTAGACCCTCTGGAACAGCCCTGCCTGCACTACTATACGCTAGCATAATGGCCTCTCTCACCCCTCTAGCTATCATCTGTTTTGAGGCTTTTAGGCCCTTCCTTGCCCCCTGGTACGAAACAAATAAAGCTCTCTGCTTTCTCCAAGCTTTTGTCACCTCTAGATACATCTCCTAACGTCTAGGCAGTGTAGTTTTTCTTCCTTCTTGTTGTTAGGGTTAGGACAAAAGGATGGTAAAACTATTTCCTGAGCGCTATGAAATTTTGACACTACTTTTGGAAGATGTGTCGGGTCTAATTTCAACACCACCCTATCATCCATGACCTGAGTGTAGGGAGGGTCTGCCGATAATGCATGTAAATCTCCAACTCTACGGGCTGATGTGAGTGCCACTAACAAAACTGTCTTTAATGTTAGTACCTTATCTGATGTTGTGTTCAAAGGCTCAAAGGGGCTTTCGGTCAAGGCTGATAAGACTAAATTTAGTTCCCATGGTGGAGGAGCAGGGGATGGGACAGAATCAGCTCTATTACAGGCCCGAATAAATCTAGCTACCCATCTATTGTTTGCCAGGTCACAGTTGAACAATGCTGCTAGGGCTGAGACATGTACTTTGAGGGTACTGACAGCTAACCCCAGCTCTAAACCCTTCTGCAGAAACTCCAGTATCGCCACTATTGGGACCTCCCCTTCCCGTATTGGGACTGAGACAGACAAAAAAATTTTTCCATATCCTCCCGTAAATTTTTGTAGTCACTGACTTTCTACTACTGAGTAAGGTGGATATTAGTCCAGCTGAGAACCCCTTTTTTTCTAACAGCGACCTTTCAAATTCCAGGCTGTCAAATGCAGCCCGGACTTCTGAGGGTGACTGAAGGGACCCTGTGTTAGAAGGTCCTGGTCTTCCGGGAGTACCCATGGGTCTGTTACCGACATCACTCTCAGCCAGTAGAACCATGGCTCTTCGGCCAGAAGGGGGCTATTACAATCACTCTGGCCTTGTCCTCCCTGATCTTCCTCAGAACTGCTGGAATATGGCATATCGGTGGGAAGGCGTACAGGAGTCCCGCTGTCCAGTTTATCCTGAAAGCGTCCACTGCCAACGGTCTGTCTGCTGGACTCAGAGAACAGAATTTCTGCACTTTTTTGTTGGCTTTTGAGGCAAAGCGATCTATGCTGGGTTTCCCCCACATGAGCACTATTTGTTGAAAAACGGACTCTTTTAGTGACCATTCTCTTGGCCTCAAGTGGTTCCTGCTCAGAAAATCCGCGTTCCGGTTGTTTACCCCTCGGATATGCAGGGCCGATAATGATGTTCTGCCAGAGTCATAATCCTCTCCGTTATCTGCATCAGCGACCAAGAACGGGTGCCCCCCTGGTGGTTTACATATGCGACCACTGTTCGGTTGTCCGATAGTACTCTGACATGATGCCCTGTTAGATGAGGTAGAAGTCTTTTTAGTGCTTTCTCGATTGCTAAGAGCTCCCAGTCGTTTGAGGATAGATTTCTTTCCTCCTGGGCCCAGGAACTCTGGAGCAACAGTGTGTCTAGGTGGGCTCCCAACCCCCAAGGGCTGGCGTCCGTCGTGACCACCTTGGAGGCTGTGAATGTCCATGGGACTCCACTTGGAGATGAGTCTATCTGTAACCACCACCTGAGTGACTGGAATACAGAGACCGAGAGGGTGATCTTTCGATCTAGTAGTCACTGAAGATCAAAGGTCTCCCTGTAGCACACACCACTGTAGTTCCCTTGCATGGAACTGGGCCCATTTTACCGCTGGTATGCATGCGGTCAGAGACCCTAATATTGACAGGCCCTTCTTAGCGTGACTTCTGGCTTTTTTATTGTTGTTATAATCATTTGTTTTATCTTTTCCTCTTTTCCGACTGGGAGGCGACACTCCTGCGCCACCGAGTCTATTGTTATCACCAAGAAGTTCTGGGTCGTTGCTGGTTACAGCCTGGATTTCTTGAGGTTGAGCTGCCATCCCAGTATCTGTAGTGTCTTTATTAATACTCTGACTTGTTCTTGACAGTGACGAAAACTTTTCCCCCCCTATCAAGAAGTCGTCTAGGTACGGTATTATTAAAGTATCTCTTTCCCTGAGATGCGCTGTGACCTCTGCCACCAACTTTGGGATAGCAATAGCCCCACAAATCTTTACAAAGGGAAGAGCCCTGTACAGAAGGTGACGTAACTGTGACCCACTTGGACCGCCACCCTGAAATATTTGCAATCTTGCTGCCGAATTAGGACGTGGTAGTAGGCGTCCTTGAGGTCCAGGACCGCCATGTAACAGTGAGGAAAGAGGAGTCTTACTGCTGTCTTTATTGTTTCCATCTTGAAGGATGGGATTATGATATATTTGTTGAGGCCTTTTAGATTTATAATTGTCCTCCAAGAATCGTCTGGTTTTTTCACAAGAAATAGAGGGGAGTAAAACCCCTCGTTTCTCTCCTCTACTGGAACCTCTTCTAGAACCTGTTTGTGTAGGAGCGATATTATCTCCCCTTCCAAACTCTTCTGCTTTTCCTGTAAGGACTGTACCGGAGTTTGCCTGTACTTTCTTGGTGGCCAATGGTGGAACCTTAACTCCAGGCTTGATCCCACAATCTACAGGATCCAAGCGCTGGATGAGATCCTCTCCCAGGCTGGAAGGAAGAGAGAGAGCCTTCCTCCCACCTGAGAGGGGCTGTCACTGGGGAGCTTTCTTGTCGTCCTTGGAGGGCCTTCCGAAATAGAAGCTTCTCCCTCCTCTGTTGGACCGCTTGTCCGAGTTATTTCTGTCGCGCTCCCTGTACTGCTGCCTTCTGAACTTCCGGCCCTTTTGAAATGAACGCCGAAAGACTGAAATGGCTGTCTCGGAAAATTCTTTTTCTTATCACCGGCCTTCTCCAGCACCTCATCTAACGCTGGTTCGAACAAGAAGTTCCCTTCACATGGCAGAGAGCAAAGCTTCATTTTTGCTTGTGTGTCCCCTGGCCAGCATTTAAGCCATACCGCACAGCGTCCCACATTGGTCAGTGCCGCCGATTTTGCCGCTAACTTTGCCGAGTCTGCTGAAGCTTCAGCTAGAAATACTGCTGCGGCTCTTATGGTTGACATTGCTTCTAGGATATCCTCCCTGGGGACTCCTTGTTCTAGTTGGTCCTCTAGGTTATCTATCCACATTTTGAGTGACCTAGCCACACAAGTGGCCGCGATGGCTGGTCTTAGTGCCCCCACCGAGGCCTCCCAGGCTGTTTTCAGACAACTGTCCGTTTTCCTATCCAGAGGTTCCTTTAAAGAACCTAGATCCTCAAAGGGCAGAGAGGACTTCCAGGCAACATTTGAGACTGCCACATCAATCTTTGGGGGTCTATCAGAGGACAAGGATGCCTCCTCCTCAAAGGGGTACTTTCTCTTCAGGGAATTGACTATGTGGGATTTCTTTTCCGGCTTTTCCCACTCTCTTTTAATGAGTTCCTGTAACTGCTCGTTTATCGGGAAAGATCTCCGCTTTCACTTTTGTAAACCCACAAACATAAGTTCCTGGGTTGTTCTCTTCGCTTTTTCATCTACCAACCCCATGGTAGAACGGACTGATTTTATGAGTCTATCTGTAGCTTACACAGGAAACGTATCCTCTTCCTCCGAGCTACTTTCTGAATAACGGGACCTATCGGAGTCCTCCTCTGTTCCTGACGAGTCCTCCTGGGACACTACTGAGGGACTGGCTCTATCTCTAGATCTGTCGTCTATGTCCGCTGTCTGCAATGCTTTTACAGACTTGCTGACTTCAGCTTGAATTAAAGACTTTAGGCTCTCTGAAAAGGAGGGCGTTTCCTCCGCTAGTGTTCTATTGATACCGTCCTGACACAACTTTTTGTTCCAGGATGTTCCTAAGGGACCTTTGCATAAGGGACACTCCTTATTCTTAGATTTATCTTTATTCTTCTTATGTACCCCCTACACTCCACCACACCAATGTGTGTGAAAGAGGGGAGGTTTGGAGACAAGAGAGAAAGAGAACAGACATTAGTGTGCTGGACTTTCTCGAAGCTCACTCACCACTCGGACGTTTCAAAGGACGGTACCGGCTCTGGAGGCTGACTGGTCTTTTCGGAGTCTCCCGTCGAGACTACGGACCCCTCTTTGCCACGCTTCGTCCGCACATTACCCGAACGGCTACTGTGGCGTGTCTGGCTCTTCTCACTTGAGCGAGACCGCCGCCTCTCCTGCACCTCCTGGTGTGGCTGTAAATGCTCCGGTGAAAGGCTCTCCATCATACCCACTAGCACCTGATGAGAGCAGTCACGTCTGACCTGAACTGGCTTAGTGACACATAACTGTGTTTCAGCCAGGCTTAAATAGCAGCTTCCCCTTTTTTTTTTTAATCAATTCACTTGGTTGATCCTGCACCTGCTGGCCGCCTAGCGCCCCGATGCATGCGCGTTGTATTCTGCCCCATGCGTACACCTGTTACCTCAGGTGTGCGCTATACTCTTGTCAAGGTTTGTGTGCTTCGCCAGCGCGTGCCCCCGTAATAAGCGTCCCACTGCGCTGTCCTATGTTTTTCCCGGCTCCGTCTTCAGCCAGGTGAGCGCGCTGCTCAGCGCTCACTTCCGGTGCGCACCCCGTTACTTCCGCCGGCTCTCGTGCGCGCACTCTCAGCTTGTCACCTTTCCTGCATTACGGCGTTCCAGCGCCTGGTCATCCTGCCTCACCTCCAGCCTGGAGATGAATACTCACGCCGCTGCCACCACTGATCAGGTACTGCGCATTGATAAGTGCAGCGTTCCCTCGCCTCCACGATGCCTGGCGTCTGCTCTCAACAGGGGGGCACTCACCACATGGCCCCCGAGGAGTCTCCCTTGCCCGGACACCGATGTGTCTCACGGGCTGCATGGACACTGTACCTCAACAGGGAGTGCAACAATGTTGTGACCTGCGAGGAGTAATGTGTGGGGTTAATTCTGGCATCAGGGAGGTTACCTCCAAAACGGCCCTCTGAGGCTCCATCTTTTTACCCGGACATTGCCTCACGGGCTGTGGCCATGCCTCGCTCAGGGGAGGCATGGAATACATGACCCCCGAGGCGACTACCGGTACCTGGCGACGGATGTAGCAGACCCCTTTCTGCCAGTATTCATCTGTCCCAGGCCCGGGCATCCTCTTCATCCACGAGAGTCTTCTATCTTGAGGGTTCCCCATCAAGGACAGGAAACCAACTGATGCGGAGAGAGGAGCCGCCCCTTTTACCTTGAAGGTTTCCTGTCCTCGAAGGGCGGATCCCCTCTCTCGTGCCGTCATGTATGATGGAAAAATTGTACATTCACACTGAAGGCATCAAAACTATGAATTAACACATGTGGAATTATATTTTCAGTTGTTTCACACTTTTTTGTTAAATCTATGTCTTATATTCTAGGTTCTTCAAAGTAGCCACCTTTTGCTTTGATGACTGCTTTGCACACTCTTGGCATTCTCTTGATGAGCTTCAAGAGGTAGTCACCGGAAATGATCTTCCAACAATCTTGATGGAGTTCCCAGAGATGCTTAGCACTTGTTGGCCCTTTTTCCTTCACTCTGCGGTCCAGCTCACCCCAAACCATCTCGATTGGGTTCAGGTCTGGTGACTGTGTAGGCCAGGTCATCTGGGGTAGCACCCCATCACTCTCCTTCTTGGTCAAAATAGCCCTTACACAGCCTGGAGGTGTGTTTGGGGTCATTGTCCTGTTGAAAAATAAATGATGGTCCAACTAAACACAAACCGGATGGAATAGTATGCCGCTGCAAGATGCTGTGGTAGCCATGCTGGTTCAGTATGCCATCAATTTTGAATAAAACCCCAACAGTGTCACCAGCAAAGCACCCCCACACCATCACACCTCCTCCTCCATGCGTCACGGTGGGAACCAGGCATGTAGAGTCCATCCGTTCACCTTTTCTGCATCGCACAAAGATACAGTGGTTGGAACCAAAGATCTCAAATTTGGACTCATCAGACCAAAGCACAGATTTCCACTGGTCTAATGTCCATTCCTTGTGTTCTTTAGCCCAAACAAGTCTCTTCTGCTTGTTGCCTGTCCTTAGCAGTGGTTTCCTAGCAGCTATTTTACATGAAGGCCTGCTGCACAAAGTCTCCTCTTAACAGTTGTTGTAGAGATGTGTCTGCTGCTAGAACTCTGGGTGACATTGACCTGGTCTCTAATCTGAGCTGCTGTAAAACTGCGATTTCTGAGGCTGGTGACTCTGATAAACTTATCCTCAGAAGCAGAGGTGACTCTTGGTCTTCCTTTCCTGGGGCGGTCCTCATGTGAGCCAGTCTCTTTGTAGCGCTTGATGGTTTTTGCAACTGCACTTGGGGACACTTTCAAAGTTTTCCCAATTTTTTGGACTGACTGACCATCATTTCTTAAAGTAATGATGGCCACTCGCTTTTCTTTACTTAGCTTCTTTTTTCTTGCAATAATACAAATTCTAACAGTCTATTCAGTAGGACTAACAGTTGTGTATCCACCAGACTTCTGCACAACACAGCTGATGGTCCCAACCCCATTTATAAGGCTGAAAGTCTTAGTTACTTACCGTTAACGGTATTTTTCGAAGTCCATGACAGCACTACGGAGAGAGGGGATCCGCCCCTTAGGAACAGGAAACCTACAGATATAAAAGGGCGGCACCTCTCCCACGCATCAGTTGGATTAAAGAGCATACAAGGACTACCAAGGTTAAATGGTATACAGCAAAAAATTATGCATCACACAGTAATATTGGTCAATTGTTTATTACATGTGGACTATATAAGAGGAAGAAGTGCACATAGAACACGGGTGGGAATCTAAGGGTGCTTTCATGGACTTCGAAAAATACCGTTAACGGTAAGTAACTAAGACTTCATTCGAACGTCCATGACAGCACTACGGAGAGAATTACAGAGAGTAATAACTACTTAGGGAGGGACTGCAGCCTGCAGCAGCCTTAGTCCGAAAGAAAGGTCTGAGGAAGCACCCAAATCTAACCTATAATGAGTGTAAAACGTGTGTGGAGAAGACCACGTAGCTGCCTTACATATCTGGTCAATGGAGACTTCTGCCCTCTCTGCCCATGAAGTCGCCACAGCTCGGGTGGAATGCGCCCTTAGCCTCTCAGGTGCCGGCTTGCCCCTAGAGGTGTATGCCAGAGAAATTGCTTCCCTAATCCATCTGGCCAATGAGCTTTTTGTTATTCTGCGGCCTTTGTTAATTCCCTGAAAAGAGACAAACAATGCATTGTCCCTTTTCCAGGGGTCAGTGACTGCCAAATATTGCAGGAGACATCTTCTAACATCTAGAGTATGGAGTTTTATCTCTTTTTTATTAGATGGATTAGGGATGAAAGAAGGGAGAACAATTTCCTGTGTTCTGTGAAAAGCGGAAGACACCTTAGGTAGGTATGCCGGATCAGGTCTAAGTATTATCCTGTCATTCAGGACCTGAGTGTAAGGAGACAGTCTAGATAGTGCCTGGATGTCACTTGCCCTCCTAGCCGAAGTTAATGCTACCAGGAAGGCGGTTTTTAGGGAAAGAATTTTTATTGATGCCGCTGAAATAGGTTCAAAAGGGGGTTCTGTTAAAGCAGTGAGAACAAGGTTCAAATCCCATGGCATGATTCTCTCCTTCACTATGGGTCTCGACCTACCCGCAGCCTTAATGAATCTACTGACCCAGTAATTATTGGCGATGTTGCAACTGAAGAGTGCTCCCAAAGCTGAAACCTGCACCCTTTAAGGGTGCTCGTGGAGAGACCTAAGTCCAGACCCTTTTGTAGAAATTCTAGAATCTGGGCTATCGGTGTTGGGTCCCCTGCTACCACCCCCGAGCTCTGAATAAATTTTTCCAAGTCCTAGCGTAGATTCTAGTTGTAACCTCTTTTCTGCTCTTAAGGAGAGTATTAATTAGATTAGCAGAAAACCCCTTATCTCTCAGCAGCGACCATTCAAAATCCACGCCGTCAGGTGGAGGCCCGCTACCCGAGGATGGTAGACTGGACCCTGGGAGAGCAGATCGGGAATATCCGGCAGGACCCAAGGGTCGGCTATCGACATGTTCCTGAGACATGAAAACCATGCCCTCCTGGGCCAGAAGGGAGCGACTACTATTACCCTCGCCCTGTCTTTCCTGACCTTCCTCAATACTAGGGGGAGTAAGGACAAGGGAGGGAAGGCATAGGCTAGATTGAAATCCCACTTTAACAGAAGAGCGTCCACTGCCAGAGGGCGTTCTTTGGGATTCAGAGAGCAGAACCGTCTCACTTTCCTGTTGCTTTCCGTAGCAAAGAGATCTATCTCCGGTTGACCCCATTTCTGCACAATCAGGTCGAAGATGGAAGTCTTTGACGACCATTCTCCCTGACTCAGGAGATTGCGGCTTAAGAAATCCGCCTTGGTATTTTCTACTCCCCTTATATGTAGAGCCGTTAGAGAAAGAAAATGTCGTTCTGCTATCTGGAGTAGGCGCCTTGCCACTTCCATGAGAGGACCGGAACGAGTACCACCCTGGTGGTTGACATAAGCGACTGTGACACGATTGTCGGAGAGCACTCGAACGTGGTGACCCTGTAGATAGACAAGGAGCTTTTTAATCGCTTGCTCTACCGCCGTTAACTCCTTCATATTAGAAGACATTTGTATTTGATCCAGCTCCCATAAGCCCTGAACCATAACATCCCCCATATGAGCCCCCCACCCAGAAGGGCTTGCATCTGTCATGACTATCCGGGATATTTCATATTCCCAGGGAACCCCCCCTAGACAGGTTCGTCTCCTCTCCTCCTTCCACCAATCCAGGGATCTTATAGTAGCCTGGGACAAGGATAGCTGGCCTTCTAGGTAACCACCTAGAAAATTTTGATATAACAAGACCTCAGCTTGTAACGTCCTTGTGTGAAATTGAGCCCACTGAACCGTGGGGATGCAGGATGAGAGGGAGCCCAAAAGAGACATGGCCTTCCTAAGAGACATGGAGGGGTTATTGGAAGCGTTTAGGACCTGGTAACGTAAGCGAATCAACTTGTCTGATGGTAAACTACAGTTCTGATTCCGTGAATCCAGAATTAGCCCTAAAAACTGCTGAACTCTCATCGGATTCAAACGAGACTTTTTGGTATTTATTAGCCATCCCAACCGCTCTAAGGTAGATATTGCTCTTTGCAGCTGCTCTAGGCAATGCTCTGCCGTCTTTCCAATGATAAGAAAGTCGTCGAGGTAGGGGACTATGAGCATATTGGATTCACGTAAGTGGGCCATGACTTCCGAAATAACTTTAGTGAACACTCGTGGGGCAACCGCCAAGCCAAAGGGAAGGGCGCTATATTGAAAATGTCGCAGCGATTCCCCCATCTGGACTGCTACTCTGAGGAAACGCTGAATGTATCACAGTAGTATAGATATATCAGAGAAAGAACAATATATTAGTGTCACAGTATCTCCTCTTATTATATAAAACCAACTTTTATTGTAACCATTAAAATTTAGAACAATACTAAGCCAAATTGGCAAAAAGACATCATACGAGAAATAAGTGAAAAACACCAGAGGGTCGTGCTTATCCCTACAATGGCCTATATTACCCTACCTGCCCGCTGAGGTTGGCACCCTAGAACCTGCGCAGTGGCGCCCCCGCTCCTCGACGGCTTACCCTGCTCACCCTATAGGGCCCTATGGTGGCTGGGAGTGAGGATAGAGATGAAAAATGGTAGGTGAGAAAGATGAAAATAAATGATATTTTGTGTCTTCATGAAGTGCACGTTTGATTTTAATAGGATATTCCTTATATATGCAAACTAGGTTTCCAGATATTAAAGGATATAGATTGAAGACTTTATATAGGTAATAAGGCCACAGAAAATACCAAAAATAAAATAAAAAACTAAACAAAAAACCACACACTAAAATCACCCAAAACAAGTGCTGATTCTAGAATTTCCAAATATCTATATATTGATAGCTAGATATCCTATACAAGAGTAGTATACTCCTATATAGCTTTATTCTTCAATATAGATATACAACTAAGTGGAACCAAGTATAGAAATATTTGAGGACTTAGTTCGATATAAAACAAGAAAGAATTATGTAACCCAGATATAACATATATATATATATACACTACCAAATCAATCAAATGGTCAAGATATTGATAGATTGCCAAATAAACACAGTATAGTTCCTGTTGTTAGTGTCTGATAGGTATCAGGTAATTCCCTGTTGTTAATATGTGATAGATATCAGATAGATTTATAAATAGTCACAGTGTCATTCCTATTGTCAGCAAAATATAGCCTCCAAAGATATTTTATATATATATATATATATATATATATATATATATAAATTACAAAGACTCCAGGCTCCACTTAACTTAGGTGGCAGGTACCACTCAGTACTTGAAATACAATATATAGCTAAATCCAAGGCTTCTAAGATATCATGACTGTGTTCATGTTAAGATATTGACTATCAGCCATGTAGCCACTCAGCAGTTGCATGAGATATAACTCCAAATTATGTATAACTCGACGCGTTTCTCCTCTTCCGAGGTTCATCAGGAGTAAGATAACATATGGGAGTACTTAGCTTAGATCGCTGAGGATACAGCCAGATGGTTAGGGACAATCCCCTATCATACCAAAAAAGAGGGGATTGTCCCTAACCATCTGGCTGTATCCTCAGCGATCTAAGCTAAGTACTCCCATATGTTATCTTACTCCTGATGAACCTCGGAAGAGGAGAAACGCGTCGAGTTATACATAATTTGGAGTTATATCTCATGCAACTGCTGAGTGGCTACATGGCTGATAGTCAATATCTTAACATGAACACAGTCATGATATCTTAGAAGCCTTGGATTTAGCTATATATTGTATTTCAAGTACTGAGTGGTACCTGCCACCTAAGTTAAGTGGAGCCTGGAGTCTTTGTAATTATATATATATATATATATATATATATATATATAAATATCTTTGGAGGCTATATTTTGCTGACAATAGGAATGACACTGTGACTATTTATAAATCTATCTGATATCTATCACATATTAACAACAGGGAATTACCTGATACCTATCAGACACTAACAACAGGAACTATACTGTGTTTATTTGGCAATCTATCAATATCTTGACCATTTGATTGATTTGGTAGTGTATATATATATATATGTTATATCTGGGTTACATAATTCTTTCTTGTTTCATATCGAACTAAGTCCTCAAATATTTCTATACTTGGTTCCACTTAGTTGTATATCTATATTGAAGAATAAAGCTATATAGGAGTATACTACTCTTGTATAGGATATCTAGCTATCAATATATAGATATTTGGAAATTCTAGAATCAGCACTTGTTTTGGGTGATTTTAGTGTGTGTTTTTTGTTTAGTTTTTTATTTTATTTTTGGTATTTTCTGTGGCCTTATTACCTATATAAAGTCTTCAATCTATATCCTTTAATATCTGGAAACCTAGTTTGCATATATAAGGAATATCCTATTAAAATCAAATGTGCACTTCATGAAGACACAAAATATCATTTCTTTTCATCTTTCTCACCTACCATTTTCATCTCTATCCTCACTCCCAGCCACCATAGGTCCTATAGGGTGAGCAGGGTAAGCCGTCGAGGAGCGGGGGCGCCACTGCGCAGGTTCTAGGGTGCCAACCTCAGCGGGCAGGTAGGGTAATATAGGCCATTGTAGGGATAAGCACGACCCTCTGGTGTTTTTCACTTATTTCTCGTATGATGTCTTTTTGCCAATTTGGCTTAGTATTGTTCTAAATTTTAATGGTTACAATAAAAGTTGGTTTTATATAATAAGAGGAGATACTGTGACACTCTGAGGAAACGCTGATGGTCCACATGGATCGGTACGTGGTAATAAGCGTCTTTCAGATCTAACACCACCATAACGCAATTTTCAAACAGAAGCTTTATTGCTGAGCTGACCGTTTCCATTTCAAATGGGTGAATAACAAGGAATTTATTGAGGGCTCTTAAATTAATAATTGTTCTAAAAGAACCGTCCGGTTTACGGATCAAAAACAGAGGGGAGTAAAACCCTTTACGCCACTCTGCTTCCGGCACCTCCACTAAGACTTTTTTAGCGCAAAGCTCCTGAACTTCCAACTCCAGAGCGGCCTGCTCCGATGGGGATGACCTGAGGGGGGTAATTTTAAAGTTATCCCGAGGTACCGAGGAGAATTCTAAACGCAGCCCTGTAGCTATGAGACTAAGGATCCAGCTACTGCTTGAGATTTCCGACCAGGCCGGGTAGAAGGCCATTAATCTGCCTCCTACCGGTATCGCTAGTCATTGCGAGGGTTTTTTGGTTTCCCTAGGCGGACCCCTAAACATAAACCCTGTACCTCTTCGCCTCCTTTCATCCCATTTGGCTCGCTCCCTGGACGACCTTCTGTGGCTGAACCTCCTTCTGCTGAAAGGCCTGCCTTTTCCAAAAGTTCGTCCAGGACCGGGCCAAAAAGATATTCGCCGTCACATGGAATGGAGCAGTGGCGAGATCTGGCTTGAATATCGCCCGGCCAACATTTTAGCCACAACGCCCTTCGCGCTGCATTAGACAGACCTGCCGCTCTGGCAGCCATTCTTACTGAGTCCGCTGAGGAATCAGCCAGGAAAGCCGCCGCGTTCTGAATTATCGGCAAGGTCTTCCGAATTGACCCCCTAGAGGTTCCATCTGCTAACTGGGACTCTAATTGGTCCAGCCAGACCATCATTGATCTGGCTGTACAAGTGGCTGCAACCGCTGGCCTCAGGGCACCTGCCGACATCTCCCATGTCCCTTTCAAGAAGGAGTCTGCCTTCTTGTCTAGTGGATCTTTCAAAGACCCCATATCATCGAATGGGATGGAGGATTTTTTGGAAGCCTTCGCCACTGCTGCGTCCAGCTTCGGGGCCTTATCCCATCTACCTGTCAACGGATCTTCAAAGGGATATCTCCGTTTAAACGCTTGGGGTAAGGAGCCTCTTTTTTCTGGCTTCTTCCACTCTCTGTCTATAAGGCCTTGGATTCTACTGTTTAGTGGAAAGGATCTGCGTTTTTTTTGGATCTAGACCACCGAACATCAGATCCTGTACTGAGAGTTCTGGTCTCGCCTCCTCTACCCCATGGTGGACCTAACTGATTTGACAAGTTTGTCCATCTGGTCCAAGGAAAACCAAAATCGAGTAGCGTCTTCTGTAGAAGAAGAGGAAGAAGCCGAAGAGGAAGGCGAAGAGGGTCCTGAAAAAACTTCACCCTTGTCATGGGCGGCGGGTGAATCTGAATCAGATAACACTGGTACAGTCCTACGCCTGGAAGATTCTCCATGTCTTAAGGACGCCTTCATCTCCGCCCTTATTATCTCCTTCAGGCTTTCGGTGAAATCTGGAGTCTCCTCCGCTATCTAAAAAGGGAAGGGGCAAGGGGGGGTTACTATCTCATCCCAGGCCCCTGCCCTTCCCCCTTTAATGCCCTACCGTCTGTCGCATGCACGGCTGGCATAACCTTTTAGGGCAAGCGTCTGGCAGAGGGCAAGCACAAAAGGCACATTCCCTGTGCTTGCTTTTCACCGAACACTTCTTCCCCTAGTAACGGAACACAGAATGGGGGAAAACTGTATTACTGGGTATTCTAAGTCTAACGATCTCTTACCCAGTCCATACAGCAGTAGGTACCGGATCACGGGGAGGGGTCTTTTTTCCAGCTGAGGAACTCCTGCGGCTGGCGCCCCTGGCCATTGAAGAGGAGCGCTCTGTCTGCTGCTGCTGCTGGCTCTCCTGCTGCACCGAGGGAGCTTCTGCAGTGTCCATCGTAAGAAAATGGGGCAGAAGCGTTTTACCTGCTTCATAGGCTCATTATATCCTCCCCGGATATCCGGGTCAGCAGGTGCGGCCAGGGGTCCTCCCCCTCCTGCTCCCCGCCCCACAGTGTCACGCTGTCTCTGCATACAGGAGGACCGGGGTCTATGCTGACCCTAAGCTGACTAATCCCTCTACCTGGAGGTACTGTTGATGGTACAGAGGTCCAGGCCGCCAGCGTAACCCTATCTCCTGTGAATCCCTGACAACTGTAATCTAGTCCTGAGAAGGACCCTGATTACCACCACAGGGAACGGGAAGGTAACTGCCTACACACAGTATAAGACGAACGAGACAGTACAAGGGGTAAAATAAAAGACACCTTGCATACAAAACTACAACTACAGAGGGAACACCAACAGGTAAGGAGATAAATAATAAAGCGAGGAGAGGAGAAAACCACAACAGGTACTCTTAGCTTTAGACTTCTCAATATGATCCGCTCTGCTGGTCTGCATGAATGCTTTCACCGACACTTCCCTAGCAGACAGGCAGGTATTTGAAGGAATCCAATTATCGCAACATTAATTGCAGTTGAGCGAGGCTGGTCTTGTCCAGCACAGAGAGAGGGAGAATTAACTCTCTCACTGCCGAAAAACACCCAGCAGCAGAAACTCAGCTGTGAGAAGTCAGGGTGTGCAATCGCGACGATCTTCGCAGCGACACACCCGTGACAGTACCCCCCCTTCTACGAGGGGCCTCCGGACCCTCAGGGCCGGGTTTATCTGGGTGAGTAGTGTGGAAGGCCCGAACCAATCGGTCTGCGTTAATATCCGACGCAGGAACCCACATCCTCTCCTCAGGACCATACCCCCTCCAATGAACAAGGTACTGAAGGGACCGGCGATTCAGACGTGAATCGATGACTCTCGACACCTGGAACTCCAAGTTACCATTGACCACCACAGGAGGAGGAGGTAAAGGTGACGGTATCACCGGCGCCACATACCTCTTAAGCAACGATCTGTGGAACACATTATGAATTTTAAATGTGGGAGGGAGGTCAAGACAGAATGCAACCGGATTAATTATAGAACTGATCTTGTATGGCCCGATCAACCTGGGACCCAGTTTCCAGGAGGGAACCTTAAGTTTTATATTCTTGGTAGACAACCATACCAGATCGTTCACACTTAGGTCCGGACCAGACACTCTCCTCCTATCAGCCATACGTTTGTATCGGTTCCCCATAGTACTCAGATTATTCAGCACTCCTCTCCACACTGAAGCAAGTGACGACGAAAAACGTTCCTCCTCAGGAACCCCAGAAGAGCCCCCCCTATTGAAGGTACAAAACTGGGGGTGAAAACCATATGCCCCAAAAAACGGGGACTTACCAGTGGACTCGCTCCGCCTATTATTTAGAGCAAACTCCGCCAGAGGCAAGAAAGAAGCCCAGTCCTCCTGGTTCTCTGACACAAAACACCGGAGATATGTCTCCAAGCTCTGGTTCAGACGCTCTGTCTGACCATTGGACTGCGGGTGAAAAGCCGATGAAAATGACGACTGCATCCCCCGCCGTGTACAAAATGCTTTCCAGAATTTGGACACAAACTGAGACCCCCGATCCGACACCACATCGGAAGGTACCCCGTGAAGTCTTACAATCTCCCCAATAAACACCTGCGCAAGAGTTTTAGCATTAGGAAGAGCAGGAAGAGCGATAAAATGTGCCATCTTGCTGAACCTGTCCACTACAACGAGTATGACTGTTTTACCCGAAGATGGCGGGAGGTCCGTAATGAAGTCCATAGACAGATGAGTCCACGGACGCTCCGGGATCTTCAAAGGTAAGAGGGTCCCAGACGGATGGGTATGTGGGGTCTTAGAGCGCGCACAAACCTCGCAGGACGCGACAAAAGTTACCACCTCCCTATGTAAGTTAGGCCACCAAAACCGGCGCGAGAGGAGATCCTCAGTTGCTTTACTCCCTGGGTGTCCTGCCAAAGCTGAATTATGGTGTGCCTCGATCACCTTTTGTCGCAACTGATTTGGAACAAACAGTCTCCCTGGAGGTCCTACAGGGGCGTCCCCCTGAGCCTCCAATACCTCCTCCTCAAGCTCAGAGCATACTGCCGACACCACCACCCCCTCCTGAAGGACCGGAACCGGGTCCTCTGTATTCCCAGCCCCTGGGAAACAGCGAGATAAGGCATCCGCCTTAACATTTTTTGACCCAGGACGATATGTGACGACAAAATTAAACCTGGTAAAAAACAACGACCACCTAGCTTGTCTGGGATTCAGACGTTTAGCGGACTCTAAATATAGCAGGTTTTTGTGATCGGTAATGACGGTGACTGGGTGGACTGCCCCCTCCAAAAAATGACGCCACTCCTCAAAAGCTAACTTAATGGCCAAGAGTTCCCTATTGCCGACATCATAATTCCTCTCCGCGGACGACAATTTTTTAGAGAAGAAGGCGCACGGAATGCCATTTACCAGGGGACGAACCTTGTGACAATACTGCTCCCACCCCTACCTCGGAAGCGTCCACCTCAGCAATGAACGGCTGTGACGCATCAGGCTGAATAAGTATGGGTGCTGAAGCAAAACATTTTTTCAAGGAAGAAAACGCTTGACAAGCCTTGTCAGACCACTTTGAAAAATCCGTCCCTTTTTTAGTCTGTGAGAGGTTTAACTATGGACGAAAAATTACGAATGAATTTCCGGTAGTAGTTAGCAAACCCCAAGAAACGTTGTAATGCCTTAAGATCCTCTGGCAGATCCCACTCAGGAACTGCCCGCACTTTCCCAGGGTCCATACGAAAACCGGATGCTGACACCAGGAATCCTAAAAACTGAAGTTCCTGTACGGCGAACACACACTTCTCCCATTTGGCGTACAGTTTATTATCCCGCAAGATCTGTAACACCTGTCTAACATGCTCCTGATGAGACACAAGATCCGGCGAGTAAATTAAGATATCATCCAAATATATGACCACAAACTGTCCCATTAGGTGGCGAAAGATGTCATTTACAAAGTGTTGAAACACCGCCGGGGCAATACTCAGACCAAATGGCATGACAAGGTTCTCATAATGCCCCTCCGGAGTGTTTAAACGCCGTCTTCCACTCATCCCCCTCCTTCATCCTAATCAGATTGTACGCCCCTCTGAGATCCAACTTAGAGAACCATTTGGCACCCACGATCTGATTGAAAAGATCGGGAATAAGTGGGAGCGGATACGGATCTCGGACCGTAATCCGATTAAGCTCACGGAAATCCAGGCAAGGGCGTAGGCCTCCATCTTTTTTCTTCACAAAGAAGAACCCAGCGGCCACCGGGGAAGATGAAGGTCTAATATGCCCTTAGCCAGACTCTCTGAAATATAATCCTTCATGGCCTGTCTCTCAGGACCAGAAAGGTTATACAACCTAGATTTCGGTAATTTGGCCCCAGGGATCAAGTTAACAGAACAGTCATATTCGCGATGAGGAGGTAATTCTTGACACCCTTTCTCCGAGAATACATCCTCAAAGTCTACCAGAAATGGAGGTAAGGCCCTGGGAGCGACCGCACCAATGACCGTATTCATGCAGTTCTTATTACAGAATTCACTCCATTGGCTTATCTCTCTGGATTGCCAATTAATAACCGGGTTATGCTTAGTTAACCAAGGAAGGCCCAGCACTATAGGAGTAGGAAGACCCTCCAACACATAACAAGACAACAATTCTTTATGTAACGCCCCCACTTGAAGATCTATGTTATGCACTGCTTGCAAAAAACTTCCCTGACCGAGAGGTCTGGCGTCGATCGAGAATATGGGGACGGGTTTAGCCAACACACTCAATCGCATACCTTGAACCCGGGCAAAGCGAGCATCCACCAGATTAGCCCCGGCCCCACTATCCAGAAGAACAGATATCCTCTCAGTTCTCGCACCCACCACCACCTCCGCCGGTACGAGAAACTGAGACGAATTTAGGGACGAAATACTTACTCCCAGATTGCCGTCCACCACACAATCTGGGATTAATAGTTTTCCGGCGACTTCTCACTCTGCAAAGGACGGGATGGACACCCCCCCAATAAAATGTCCCTTTTTCCCACAGAAGAAACAACTTCTTGTTTTGTGGCGCCCCACCGATCCCCTCCCCCGGAATGATGTCCCTCCTAATTGCATAGGCTCCTCTGGACTGACTAGGGGAACCTCCGTATAAGGGACCCTTGAGGAAGGTGGAGTCATCACAGGGGGCGAAGTTACCCCGCACCTCTCCCGAAGACGTCTGTCAATACGAATAGCAAGGGCCATAGCGGCCTCCAGTGACGTGGGGGGGTCATACTGTGCCAGCACATCCTTTAATTTGTCAGATAAACCTTGACAAAACTGGCTCCTAAGAGCCGGGTCATTCCACTGGGTGTCTGTGGCCCACCTACGGAACTCCGAACAGAATTCCTCCGCCGGACGATCTCCCTGCTGTATCCTACGTAACTTAGATTCAGCAAGGGAGACCCGATCCGGGTCATCATATACAAGACCCAGAGCTGCAAAAAACCCATCCACTGACTGGAGAGCTGGGGAGCCTGGGGGGAGAGCGAACGCCCAGGATTGGGGGTCTCCTTGTGGGAGCGAGATGACAATCCCCACCCTATGTTCTTCACTCCCAGATGACCGAGGTCGCAGCTGAAAGTACAATTTACATGCCTTCCGGAAAGCAAAAAACTTGTCCCGCCCCCAGTGAATCTGTCAGGGAGAGCTACTTTAGGTTCAGGTCCGGCCTGCTCCGGGGGTACAAAACTTTGGACTTAACGTCCGCCAGCTCCATGGACAAACTCTGCAACTGCCGAGCTAGACTGACTACTGGATCCATGGTGACTGGAGAAAATCTTTAGTGGTCGGTGAAAATGTCACGCTGTCTCTGCATATTATTATTATTATTATTATTATTATTATTTATTTCTATAGCACCATTGATTCCATGGTGCTGTACATGAGAAGGGGTCACATACAAATTACAGGTATCACTTACAGTAAACAAACTAACAATGACAGACTGATACAGAGGGGAGAGGACCCTGCCCTTTCGGGCTTACATTCTACAGGATTGTGAGGCAGGAGACAGTAGGTCGGGGGGTTGCAGCAGTTCCGGTGTTGGTTGAGGCAATATCTCCGGTAGTGGTGAGGAGGTAGCAGGGTCATTGCAGGCTGTAGGCTTTCCTGAAGAGATGGGTTTTCAGGTTCCGTCTGAAGGATCCGAATGTGTTTGATAGTCGGACGTGTTGGGGCAAAGAATTCCAGAGGATGGGGGATATTCGGGAGAAGTCTTGGAGGCGGTTGGGTGAGGAGCGAATAAGTGTGGAGGAGAGAAGGATGTCTTGGGAGGATCGGAGATTACGTGAGGGAAAATATCGGGAGATTAGTTCAGAGATATAAGGAGGAGACAGATTATAGATGGCCTTGTAGGTCAGTATTAGTAATTTGAACTGGATACGCTGAGGGAATGGGAGCCAGTGAAGAGATTTGCAGAGGGGAGAAGCGGAGGAGTAGCGAGGAGAGAGGTGAATTAGTCGTGCAGCAGAGTTAAGGATGGACTGGAGAGGTGCGAGGGTGTTAGCAGGGAGGCCAGAGAAAAGGGTGTTGCAGTAGTCGAGGCGGGAGATGATGAGGGCGTGCACAATCATTTTAGTAGATTGAGGGTTGAGGAAAGGACGGATTCTTGAAATATTTTTGAGCTGAAGGCGACAGGAGGTAGAAAGAGCTTGGATGTGCGGTTTGAAGGACAGGGCAGAGTCAAGGGTTACTCCGAGGCAGTGGACTTCTGGTACGGGTGAAAGCGTGATGTCGGTAAATGTGATAGATAGGTCAGGTAAGGAAGATCTGTGGGATGGGGGAAAGATTATGAGTTCAGATTTGTCCACATTGAGTTTGAGGAAGCGGGAGGAGAAGAAGGAGGATATGGCTGATAGACACTCCGGGATTCTGGATAGCAGAGAGGTGATGTCTGGGTCAGAGAGGTAGATCTGAGTGTCATCAGCGTAAAGGTGGTACTGGAATCCGTGGGACTTTATGAGTTGCCCCAGGCCAAGTGTATAGATTGAGAAGAGTAGGGGTCCTAGAACAGAGCCTTGGGGGACTCCAACAGAGAGAGGGTTGGACGAGGAGGTAGTGTGGGAGTGGGAGACGCTGAATGTGCGGTTGGAAAGGTATGAGGAGATCCAGGATAGGGCGAGGTCTTTGACGCCAAAGGAGGAAAGAATCTGTAGTAGAAGGCAGTGGTCAACTGTGTCAAAAGCAGAGGACAGGTCAAGAAGCAGGAGTATAGAGTATTGTCCGTTTGCTTTGGCTGTAAGTAGGTCATTAGTAATTATGGTCAGGGCTGTCTCAGTGGAGTGATGGGGGCGGAAACCAGATTGTAGAGTGTCAAAGAGCAAGTTAGAAGAGAAGTGGTAGGAAAGCTCAGCGTGGACATGCAGCTCCAGGAGTTTGGAAGCGAATGGGAGCAGCGATATTGGGCGATAGCTGGACATAGCGGTTGGGTCGAGGGTTGGCTTTTTAAGGATAGGCGTGATTGTGGCATGCTTGAAAGCAGAAGGGAAGGTACCGGAAGTTAGTGATAGGTTGAAGAGGTGGGTTAGGGATGGAATAATAGTGGTGGTGAGGTTGGGGAGGAGGTGGGTTGGGATGGGGTCAAGTGCACAGGTTGTGAGGTGCGATTTGGAGAGAAGACAATTAAGCTCCCCTTCAGTTATGTTGGAGAGGGAGGTTATGGGGTTGGGGCATTGGTCTGGTATACAAAGTGGTTGAGGTGGTTGAACAATGAAGACTTGCCTTGTTTGGTCGATCTTATTTTTGAAGTGTGTGGCAAAGTCCTCAGCAGAGATGAGGGAGTTAGGAGGGGGCAGTGGTGGGCGGAGGAGGGAGTTAAAAGTTTTGAATAACTGTTTGGGGTTGTAGGATAGGGAAGACACGAGGGTTGTGAAGTAGGCCTGTTTAGCAGAGGTGAGGGCAGATTTGAAAGAGAGTGTTGCTTGTTTGAATGCAGTGAAGTCGTCTTGCGAATTTGTTTTTTTCCAACGCCGCTCTGTAATCCTGGACACTTGCCGGAGCTTTTTAGTGGTGTTATTGTGCCAGGGTTGTCTGTTGGTACGTCGCACTCTGCCATGAACGAGAGGGGCGACCGTGTCAATAGCCGATGTGAGAGTGGCATTGTAGAAAGCAGTGGCACTGTCTGTATCGTGGAGTGAGGATATTGATGCCAGTGAAAGAATAGAGTCAGAGAGTGTGTGGATGTCTAGGTGTGCAAGGTGTCTGCGGGGGTGCACGTGTTGCTGGACATGGGTGACAGGAGAGGAGGACAGGGATGAGAAAGTGAGTAGATGGTGGTCGGATAGAGGGAGAGGGGAGGTGGTGAAGTTAGATAGAGAGCAGAGGCGGGTGAAGACCAAGTCTAATGTATGACCATCCGTGTGGGTGGCTGAGGAGGACCACTGAGTAAGTCCAAAGGATGAAGTAAGGGACAGAAGTTTGGAGGCTGCTGACTGAAGGGTATCAGTGGGGATGTTGAAGTCACCCATGATGATGGTGGGGATGTCAGTGGAGAGAAAGTGAAGAAGCCAGGTAGTGAATTGGTCGATGAAGGCAGTGGTCGGGCCTGGAGGTCGGTATATGACGGCCACTTGGAGGTTGGAGGGAGAGTAGATGCGGACAGAGTGGACTTCAAAGGAAGGGAGGATTAGGGAGGGAAGAGGTGGGATTGGGTTAAAGTTGCAGTTAGAGGAAAGGAGAACACCCACTCCTCCACCATGTCTGTTTCCAAGGCGAGGAGTGTGGGTGAATTGGAGGCCACCGTAACACAGCGCAGCATGGGAGGCGGTGTCAGAGGGTGTCAGCCATGTTTCTGTGAGGGCGAGGAAAGCAAGATTGCGAGAGAGAAAGAGGTCATGAATCACATGAAGCTTATTGCAGATGGAGCGGGCATTCCAGAGTGCTCCAGAGAGAGGGAGCAGGGGGGTGGGTGTCAATGGCACAGGTTTTACGTTGGAAAGATTGCGGTAGTTCCTATTAGATAGGGAGCGGTAGGAAGGAGTACTAATGGTGGGTATGAACTGTGGAGGTCCAGGATTGGGAGATATGTCACCAGCAGTGAGGAGGAGCAGAGAAAGGGAGAGCAGGTGGGAGAAGGAGAGAGGGAAGCTTGTTTTGTGTTTTATTAGGACAGATTTGAGGTTGAGGAGCAGGTCAGCAGAGGAGGACAGGTGGGGAGGAAGGAGGGAAGGGGAGATGATTATTTGATTAGAGGGTGCTGGGGTTTGGGGATAGCAAAGGAGAGAGAGGATTAACGGAGCAAACACTGTGAAGGCATATGTAAACATGGTGAAAGAGTGAGATGGGTAAATAGAAAAGCCAGGTACAAGTAATTGGAAGTGCTTACTCAGCAGACATACCCAAAAGAGACATAGTGTGGGGTCCTGACACCTGCCGTGACTAACTGCTGTTAAATAACTGCAGCTTCATGATACTTTTGCTGCAGTGATACTTCTGCTGCAGGGAGACGCGTGCCAGACCCCACACGTGTGCCCCCTTAGACTGCTACTGAATATATAGGACTGAGTAGAGGATCAGGTGATAGGAGTTGTGGTAGCTGCTTTGGGATAAATTAGCAGCTGCCCAGCACACCAGGGGAGGATACACAATCAAAGGCACAGGGCCTGGCTGCATCTATATGCTGGTAACACCTTGCACCTGATAGCATCTCTACTGGCCACAGCATGGCTATACAGCAGTAAGTATTGAATACAATGCAACAAATTAATTTAGCAAACATTCAGCAGGCACATTTAAAGGGAAAGGTTGCACAGTAGTAAAAGTCAGATCCCAGCAAGCAGAGGTTGTAGAGATTGTACCATTTAAAAGGGAAAGGTTGCACAGTAGTAAAAGTCAGATCCCAGCAAGCAGAGGTTGTAGAGATTGTACCATTTAAAAGGGAAAGGTTGCACAGTAGTAAAAGTCAGATCCCAGCAAGCAGAGGTTGTAGAGATTGTATCATTTAAAAGGGAAAGGTTGCACAGTAGTAAAAGTCAGATCCCAGCAAGCAGAGGTTGTACAGATTGTGCATACAGGAGGACCGGGGTCTATGCTGACCCTAAGCTGGGGTCCTGACTAATCCCTCTACCTGGAGGTACTGTTGATGGTACAGAGGTCCAGGCCGCCAGCGTAACCCTATCTCCTGTGAATCCCTGACAACTGTAATCTAGTCCTGAGAAGGACCCTGATTACCACCACAGGGAACGGGAAGGTAACTGCCTACACACAGTATAAGACGAACGAGACAGTACAAGGGGTAAAATAAAAGACACCTTGCATACAAAACTACAACTACAGAGGGAACACCAACAGGTAAGGAGATAAATAATAAAGCGAGGAGAGGAGAAAACCACAACAGGTACTCTTAGCTTTAGACTTCTCAATATGATCCGCTCTGCTGGTCTACATGAATGCTTTCACCGACACTTCCCTAGCAGACAGGCAGGTATTTGAAGGAATCCAATTATCGCAACATTAATTGCAGTTGAGCGAGGCTGGTCTTGTCCAGCACAGAGAGAGGGAGAATTAACTCTCTCACTGCCGAAAAACACCCAGCAGCAGAAACTCAGCTGTGAGAAGTCAGGGTGTGCAATCGCGACGATCTTTGCAGCGACACACCCGTGACACACAGCCCCCCTGCACCTCCCCGCCGTCCCCACAGCAGGCGCCGCCCGATGTATGATGCAGCCGCCAAAACTTTCAAAAACGCCGGCCGGTGTTCCGTTCTGGCGGTGTAGACTCCGCCCCCTTTCCCAACGCCGACAGGATCAGCGCTCCCATGGGGGATCCCGCAGACCCGGCCGCACCGTCGCAGGTACCCGAGTGATGTCTCCCGCCGCATCGCCCCCCCAGCAGGGACGCAAGCGGGAGATCCCAAAAAATCCCCGCCGCGCCGCCCACAGCAGCGACTCGCGGCGAAAATTTCAAAAAACCCCACCGCGCCTCCCCAGCAGTGACGCGCGGCGGGAAATTCAAAAAACCCCGCCGCGCCGTCCATAGCAGTGACACGCGGGAAATTCAAAAAACCCCGCTGCGCCGTCCACAGCAGTGACGCGCGGCGGGAAATTCAAAAAACCCCGGCCGCGCCGTCTATAGTAGTGACGCGCAGCGGGAAATTCAAAAAACCCAGCCGCGCTGTCCATACCACCATGACAAGACCGCAGGAGAAGACAGGGAGCAGGCACCGGGACCAGGGAGAGGGGGGGATACTTACCAACCGGCGCTGGCTGGGAGACAGGGATCCTCTGGATACTGCTCCACCTGCTCCGCACACTGTCGTGGAATCCTACCCGGACCCACCGTGGCGCTTCCAGGGGCTCTGCACCGGTCGAGGTAGGAGATCCCCCCCCACTACCTGGGTCGACCGGCCGGCCTGGGTCCTCCTGAAGATCTTCATCTGTAGGAAACCCGTCCTTCAGGAACAGGAAACCAACTGATGCGTGGGAGAGGTGCGGCCCTTTATATCTGTAGGTTTCCTGTTCCTAAGGGGCGGATCCCCTCTCTCCGTAGTGCTGTCATGGATGTTCGAATAAATCCCACTTATTAAACCTGACAGGGCACACCTGTGAAATGAAAACCATTTCCGGTGACTACCTCTTGAAGCTCATCAAGAGAATGCCAAGAGTGTGCAAAGCAGTCATCAAAGCAAAAGGTGGCTACTTTGAAGAACCTTGAATATAAGACATATTTTCATTTGTTTCACATTTTTTTGTTAAGTATATAATTCCACATGTGTTAATTCATAGTTTTGATGCCTTCAGTGTGAATGTATAATTTTCATAGTCATGAAAATACATAAAAATCTTTAAATGAGAAGGTGTGTCCAAACTTTTGGTCTGCACTGTATGTGTATTATATATATATATATATATATACATATATTATATATATATATATATATATACACAGTATATGCATATTCATGTACTTCTCACAAAATTAGAATATCATCAAAAAGTTAATTTATTTCAGTTCTTCAATACAAAAATTGAACCTTGTATATTATATAGTCATTACAAACAGAGTGATCTATTTTAAGTGTTTATTTCTGTTAATGTTGATGGTTATGGCTTACAACCAATGAAAACTCAAAAGTCATTATCTCAGTAAATTAGAATAATTAACAAAAAACACCTTAGGCTCCACAATCATGGGGAAGACTGCTGATTTGACAGGTGTCCAGAAGGCAGTCATTGACACAAGGAGGGTAAGCCACAAAAGGTCATTGCTAAGGAAGCTGGCTGTTCACAGAGTGCTGTATTCAAGCATATTAATGGAAAGTTGAGTGGATGGAAAAAGTGTGGTTGAAAAAGGTGCACAAGCAACCGGTATAACCACAGTCTTGAAAGGATTGTTAGGGAAAGGGGGAAAAAAGGGAAGGGAATTGTGAATAAAAATTATCCTTTATTATAAATCATAAATTAAAATGCTAAATTTTAAATGAAATTATCATACCTCATAAGGATGTATATTGGACCATAGTGTGTGAGTTATTATTTTATAAGCACCAATATGATCCACTAGTTCCCAAGTGATTTGGTCTCAGAATTAAGATATAAATGGTATCCCAGCCACTGAACCTATAATTAATTCGCCGGGGAAACCAGCTAGACAGATTGTGCCGTCATTAATTTGAGGCCATTTCAACTTGGGATGAAGTCCCTGACGCGCATTTCGGTGGGAAAATCGTCTTTTTCCCTTAGAGAAAGCCGGTTCCTCCGGTGAAACGCGCGTCAGGGACTTCATCCCAAGTTGAAATGGCCTCAAATTAAAGACGGCACAATCTGTCTAGCCGCCACACGCTACTCCCATTCCCGTCGGATCTCTGACTGATACATGGGTAATGAGACTCAGGGACTGGCATGCTAATTTAAAACTACACATGGTCTCCCGACATCAGACATGTGAATTTCCCAGGAGATTAGCGTTAACGATCAGCACGCCTCTCCCTTTATAGCATACACTTACCAGACGGTGGCACAAATACTTATCTGCTCTAGCTTGCACCAGCGCAACAAGCAAAGTGGGCTGAGCTGCAGTGCCGACGATCTCCGCAGCTATCACCGACAGGTGGATCGGGGATCACCGGCATTTATATTAATATACCAACAGGTCAACAGTGCTATGATTATTAATACGTTGTAATTCGGGAATTATTAATAACTATTAAAGTGCTCTATAATATAAGCCCCTGAATTTAGTAATGTAAGGGTATATATATGGTATGACAATTATGATGGTGATCTTAACATCAAGCCATTGGATTCTTATAGTGCTCATAAATAAAATTGAAACCCAGCTCTTAATTATAGGGTCAGTGGCTGGGATACGATTTATATCTTAATTCTGAGACCAAATCACTTGGGAACTAGTGGATCATAGTGGTGCTTATAAAATAATAACTAAGAACCAAAAAAACAGAGAAAAAAGCACATGCATATACATAAGGTTTACCGAACAAGTATATAATCAAATCATATAAAGTTTATTCAAAGACCAATCCATAATAAACACACCTATTAAAAACAATTAAAAACGCTCATAGCGTATACAGAGAACAGTCCAAAATAATGAGTATAATACTCTGGAAATACTCACATGCCTATAATCAAATAACAAATATTGCACTATAGAAGTCTGCTAGAAAATGTAGGCAGAACAATCCATGTTATCATCACCATCACATAGGCAAAGAATTTAAACATATGGGGGAGACAGGTTAGATATTAATAACCTCAAATGAAGAGACTCTCTATAAAGATAACACAAGGGTCTAAAATGCTAGACCAAAACAAGGTCCCTGATGCTAAAGTGCACCATGGATTGTTCTGCCTACATTTTCTAGCAGACTTCTATAGTGCAATATTTGTTATTTGATTATAGGCACGTGAGTATTTCCAGAGTATTATACTCATTATTTTGGACTGTTCTCTGTATACGCTATGAGCGTTTTTAATTGTTTTTAATATGTGTGTTTATTATGGATTGGTCTTTGAATAAACTTTATATGATTTGATTATATACTTGTTCGATGATCCTTATGTATATGCATGTGCTTTTTTCTCTGTTTTTGGTTCTTAGCTATTTCACATGCAGGAGTGATCCCAATTGATTATATTATATTATTTTGAAGTGGTGCCCACTTAATTTATATTGATATAAAATAATAACTCACACACTATGGTCCAATATACATCCTTATGATGTATGATAATTTCATTTAAAATTTACCGTTTTAATTTATGATTTATAATAAAGGATAATTTTTATTCACAATTCCCTTCCCCTTTTTCCCCCTTTTCTAATATCAAATTGGTGGTGTGCACCATGTGAATTTGTCTTAGGAGTTTGGACTTTCTTGCTTGTTAAGAAAAGGCCATTCAAAAATGTGGGGGAGATTCACAATGAGTGGACTGCTGCTGGAGTCATTGCTTCAAGAGCCACCACACACAGACGTATCCAGGACATGGGCTACAAGTGTCACATTCCTTCTGTCAAGCCACTCATGACCAATAGACAAGCCAGAAGCATCTTACTTGGGCCAAGGAGAAACAGAACTGGACTGTTGCTCAGTGGTCCAAGGTGTTGTTTTCAGACGAAAGTAAATTTTGTATTTCATTTGGAAATCAAGGTCCCAGAGTCTGGAGGAAGAGTGGAGAGGCCACAATCCAAGCTGCTTGAGGTCTAGTGTGAAGTTCCCACAATCAGTGATGGTTTGGGGAGCCAAGTCATCTGCTGGTGTAGGTCCACTGTGTTTTATTAAGACCAAAGTCAATGCAGCCATCTACCAGGAAATTTTAGAGCACTTCATGCTTCCCTCTGCCGACAAGCTTTTTGGAGATGGAAATTTCATTCTTCAGCAAGACTTGGTACCTGTCCACATTGCCAAAAGTACCAATACCTGGTTTAAAAACAACAGTATCACTGTTCTTGATTGGCCAGCAAACTCGCCTGACCTTAACCCCATAGAGAATCTATAGGGTATTGTCAAGAGGAAGATGAGAGACACCAGACCCAACAATGCAGAAGAGTTGGCTGCTATCAAAGCTACCTGGGCTTCCATAACACCTCAGCAGTTCCACGGGCTGATCACCTCCATGCTACGCCGCATTGATGCAGTAATTGATGCAAAAGGAGCCCCGACCAAGTATTGAGTGCATTTACTGAACATACATTTCAGTAGGCCAACATTTCGGATTTTAAAATCATTTTTCAAGCTGATGTTATAAAGTATTTAATTTACTGAGATAATGACTTTTGGGTTTCATTGGCTGTAAGCCATAATCATCAACTAACAGAAATAAACACTTGAAATAGATCATTCTGTAATGACTCTATATAATATGAGTTTCACTTTTTGTATTGAAGAACTGAAATAAATTAACTTTTTGATGATATTCTACTTTTGTGAGATGCACCTGTGTTTATATGTGAGTGTAATTTAAGGGTTTGTCTGACACACATCTCTGTTTCAAGCACCCTAATTTCGATTGGCTTAAACACTCCCTGCCCCCTTAGGTTTTCCCTTGTTTCCTCCTTTTTTTACTTCTCTCCCAGTACTCATCATCATACTCCAGTCTGTTTACATCTGGATCTTCCTTTATCTAATGTTTTTTACTTCCATAACCTACATTTCCCATGCTGTGCAGCAGTGATTTCTCGGCTTGTGATTGATCCATTCTTGTCGTCCTGCCTCTTCCTTTCTAAGTCCTCCTGTTCCTCCCAGCCGTGCTTCCTCCTACCTGTTCTTTCTGCTGCCTGTTGCAGACAACAGTGGTAACATCCCATATACAAGGCAAATCATAAGGCAAGACTGAATTCTGTATAGGCGATATCATATAAAGTAGTTAGATAGCAGATTCTAAGCAAAAATGCTACTCGAAGCAACACAATTAGAAATCCATTTTTTTTAAAGCAAACCTGTCATGTGATTCATGCTGCCCAAACCGTGGGCAGCATGAATCTAAACCTGCGCTATTGCAGCCAGATATATTTTTCTCTAAAACACTCCAGTGTTTCTGAGAAAATATAGTTAGAAGATCCGACCAGGAACAATAACCAGAGACAAGACTAGTTTAGCTGTTCCCCGCCTCGCATCCGGTGCCTCTCACTAAGTACCCACATAGGAGAGATCTGTCAATCACCTGGAGTATAGCTGGGAGAAGACGGGCAGACTAGTCTTGTCTCTGTTTAGGGTGTTATCAAGCGAAATATACCTATTTGCAATTGAAAAGGAACAGGATATGGTGGGTACAGACCAAAAGACAAGGAGAGGCCAAACCAAAGTGTGGTAAAATTACCTTAACAAAATTAAATAATATTAAATATTATAAAACCACCAATAATAGTGAAACAAAAAGGCCTTTATTTAAACATAATAGACATGAAACACTAAAAACCACAATAATTAATAATAACAATGTATTTAATACAGTTAATTAAAGGCTGGAATTAAATCTCAATAAGCTCACAATATTATACATATAAAAATATATACAATTTGAATAAAAATATTGATATATATAATAATATAATAAATAAATATACAACGCGACAAACTGATAACAGGTATATAAATGTAACAGCTAAAAAATGGCTTTTATAATCAAAACCGGCTGATGTGTATCAAAAAGTATCGCTACAATTGTGCAAATGTGCAAACTAAGTAATTAACACAAAAAATGGTGTAAAAATTATATATATATACCATTAAAACGCAAGTGTAAATATGCTTAATGAAATAATTATGAATGAAGTGTATCGCTGATAAATAACTAGCATCAAAAAGAGTGTAGATAATAAAAATAAAAACAACTCCACCAAAGTGTAAGCGATAAAAAATGATACAATAGACACCTAGGTGCCAGCCGAAAAAAGAGACAGGATTGAGAGCCAGTTAATCACAGCTGTATACCAGAAAGTCGCCGTGAGCAGTAAGAGCCAGCCTATATCCACGCGCCCCAATAGGCTGGCTCTTACTGCTCACGGCGACTCTCAGGTATACAGCTGTTACTATTTGGCTTTCAATCTAGGCCTTTTTATTGGCTGGCTTTTACTATTTACAGCGACTTTCTGGTATACAGCTGTGATTAACTGGCTCTCAATCCTGTCTCTTTTTTCGGCTGGCACCTAGGTGTCTATTGTATCATTTTTTATCGCTTACACTTTGGTGGAGTTGTTTTTATTTTTTTATTTTTATTATCTACACTCTTTTTGATGCTAGTTATTTATCAGCGATACACTTCATTCATAATTATTTCATTAAGCATATTTACACTTGCGTTTTAATGGTATATATATATATAATTTTTACACCATTTTTTGTGTTAATTACTTAGTTTGCACATTTGCACAATTGTAGCGATACTTTTTGATACACATCAGCCGGTTTTGATTATAAAAGCCATTTTTTAGCTGTTACATTTATATACCTGTTAACAGTTTGTCGCGTTGTATATTTATTTATTATACTATATATTTATTATACTATATATCAATATTTTTATTCAAATTGTATATATTTTTATATGTATAATATTGTGAGCTTATTGAGATTTAATTCCAGCCTTTAATTAACTGTATTAAATACATTGTTATTATTAATTATTGTGGTTTTTAGTGTTTCATGTCTATTATGTTTAAATAAAGGCCTTTTTGTTTCACTATTATTGGTGGTTTTATATTATTTAATATTATTTAATTTGTTAAGGTAATTTTACCACACTTTGGTTTGGCCTCTCCTTGTCTTTTGGTCTGTACCCACCATATCCTGTTCCTTTTCTTCACCGGATGGTCTGCCATCCCTTGGTTTGGAGGTTGTTTATTGTATTCCTTTTGGGTCTGAATAATTTTAAAATTAATATAGTATTATTATTAATTATCCGATATAGTACCTCTTTTTTAATTCTATTTGCAATTGAGCAGCTAGGTGGCTTGGGCAGCATGAATCAGCTGATAGCAACATTTACTAGTTAATGGCAACCTATGTGCTTCATTAAAAGTGATGGAAAACCCCTTTAAATCTGTTAAATAGAAAACTACCATTCTACCATTTAAAACTCAAGCTAGTAGTTCCATTTCATTTTCACAACAATACAGTTAAAGTTGAAAATACCAATATATTACGTTGTTGGAAATAAAGTTAAATATACACGTACAAATATCATGTTGTGAAAACGATTTATTTCCTCACTGTCGTCACCAGGTATGAATAACCGAGAGGTTTTGGAACAAGTAGAGCGTGGCTACAGGATGCCATGTCCACAGGACTGTCCCAATTCTCTGCACGAGCTCATGCTTAACTGCTGGAAAAAAGATCCAGAGGAGCGCCCAACTTTTGAATATCTACAAGGTTTTCTGGAGGACTACTTCACTGCCACTGAGCCCCAGTACCAACCTGGAGACAACCTGTAAAGTTCTGCTTGCTCCAAGCTATTGCCAGGTTCAAGTCCGAGAATTTGCTTCCAGTTTAATGACTGCCTTTAACAAGGAGCTCTTTCTTCCAGTGTGGGTTGCACGTAGGCGTGAAAACTCAGAGCGTCAAGAAAACTTTTTTTTTTCCATGGCCACTTATAATAATCTGAATGTTCTCTTTCAAAAACAATAAAACAATGGGGGAAAAGAAGAAAAACATAAAACTTCTCAAGCAAAGACTTTGATGATGCATTGTATTGATGTTATGTAAACTGCAAAACCTCTGTTCATTGTAAATATTAACTCTGTGCCAATTCCCAATGTTAGAGATTTTTTTTTATTTTAAAAGACAGAATCCATACATTTTTAACCTGTTTCCTTGAGTCGACCTAAGTATTACTTTACAAAAGTGCCCACATACACTTTGATGATGGTTTTATTTAATATGTAGATGCATTTGTTTTGCTTCTTGTACATGTACCTATAAATAGTGCGAGCTGTACATATATACCACCATGCAGTACATCTTGTACATACGTGCATCCATACACGCCAAGAGAAAAGTGTGGGGGACGAGGTCCAGTCTGGATCTGCATCATAATAATGCCAATTAAGAAGAAATAATGAAGGCTGGAGCGACTCCACAATGACACAATTTTAACATTCGCTTATATTGCACTTTGTTTTGAAGGCTGACATTGATCCAGGTTAAAGTATGAGCTGAATAAGTTGATACTTTGTTGAAATGCTGTAAAGTTTAAGTGACACCGTCATATCTGACAGCGGCCAATTAATAGTGGCACAACCATGCCACAGTGATGCCAGTTAAATTACTAATATCTGTATTCTCTATATTTTACATTCATCTGATTGCTACGTTTGTAGCTTCTTGAAAATTCACAATAGCCGCCTACTAGTTTGTTTTTTTATTTCTGATAACCTTTTAACCGCTCTTCATTTTTCACTTGCAACACACAGCTCCGTCAATCTTTGCCAATCTTAAGACCACCCTGGAATACGTAAGCCGGTTGTTCATCTTTTTCTATGTATTATTTACCAATGTAAATGCGTCTTTTCAAAGCGGATATTGAAACTTATTTCTACTTGTCTTGAGACGTTCTGCATTGGAATTACTATGCACTATACATTTCATGGGGAATGCACAAAACCAGTGTTTCTTTGTATCATTGTTAGATTAACTCTGTTTATTGAGCAATTGTCCTTTCCGTTTGGTTTTTACATAATGTTATCAGTTTAAAGTCTTAACTAATTTCCTATTATCATTTCTTTACATTTTTTTTCATGGAAAACTGTTTAACTTGATTAATTTAGTAATTAAATATGAACATTTTGCATCATTATTTTGTTATTATTCCTCTGCCCAGAAGGGGATTAATAAAAATCTTGAAGAATGTCCCACCATAATAAGGTCACATTAAAATCGTAATACGAGGTAGGGCAATAAAACACATCTTACTTTGTTGGCTTGTTTCTTATCTTCTTGGAATTATTAAAGTAATGTTAGCTTTACTTAATTTATTGTGCCGAAGTTTGTGGCAAAGATCAGTTTTATATAAGGCATTGGCAACTTTTTGCAGCAGTGACCAAGGGCGAGAAATAGAGATATTTCAGACCACAGCAAGAGGTAGTAAAAGGTACAAAAGGAAAATATTTAGGTCAGTGGAATTTCCTCACTATGAAAGAAAAAGGTGTTAAATACGAATTAAAAACTTTCATTGCAGTGGATTCAAGGACAATCTGCACACTTTTGCTGTACACAAATAAAACCTTTACATTGAAATAAAAATTATAATTTACCAGACACCTATATGTTATTTTAAAGTAAGCACTTCAAACATTGTGAAAATAAAGACCAGCGTCGCCACCCAGCACACCTGGGCAAGTGTCAGTGCCTTGGACAAACGGGGACCCACTTGTCATCGGCAGGGGTGTAACGGGACTGTCAGGTCCTGGCAGGTGAGGAGCCCACCGATGGCAGCAAATACTTATTTTTTTTAAATCAGTGAGTACACGGTGGCCATACTACTACATGGATGACTATGGGCTTTGCATTATACTACACAGAAGACTATGGGCTATGCATTATACTACATGGATGACTATGGGCTGTGCATTATACTACATGGATGACTATGGGCAGGGCATCATACTACATGGATGACTATGGGCAGGGCATCATACTAGATGGGTGACTATGGGCTGTGCATTATATATGGAGGTGTGTTATACTATATGGACGAATATGGGCTGTGGATTATATATGAAAGTGCATTAGACTATATGAAGGACTATGGGCTGTGCATTATATTATATGAAGAATATAGGCTGTGTATTATACTAATATGGAGGACTCTGCATTATATATGGAGGTACATAAGTGAAATCTTTGGCATTTTACTATACCTATATTTCTCTGCCATATCTGTGCATCATGATTCGTGGTATGTGTTAAAGGGGCCAACAGAAACTCTTTCGCCATGGGCCCACGAAAACCTGGAGCCGACCCTGGTGAAAATGACACCCAGCACTTTACATTCACTTACTCCTTCATGTAACTTTAAATAAAGGTGTAACATTTTGTTAAAAAAAAAAAAGATAAAAATTTATGATCGTTACTGAACACATAAGTTAACTTACTGAGCTTAAAAGAGTTGTTCAAGTTTGGCATGAAAGTCTGTAGTCAATCTATGTGACTGCAGACTTGTAAATCCTCACAGTGTGCACCTTCCAAGATTCTCCGATACCGGCAGCGAGACCAGGCAGTCGTGTGACCGCTAGTATGCGACAGGCATACTTCTGGACACATTCCAATTAAGACATGCTCGGCGTTGCTCAATTCACTTGTGTTGAGCAAAGCTGTGCATTTTGGCCAGGATTATGCATACTTGTAGTCACTCCTGATACCAGAGAATCCTGAAAGTTCACATTATGTGGATTCTCAAGTCTAAAGTCACATACAATGACTGCAGACCTTTGTCCCAAACTTGAACAAAACCTTTAAAGTGCAGAACACCTCCTAAAAATGAAGGTTGAAGTTATGCAAAACTTACATACAGTATGCTAAGTACATCAACATGCACGTAAAGCCATATGAAATGAGAAGAGAACTCTGGATGCTGAGCTGAGCTGACGTTTGTTTGTGGAGTTCCTGACCAGATGGAGCTGGTCTCTCTGGGGCAGTGAGTTATTCAAGATGGCGGTCCGCCACAGGGAGATGCAGTTGGTTGCCTCTCCCTTACTACAGTACCATACAGCTGGGTTCCCAAGGTCTAAGAAGACACCCCTGGGTAGAAGCAGAACAGACAGGGAAGGAGGGGATGTGGTTTCCCTGATAGGTCCCCCTAACATAGCTCACACTGCTAATAATTCAGAAACTTGAGTGATTACAAAGGGGAGTCCTCTGAGGAGGATGATGGTGAGATGTGTGCTCCCCTTTCATCATCCTGGAAAAGACTTCTCTCACAATTTCCTTCCTAAGATTACTTTAAATTCAGATTGCTTTTGCTTGTGTAAGATAGGACTTACGGCATTTATCTGGTCAGATAGACTCTCTGGAGGGGGATCATGATACCACCAGATCCCATGTTGCTGAATTGCATCAGCTAACTATTTCACAACAAAGGACTGTCAAGAGATCTACAAGTACAACTAGAAGACCTGGATAATAGGGGAAGAAGGTGTAATATTAGCGTGAGGGGCATTCCAGGATCTAATGATCAAGAAATCCAAAATCAGTTCTTCAGGAGATTTTTAACTCTGTTCTAGGAGATCCTCCCTCGATGCCTATCAAATTTGACAGGGCTCACCGTGCCCTGCAGCCTAAACGGTCATCCCCATATCCATGTGATATCATCTGTTGTGTCCATGACTATGAGACCAAGGAAAGGATAATGACAAAGGCTAGGACACAGAAAAAGATATCTTATTCTGGCACTGTGGTCCAGTTGTTTTCAGATTTGTCCCGTTTCACCCTACAGAAAAGACGGCTCCTCAGACCTTTGTTATCTATTTTGAAAGACCTCCGTATCGCTTACAGATGGGGTTTCCTCTTTGCCCTAACAGCTCGTAGAGAAGGAATTTCAGTGACATTAGAATACTTGGTGGACTTTCCAGCTTTTTGTGAAGCTATGGGGCTGCAGATCCCCAAGATTGAGGTCTGGGATGCTCCTTTACTTGCAGGTGCTCCTCCACCCCCAGTTTGGAACCAAAAAAAAAGAAAAGATCTGGGAGGTCCAAGAGACAGGGCGGACAAGAGAAGACTGCCTTCTAATATACTTCGTTGAGATTATACTTAATCACAGTACCCCGAAACACAGTGTCTGCAAATTGAGATTCTGGTTTGGCTTTTATCCTAAGTCATGTGACAAGGCTCGTTAAAGGGTCGACATTGACTTTTATGATTGCTACTTCCAATAGGTGGTACTAGAGTTCTAGTCCTCTTCCTCTCCGAAGAGACTATTTGCATATTTCCCAGAGGAGCACTGCGGCTTTAAGTCTCCTCATCTCGGCTTGCTTAACATGTCATTCTCCGCAAGGAAAAATGTTACTACATGGAAACTTATTCTATGATTTTTATCGCAAATTGTATAACCTAAAGGATTCCCTTCCCCAAATGTGAATACTAGAGATACGCTACTGTAAAATTAATGTTTAGGTCTAAATCTCCCAGTGCTTCCTTCAGAAGCTTTAACAACTCTTAATCAACCAGTAACTAGTGATGAGAAGTAGACATCTTGAAAGATCTTCCCTTGGGTAAATCCCCTGGTCCAGATGGGCTGACCTATATGTATTATAAGGTGAAGAGTATATTGTGGCACAGCTATGTTGGTGCTCAAATAGATTCCCAAACCAACAGAGTAGTTGAATAAAATTTGGCACTCAACTTATGAAATCCGTTTTAAAACTTTTAATGCAGTCCAAAATATACATTTCGGTCATCAATGGACCTTCATCAGTATACTGCAGTGTATAAAATCCAAAAGTAAACAAAATATATCACAATTTGTATAATTTTAAATAAACAGAGAAACTTCATATAATTCATTGTTTCTCATAAACAAATATAATAGCTAAGAACACCATGAATATAAGGAAGGTATGTAAACAAGGGATAGGAAAAGGAGAACCTACCTGACTGCTTCTGTTATGTCTGTATGGGTATTAGTGCCTATGATAATAGGAGTAATATTATGAATTTTATTACGTCATGAAAAAAAGGGATAACGGGTATATAGTAGGTAATTATACCTGTTTCAGGTTCATGTAATTGGTATAGGTCAGTGAAGTTGCCAGACTCAGATACAGAGTGGCAGTATAGGATGCTCTTGAAAACATTGCAAGGTAGAAAACAAAAGATTTTCTGTATGTATATGGGGATAAAGTAAGGTAGGAAAGATTAATATAGTAAGATGGCTTACCAACAATTTTTCACTTTGTGCAGAAGGAAGAATAAAGTATCCGGAATTGATGGCCCTTTAGAATATGAAGACATAATTACATATGTGAAAGATAGGCAATTGTCAGCAGGTAAGTATAGAATAATGGCCTGATCAGCCCCATGTAATACTAACCTATGCCACAAAAGAACAGTGTCAAATTGATATAAAGTCCGGATCTGCCTGGTTGAGATTATGTGGAAATATCTACAAATAATAGAGTTATATGATGTAATGACACTGGTACACGATTAGATTACACAAGTCCAAACTGGTAAAAAAAAAAAAACATTCCCGGTGGTGGTTTAGTGGTACTATATCGCTGTTGTAGTGGATAAGGGTATTGAAAGATATCTGTGATGAAGATAAGAAAGCGTCACAGTAAAATATGGTAAATAAAGATAAATGCGGTCCTATGTATATGAAGTGGGATCTTACCGTGGGTGTGGTGGCCAAACGCCTGTATCCAACGCGGTGTCCGCTGCTGGTTGGCATAGAGGCAGTGTGCATGTCCGAGCAGATATGGTCGGGGGCGGGACAAATGTCCATGCCGAGAAGCCGGAAGTACGTCACCGGAAGTGATGTAGGCATGCGTTCCCTCAGCCTAACATTTCAAGATTTAACTCGCTCTTTTAATGATCCCTCTACCTCAGGTTCCGAATCAGACAGACGGGATGCTCGCACTGGATCGGGCCTATTCTAGGCCAAAGAAGACAACAGCAAAGAAGAAGAGGACCCACCGAAGCCAGCGACAGAAGAGATACAGAGTTGTCCAAAGAGACACACTCCCAAGTACCTGTCCATTAGTTATCAATATATCATCCCGGACTTTAAGTATTGCTGATCATAATCTATTACAGAAAGGTTTATCTTTTTGTCCTTCATATAAATTCAGTACCTTCGTCATGGATATGGACTTACATCGTTTTTATCAACGACTAAAACTGTTAGTTCATTTTTCTACCACCAGTGAACAGTCTACCCCAGTTTCTCCTATCGGTAACCCCCTGTTAACTGCCACCAGTTTAGGTCTCCTCACAAAGAGCACTTATAGACCCCCACAGGGATCACATGCTGTTGAGACATTTATTGGCTTTATTGATAAAGCCTTTCTCAAATTGCGACAAGATATGGAGAGTGGAAAATTACACTTTCCTCCTAATTTGAGTTCCCTAGTGTCACGGGTGTGTCGCTACGAAGATCGTCGCAATTGCACACCCTGACTTCTCACAGCTGAGTTTCTGGTGCTGGGTGTTTTTCGGCAGTGAGGGAGTTAATTCTCCCTCTCTCTGTGCTAGACAAAGCCAGCCTCGCCCAGCTGCAATTAATGTTGCTGTAATTGGATTCCTTCAAATACCTGCCAGTCTGCTAGGGAAATGTCGGTGAAAGCATTCATGCAGACCAGCAGAGCGGATCGTGGTGTTGTGAAGTCTGAATTGAAGAGTACCTGGTGTGGTCTTTTCTCCCCTCCTCGCTTTATCATTTATCTCCGTACCCGTTGGTGTTCCCTCTGTTTTTTGTGGTGAGAGTTTGGTATGCAAGGTGGATTTTAGTTTACCCCTTGTACTGTCTTGTTCGTCTATTACTGTGTCTAGGCATATAGCTTCCAGTCCCCGGTGTTGTGATCAGGGTCCTTCTCAGGACTAGATCACTGAGGTTCAGGGATCCTCAGGAGGTAGGGATTACGCTGGCGGCCTGGACCTCTGTACCATCAACAGTACCTCCAGGTAGAGGGATTAGTCAGGACCCCAGCTTAGGGTCAGCATAGACCCCGGACCTCATGTATGCAGTAACAGCGTGACATTTTCACCGACCATAAAAAAAAAAAAAAAAATTTCTCCAGCTACCATGGATCCAGTAGCCAGTCTTGCTCGGCAGTTGCAGAGTTTGTCCATGGAGCTGGCGGACGTTAAGTCCAAGGTTTTGTACCCCCGGAGCAAGCCGGACCAGAACCTAAAGTAGCTCTCCCTGACAGGTTCACTGGGGGGCGAGACAAGTTTTTTGTTTTCCGGGAGGCATGTAAATTGTACTTTCGGCTGCGGCCACTGTCATCGGGGAATGATGAGCAAAGGGTGGGAATTGTCATCTTGCTCCTACAAGGAGACCCACAATCATGGGCGTTCTCCCTTCCCCCGGCTCCCCGGCTCTCCAGTCAGTGGATAGGTTTTTTGCAGCTCTGGGTCTTGTATATGATGACCCGGATCGGATCTCCCTTGCTGAATCTAAGTTACGTAGGATTCAGCAGGGAGATCGTCCGGCGGAGGAATTCTGTTCGGAGTTCCGTAGGTGGGCCACGGACACCCAGTGGAATGACCCGGCTCTTAGGAGCCAGTTTTGTCAAGGTTTATCTGACAAATTAAAGGCTGTATTGGCACAGTATGACCCTCCGCGTCATTGGAAGCCGCTATGGCCCTTGCTATTCGTATTGACAGACGGCTTCGGGAGAGGTGCGGGGTAATTCCGCTCCCTGTGATGACTCCACCTTCCTCAAGGGTCCCTTATATGGAGGTTCCCCTGGTCAGTCCCGAGGAGCCTATGCAATTAGGAGGGACATCATTTTGGGGGAGGGGACCGGCGGGGCGCCACAAGACTAGAAGTTGTTTCTTCTGTGGGAAAAAGGGACATTTTATTGGGGGGTGTCCATCCCGTCCTTTGCAGAGTAAAGGGTCGTCGGAAAACTATTGATCCCAGGTTGTGTGGTGGACGGCAATCTGGGAGTAAGTATTTCGTCCCTAAGTTCGTCTCAGTTTCTCGTACCGGCGGAGGTGGTGGTGGGTACGAGAACTGAGAGGATATCTGTTCTTCTGGATAGTGGGGCCGGGGCTAATCTGGTGGACGCTCAGTTTGCCCGGGTTCAAGGTATGCAATTGAGTGTGTTGGCTAAACCCATCCCCATATTCTCGATCGACGCCAAACCTCTCGGTCAGGGAAGTTTTTTGCAAGCGGTGCATAACGTAAAACTTCAAGTGGGGGCGATACATAAAGAACTGTTGTCTTGTTACGTGTTGGTGGGTCTTCCCACTCCTATAGTGTTGGGCCTTCCTTGGTTAACTAAGCATAACCCAGTTATTGATTGGCAATCCAGAGAGATAAGCCAATGGAGTGAATTCTGTAATAAAAACTGCATGAATACGGTTATCGGTGCGGTCACTCCTAGGGTTTTACCTCCATTTCTGGCGGACTTTGAGGATGTATTCTCGGAGAAAGGGTGTCAGGAACTACCTCCTCATCGCGTGTATGACTGTTCTGTAAAACTGCTCCCTGAGGCCAAGTTACCTAAATCTAGGTTGTATAACCTATCTGGTCCTGAGAGGCAGGCCATGAAGGATTATATTGCTGAAAGTCTGGCAAAAGGGCATATTAGACCTTCATCTTCCCCGGTGGCCGCGGGGTTCTTCTTTGTGAAGAAGAAAGATGGAGGCCTACGCCCTTGCCTGGATTTCCGTGAACTTAATCGGATTACGGTCCGAGATCCGTATCCGCTCCCACTTATTCCCGATCTCTTCAATCAGATCGTGGGCACCAAATGGTTCTCTAAGTTGGATCTCAGGGGGGCGTACAATCTGATTAGGATGAAGGAGGGGGACGAGTGGAAGACGGCGTTTAACACTCCAGAGGGGCATTATGAGAACCTTGTCATGCCATTCGGTCTGACTAATGCCCCGGCGGTGTTCCAACACTTTGTAAATGACATTTTTCGCCACCTGGTGGGACAGTTTGTGGTCATATATCTGGATGATATCTTAATTTACTCGCCGGATCTTGTGTCTCATCAGGAGCATGTTAGGCAGGTGTTGCAGATCTTGCGGGATAATAAACTGTACGCCAAATGGGAAAAGTGTGTATTCGCCGTACAGGAACTCCAGTTTTTTAGGCTTTCTGGTTTCAGCGTCCGGTTTTCGTATGGACCCTGGGAAAGTACGGGCAGTTCTTGAGTGGGATCTGCCAGAGAATCTTAAGGCTCTACAACATTTCCTGGGGTTTGCTAATTATTACCGGAAAATTTATTCGTAATTTCTCGTCCATGGTTAAACCTCTCACAGACATGACAAAAAAGGGGACAGATTTTTCTAGGGTGTCTGACAAGGCTTGTCAAGCATTCTCCTCCTTGAAAAAATGCTTTGCCTCGGCACCCATACTTATTCAACCTGATGCGTCACAGCCGTTCATTGTAGAGGTAGACGCTTCCGAGGTAGGGGTGGGAGCAGTATTGTCACAAGGTCCGTCCCCTGGTAAATGGCATCCGTGCGCATTTTTCTCTAAAAAACTGTCGTCCGCTGAGAGGAATTACAATGTAGGCAATAGGAACTATTGGCCATTAAGTTGGCTTTTGAGGAGTGGCGCCATTTTTTGGAGGGGGCAGTCCATCCGGTCACTGTCATCACCGACCACAAGAACCTGCTATATCTGGAGTCTGCAAAACGTCTGAATTCCAGACAAGCTAGGTGGTCATTATTTTTTTTCCAGGTTTAATTTTGTCGTCACATATCGTCCTGGGTCAAAAAATGTAAAGGCGGATGCCTTATCTCGTAGTTTCCCTGGGGCCGGGAATACGGAGGACCCGGTTCCTATCCTTCAGGAGGGGGTGGTGGTGTCGGCAGTATGCTCTGAGCTTGAGGAGGAGGTATTGGAGGCTCAGCGGGACGCCCCTGTAGGACCTCCAGGGAGACTGTTTGTTCCAAATCAGTTGCGACAAAAGGTGATCGAGGCACACCATAATTCAGCTTTAGCAGGACACCCAGGGAGTAAAGCAACTGAGGATCTCCTCTCGCGTCGGTTTTGGTGGCCTAACTTACATAGGGAGGTGGTAACTTTTGTTGCGTCCTGCGAGGTTTGTGCGCGCTCTAAGACCCCACATACCCGTCCGTCTGGGGCCCTCTTACCTTTGAAGATCCCGGAGCGTCCGTGGACTCATCTGTCTATGGACTTCATTACGGACCTCCCGCCATCTTCGGGTAAAACAGTCATACTCGTTGTGGTGGACAGGTTCAGCAAGATGGCACATTTTATCGCTCTTCCCGCTCTTCCTAATGCTAAAACTCTTGCGCAGGTGTTCATTGGGGAGATTGTAAGGCTTCACGGGGTACCCTCCGATGTGGTGTCGGATCGGGGGTCTCAGTTTGTGTCCAAATTCTGGAAGGCATTTTGTACACGGCGGCGGATGCAGTTGTCATTTTCATCGGCTTTTCATCCGCAGACCAATGGTCAGACAGAGCGTCTGAACCAGAGCTTGGAGACATATCTCCGGTGTTTTGTGTCAGAGAACCAGGAGGACTGGGCTTCTTTCTTGCCTCTGGCGGAGTTTGCTCTAAATAATAGGCGGAGCGAGTCCACTGGTAAGTCCCCGTTTTTTGGGGCATATGGTTTTCACCCCCAGTTTTGTACTTTCAATAGGGGGGGCTCTTCTGGTGTTCCTGAGGAGGAACGATTTTCGTCGTCACTTGCTTCAGTGTGGAGAGGAGTGCTTAATAATCTGAGTACTATGGGGAACCGATACAAATGTATGGCTGATAGGAGGAGAGTGTCTGGTCCGGACCTAAGTGTGAACGATCTGGTATGGTTGTCTACCAAGAATATAAAACTTAAGGTTCCCTCCTGGAAACTGGGTCCCAGGTTCATCGGGCCATACAAGATCAGTTCTATAATTAATCCGGTGGCATTCCGTCTTGACCTCCCTCCTACATTTAAAATTCATAATGTGTTCCACAGATCGTTGCTTAAGAGGTATGTGGCGCCGGTGATACCTTCACCTTTACCTCCTCCTCCTGTGGTGGTCAATGGTAACTTGGAGTTCCAGGTGTCGAGAATCATCGATTCACGTCTGAATCGCCGGTCCCTTCAGTACCTTGTTCATTGGAGGGGGTATGGTCCTGAGGAGAGGACGTGGGTTTCTGCGTCGGATATTAACGCAGACCGATTAGTTCGGGCCTTCCACACTACTCACCCAGATAGACCCGGCCCTGAGGGTCCGGAGGCCCCTCGTAGAAGGGGGGTACTGTCACGGGTGTGTCGCTACGAAGATCGTCGCGATTGCACACCCTGACTTCTCACAGCTGAGTTTCTGGTGCTGGGTGTTTTTCGGCAGTGAGGGAGTTAATTCTCCCTCTCTCTGTCCTAGACAAAGCCAGCCTCGCCCAGCTGCAATTAATGTTGCTGTAATTGGATTCCTTCAAATACCTGCCAGTCTGCTAGGGAAATGTCGGTGAAAGCATTCATGCAGAGCGGATCGTGGTGTTGTGAAGTCTGAATTGAAGAGTACCTGGTGTGGTCTTTTCTCCCCTCCTCGCTTTATCATTTATCTCCGTACCCGTTGGTGTTCCCTCTGTTTTTTGTGGTGAGAGTTTGGTATGCAAGGTGGATTTTAGTTTACCCCTTGTACTGTCTTGTTCGTCTATTACTGTGTCTAGGCATATAGCTTCCAGTCCCCGGTGTTGTGATCAGGGTCCTTCTCAGGACTAGATCACTGAGGTTCAGGGATCCTCAGGAGGTAGGGATTATGCTGGCGGCCTGGACCTCTGTACCATCAACAGTACCTCCAGGTAGAGGGAATTAGTCAGGACCCCAGCTTAGGGTCAGCATAGACCCCGGACCTCATGTATGCAGTAACAGCGTGACACCTAGACTTCCAAGACTTAGGGTCCCGTCACACTCAGCGACGCAGCAGCGATCCCGACAACATACGACCTAGCAGGGATCGTTGCTGCGTCGCTTTGTGGTCACTGGTGAGCTGTCACATAGGCAGACTCACCAGCGATCAGAACCAGCGAGCACGCTGGTATCCAATGTACATATCAGGTAACTAAGGGCGGCGCCGCGCCTAGTTACCCGATATGTTAACGTCACAGGACACAGCTTATATGGCACGAGTGATGTCTCTAGGCTCAACCCCTAGAACACGGGGACTTGAGTCTGACCGGACCCACAATGCGCACGGTGTCACACAAGCGATGCCACTACTTGGTCCTGAGTGGTAGCAAAACACAGCTAACTAAAGCGCACGAGTTGGCGCAAAAATGAGCAAAAGCTCCACTGACCACAGAGCGGTACCAAAAGGTGTGTGCCAGAGCACGTGGATGACTGTGCCCTGTAAACAGCCCGTGCTAAGTAGCACATGTGGCCGAGACAGGCGCTAGGCCAAGCCAAGTTAAAACCTGCCTGACTAATGAAAACTAGACGATCATACACGCCGACAGTGCGGCAGGTTCTCAGCCAAAACACATGTGCATACACAGAGTGGTGGCGTATCCACTCACACACCACATGGTTTATACTAGCGCACGGCCGTGCGATCCTTTTATAACCGAAGCCTTCCAGGACCTTGCTGATGGCCCAATCTGAACTGTTTGAGGACCTGAGCATGTGACCTCCGACCACCAATGAGCGGTCATCTCACGGGCATGCTCAGAAGGAGAAAAGTAGGACTTAGTCCCAGGAGCGTCTGCTCGCCACTGACTAACGCTGGTTGCTATAGCTGTACTGGGGCGGCAGCAGCAACCAAACACATAGCATTAACCTGAGCAAGACGCTGGGACCGACAACTCCACTGAGCAGGATCCTCTGCGGCCGAAGAAGAATGTGACTCGTCTTCTATGTCACTTTTTCCCACATCGGGCTCTATGCCTGTGCTCCATTGGACAATCCTGCAGCCGCAGGTGTCGTGTCCTCCAGCCGCAATGACGGGAAGAGGGGGCCTTGATCATTCAGGGAACAGGGGGCCGACTGTGCCTGTTCCAGGCAAGTACACAGCTCCATGTCTTCCTCTGAACACAAAGTCACTGACACTGCAAAGTAGCTTTAAATAAGGAGACCCAGTCCCCTTCTTCTAGGGGTCTCCCGAACTTTACAGAGGCGGCGTTTACATAAATTTTGTTGGTTACCGACTCACGTTTGAAACCGAAACCTCTATCCACATCTGTATAGATGAGCTGGCCGCGAGTGCGACGACCGGCCATAGCGCCCCATCCTGGCCAGCGCAGGTCTGCCCAAATCTCTTTCTCCCGCTGCTTTTTCCCTCAATAACGCCCGCAATACAGGCGGACTGCCGAGGGATGGAAATGGGCCCTCCACTGCCAGATGAAAATGTGAGGCGAACAACAATGCACCACGCTGGTTGTAGGTCTGGCCTTCTGGATACAGTGGCTATATGACAAATCCAGAGACCCTGAATCACTATACTGAGGCCTCTTCCTGGGATACGAGACTGGGGAACAGACCGGCCTTCTGGGGTGAGGGGACGAGGCGAAGAACAACCTTCCAGAGTCAAGAACCGAGGTGTACTCACCACCTCTGGTCTCAGCGGACTGACCGCGCTAGTCCGGCGACCACTGGATTCTTCCACGGTCGCAGCAGCGCAGTCTGACTCCTGAGGCTGCAGTTCTGGCTCAGCCTCTACTTCCAGTACGGGTTCCTCAGGGGTGGTCGATGTTTCCGGTCCGTCAGCCTCCAGCTCCTGATTAATTTGTTCCAGCTTCCGGCGAGGAGGTTCCATCTCCCGACATGGCTCCTAGCGGTAGTGTTCCGGCTTCGAAGGGCGTCGAAGCTCTGGCTCTGCACAAAGGGATTCCGCCTCCCGTGGATGTTCTGGCTCTAACAGCCGCCGATCCTGCTCCAGTAGAAGCTCTGAAAAGCGATAAGTCCAAAACTCATCCGCCACTACCCTTTGCCGTTCGGGTCGCGCCCTCTCCTCTTCTTGCCACCACTTCCACTCCATACGGCCTACACCCCTGCAATGGCGTGTGCAGGAATGCTCCATCGCTGTCGGTGCCAAGTCTCATAATGGCGCCGCGCAGCTGCACACAGGGTTTTCTTCTGGGCCTCACCCATTCCAGGGTGGGGTCGATTCTGGCCGCTCCACCCATTTTCTAGCAGTCTGTTGCAAAGGGTGCGGTCTACTCTTTCTCCGGTGCACCCTCAATGGGGCATTGCTGAACAGATTTTCGCGCCATCGCTGAGTTGTCACGCCTATGAAGGGTGTCATCATAGTTGTCTTTCTCCTTATTGGCGCCATTGTCCATCATCTGCAGGGCCGCCATTTTAGTTACAAATAGAGTGTCAGTCAAGTCCAAAATTTAATTCACATCTATAATGGTCACATCCAGGATTTCAGTATCTCCTTTCTTCGCAGCATCTCCGCTTCGCAAGGCTGCGGTATCCTGCCGACTACGCCACGTGTAGGGGAACGCCAGGGCTGTAGTGGCTGATAATATCTGCTCTTGCATGCCCTGGTCTCCCCTCACATACAAGAATATCCCATTGTCAGTGTACTAGCCTCTCTGTTCTCCGCATCTTCAGGGTCTTCTCCATGTAGTTTACGAACCCTCCGGTCGTCTACAATGTGAGAGCCCTTGAGATATTTGTAGACAGCTATTAAGTCTCCTTTCAGTCTTCTTTTTTTGCAAGCTAAACATTCCAAAATCCTGTAAACGTTCCTCATAGGACATGGTTTGCAGACCGGTCACCATTCTGGTCGCTCTTCTCTGAAGTTGCTCCAGTTTGTTGATGTCATTTTTAAAATGTGGTGCCCAAAACTGGACACCGTATTCCAGATGAGGTCTGACCAAAGAGGAGTAGAGGGCAATAATGCTCTCCACAGTGCAGCACCCCTACATCTCCTCCCTCATTTCTATTTATCGGCCTAACCGACTGCTGCGCTCTGCAAACGACTTTCGACTAACCTCTGCACTAATCCGTACTCCCACTCCCGACTCAAAGACTTCGCCCGCGCTGCGCCAATCCTCTGGAATGCTCTACCCCAAGAAATTAGGACTATCCACAATTTGCATGGTTTCAGGCACTCCCTCAAAACACATCTGTTCAGAGCGGCCTATCACATTCACTAATCAAAGTCATTCTCTGTGTAAGTGTGTGTGTGTGTAGCCCATTACACTATCTCCATCCATCCTCACTCCTCAAGATGGCTGGACCATCATTGTAAATGCACCATTGTATATACACACCTGTACTTTGTATCTCCCCCACCTCATTGTAGATTGTAAGCTCTCACGAGCAGGGTCGCCTTATTTGGCTTTAATTATTGTATTGTTAACGTTGTTATTATGACTGTGTTTTGAAACTGTTAAACTGTAAAGCGCTGCGGAATATGATGGCGCTATATAAATAAAGATTATTATTATTATTAATAATGACTTCACGTGATCTAGACTGTATGCTTCTGTTAATACATCCCAGAATTATATTCGCCTTGTTTGCTGCTGCATCACACTGTTGACTCATGTTCAGTTTAGTTTATGATCTATTAGTATACCCAAGTCTTTTCACATGTGCGGTTGCTTAGCCCTATTCCTCCCATTCTGTTTTTGCTTTTTTTTGTTTTTATTGCCCAGATGTAGTTCTTTGCATTTTTACCTGTTAAAAAACATTCCGTTAGTTGCTGCCCACTGCTCCAGTTTATTTATATCTTTTTGAATCCTCTCTCTTTCTTCTCTAGTATTAGCTATCCCTCCTAGCTTTGTGTCATCAGCAAATTTAATCAGTTTACCCTCAATTCCTTCATCTAAATCATTGATAAAGATGTTGAACAATATAAGGCCAGGACAGAGCCCTGTGGTACCGCACTTGAGACATTCTTCCAACTGGATGTGCAGCCACTTACGACCACTCTTTGGGTCCGATCACTAAGCCAATTATGAATCCACCTAACAGTTGCCTTGTCCATTCCATACTTAGTCATTTTTTCAATAAGGGTGGTGTGAGATATTTTGTCAAATGCTTTGCTGAAGTCAGGATATACTATATCTACAGCATTTCCTTGATCCACCCAGTCAGTGATTCTGTCATAGAAGGAAATTAAGTTAGTCTGACATGACTTATTAGGTACAAACCCATGCTGACTCTGGTTAATCATTCATACTTATCCAGGTACTTACATACATGTTGTTTAATAATTTGTTCAAAGATCTTTCCTGGTATAGAAGTCAGACTCACTGGCCTATAGTTCCCTGGGTCCACCTTCTTCCCCTTTTTGAAGATAGGAACAACATTTGCGCTTCTCCAGTCTTCTGGGACTTCTGTTCTCCAAGAATTTTCAAAGATTATGGAAAGTGTTTCAGTATTTCTTCTGCTATTTCCTTCAGTACTCTGGGGTGTAATTCATCTGGACCTGGAGACTTTTTCATTTATGTTAGTTAAGCATTCCCTCACTATCTTCTGTTTATAGATAGCCTGGCTTCTTCTATTCCTTTAATAGGACAGTGAAGATCAGTTGATGTTACATTTCCTTTCTGAGAGAAAACAGATGCAAAATAGGATTTAAAAAGTTCGGCCTTCTCAACATCCTTTCTTACCATTTCATCATTTTATATCCTGTAAAAATCCTATAGCATCTTTGAATTTTCTTTTACTTTTGACATATCCCCAAAATCCTTTTTTATTGCTTTGATGTCTCTTCCAAGCCTTAATTCATTTTCCGCTTTAGATAATCTGATTCATGCCCTGCAGGTTCTGCATACTGCATTATAATCTTCTTTAGATATGCCTCCCTCTTTTCATTTGATAAACATTTCTTCCTTTTTAGCATGTATTTAAGTTCTGTGTTCATCCATCCTGGTTTCCTTAAATGCTTCCTATTCTTCACTCTTTTCGGAATTGTTAACGACTGTGCTTTGAGAATCTCATTTTTCAAAATTTCCCATCCTTCCTGGACATTTTTGACCTTAAGAATATCCAGCCATTGGTTCCCTCCGATTCTCTTTCTGAGCCCCTTAAAATCTGCCTTTCTGAAATCTAACCTTGAAGTCTGAGTCTTCACAGGTCTTCCTCTTCTAGTTACCCAAAATTCTAAAATAGCATGGTCGATACCTCCTAGGGTCCCAGCCACATTTACCTCTGAACCATTT
>JARQOD010000005.1:309715647-309807229 GCA_033576555.1 Oophaga sylvatica | reverse complement strand
ACGCCTCTCCTTAAACCGGGCTATTGTCACCGTCAATAAAGGGGTGATTTTAAACCCCCTTTTTTACCCCCTTGCCACCGCTACGGGCAGGGGAAAGGCCGGGTAAATTTCCACTTGCACACTTTGGGGGCGCCAAAGGGGGGGCCGCGTACCTGGATTATCAGCTTTGAGGGCCAAAATCCAGGGGCCCTTGACATTTTAATACCGGCCGCAGCAGTCTCATTTTACTTGGTTTTTTAAAAAAAAAAGGGGGGGACCCCTACCCCTTTTTTTTTTGGGGGGGCCCCCCATTTTTTTTAACCCCAACAAGCAACTGCTGGGCCTGGTATAGGGGCTGGCAAGGTCCAGGATATTGGATCCTTACCAGCCGAAAAACCAGGCCTCACGTCTTTTTAAACCTGGTTTTAAAAAAAGGGGGAAAACCCCACCCAATTTTTTTTGGGGGACCCCTATTTTTGTTAATCACCAAAAGAAGCAGACTGCTGTGGCCTGGTATTACGGGGGGGAAGGCCAAGATCTTGGCCCTTTTAACCCCCTGAAAATCCACCCTGGGGGGGTCTGCTTCATCGCGGTTTAAAACAAAAAGGGGGGGACCCCACGCCAATTTTTTGGGGGGACCCCTATTTTTGTTAACACCAAAAGAATGCAGCGCTTGGCCGTATTCCTGGAAGGGGTCCAGGGACGGGCCCCTTTTAACAGCCAAAAACCAGGCCCCGGGGTCTGCTTCACGGCGGTTAACAAAAATAGGGGGACTGTTGAAAAAGGGTTTTTGAGATGAGTTCTGAGCGGGGGCTCCCTCTGGTGGTTAAAAGGGGGACTTGAGGATTGTGGGGACTGGAATCAGGTTACTTTTTGGTCTTATAAAAGGGGTCTTTTTCCCATGGGGGGTTGCCGTGAAAAATTTTTCCCTGGCAACCCTTTTTTTTTCCCCTTTTTCCCTTTGAGCCTGCTGTGTCGGTCTGCACCCCCTGCTATCAATAAGACAATTTCTTATTTTTTTTTTTTGCTAATTTTTGCTTTTTGTCCTGCACTTCTGTGGGGCCTCTGGCCCCCTCCGGGTTTTTGCCCTCCAGTTAGTCCAGCCACTGGTTTTTTGTTTTTTGCTTTTTTCCCCAGTTTTTTTTCAGGGCGCTGTTTTGATTTTTTTACACCAGAGAACTAATTTAGGTGGAGAGGTCGGTGATCCAAGGTGATTTTGAAATTAAAGTTGTGTTTTTCGGTTTTCTGAATTGCAGTAAGTACCCTTCCGCCTTTTTTTCTATTTAATTTTTTTGGGCCCCCAGCTTTGCTCATATTTTTTCTTTTGTGTCAGTATTTCCTCTTGTCAACCCCATTACATTTTGGGGGTTTTCTATTTTTTTGGGGGTTTTTCTGCCCGGGGGGCAAATATTTTTCCTATTCTATCTTTAGTTTTAGTTATTTCCGGCTGGACAGGCGTCTGGACCAAAACGTGGAACGCTCCCAAGGGCTCCTCTAGTTGTGGGGTTAGTGGGGGTACGCAACTCTAGATCCAACTGCTCTGGTGAATTGCCTTTTTTACCTGCACCCTCGCTACCGAAACATAACAACACCCCAAAAAATTTATGGTACTCAAAAGGGGGAAAAAATATTTTAAGGGAAAAAAAATTTGCAAGATATTTTTCTTTTTGTTGCTTTTTTTTTTTTCCCCTCTGTATCTCTGGTGGGGGGGAGGATTTTTCCCCCCAAGGATTTGCACAGTTGCTGGCCTTGGACAGCTTGCCACGATTTCAGATATGCGCATACTTGCTGGTTCCGTTGTGGAACCAGGCCCCCAGCCAGATTTTTTTTGGGGGACGAGCTAATTTCAGAATTCAAAAATAATTGAAAATTTTTTTCTTCCTTTTAAAATCTAAGTCTCGGGAAACGCAGCGCAGCATTAAAATTTAACATCTCTCTCCTCCCCGGGGACCCCCAAATTTGGGCCTTTTTTCCCCTGATACCGGGGGTCCTTTTTTTTAGTGATGTTAGGGGATTTTTCAGGCTTTGGGGGTTTTGTACAGAGCCTAAGTCCGATCAAGCGAAAAGCCTTTTTCATTAAAAAAGGCTTGATGACGCTGATTATACTTCAGAGATTCCGTAGGTGGGATCCCCCACCCAATGGGGAAGACGCCTTTTGGGCCCTTTCCGGGGAAGGGGTGCGGGGAATGTAAAGGATGTTTGGTGGGATTCCCTGTCCCCTGGGGTCAATGAATTATGTCTTAGCGATTTTAAATGACAACGTTTGCGTGACGAAAGTATGCGTGGATGTGTTCCTTTTCACCCTGCTGACCCTGCAGGGATGGAGGGTGTCTGGGGAAAAACGTCATGATTTTCGAAAGCGCAATGGGTTTTTTTTCTACTGTGGTGATCCCCCCATGCTATTTCAGCTGCCCCCAACGGGGGGAAGACGTTTTGCACGCTCAGTTGCTTGGGTAGGTTCAGACTAATTTTTTTTAACGTCACTCTGATGTGCTCCTGCCTCATTTTTGCTCAGGCTTTCGTTGATTCTGGGGCGCTATTAACCTGATGGTTTTAAAATTTTTCTAAACTTGGGGTTTTCCCTTGTACCCCACAGAAGTCTTTCCCCTTTCTGGGACGATTCTCCCCCCTTTGGGTGAGAAAAAACCCCAGTTTCTACTCAGTGATAATGGGGTTTTAAAACCGATCACCAGGGGGCTGCAAATTTTTGGTTCTTAAATCTGCATGACTTATAGTGCTGGTTTCCCTTGTACAGTCTCATAATCCTGTTTTGGTTGGAAACTGGTCTGTAACCATTGGGGGGTGCAATGTGTTTTAAACCAACACCCTGTTTTTCGCCCCCCCCGCTAGGAGTCCTGATTTTTGTTATTTTTCTGATGTGTTTAGCGAAAATAATCTGCATCCTCCTCCCCCCATAGGACTAAAAACTGCGTTAAAAATTGAATAATGCCGGGTATAAATTCCCTAAAGGTCGCCTTTTAAAATTTTGTTGTACCTGAACATGACGCTGGGGCGGTCTTATAAAAGGGGAATCAGGGGAAGGGTCTTTTAGCCCCTCCTCTTCCCCTATTTTCCGTTTTTTTCTTTTGGCCAAAAAAAAGGTTCATTAAGGCCGGTATTGTTTTTAAACTCTCTTGAACAATATTACGTGAAATAAAATACCCTTCCCTTTTTTTTTTCTACCTTTTTTTTTTTCCGGGGTGAAAAACGCTTTTGGTTTACCAACTTGACCTGGGGGGGCGAAACCCTTTTATTCCATTAAGCGGGGGGATGAATGGAAAGGTTTTTAACACCCCTAAGGGGGATTTTGAGAACCTTTCATCCCTTTTGGGGGGGGCTCACTAAGCTCCTTCCGTCTTCCATCCTTCATAATGCATTTTCGGGTTTTTGGGAAAAATTTTTCTGATTTTTTTTTGGATGAAATCTTGATTTTTTCTAATGACGGGACCCATGTGAAACATATTAAAACTTTCCGTTTTTGAGAGAGAATGCCGTAGTGAAGGGATCAAAAGTGTTTTTTTGGCTACAGAAGATCTCTTTGGGGGAACTTTTTCCCCCATCTTTTTAAAAAGGCCCGGGGTCGGTTTTTCAGCCATCTGTGTTGGGGTCCAACCTATTCTTTAAAAGGGGTTTTTTCAGAGATTTTTGGGTTTTGCCAATTTTTCGTAAATTTATTGAATTTTTTCCCTCTTTATTGTTAAACCAAAACGATTGACCAAAAGGGTTTGATGGGTGAATTGGCCCCCTGAGCAGCCTTTTGCTTTCGGAAAACTTAAGCAGAATTCATTTTCTGCTCCTTTCTACGCAGCCTGAGTTTTCGCCTTTCAGGTGGGGTTTATGCCTCTGAAATTGGGGCAGGCCGTTTTGTCCCAAAAAACCCCGAGACCTCAAAAGAACCCTTGTCCTTTTTTCTCTCGAAAATTTTCTCCTACTGAACGAATTATGACGGGGTAATCGGGGTTATTGGCCTGAAGGGGGGTTTTGAAAGGGGGAAAATTGGGCTGGAGGGACCAAAAAATCAGGGGGTTCCTTACGGACCTAAAAAACTTTTTTGGGGAACTCCAACGACCAATCCTAACGGGGCCGGGGGCCTTTTTTTTCAACTTTTAAATTTTTTGGGGTTTCCTTTTTCCCCGGGACTAAAATGTTAAGGCGGATGCCCCTCGAGGATTTCCTTGGGGGGGCTCTCCTGAGCTATCTGACCCCCTGTTTTGAAGGAGGGTGTATTTCTTCCGCCATCTCGCCCAATTTGGACTTGCTCTGGAGGGGTTTTAGGAGGTAGGCCCGAGCGCTCCCGGGAAATTTTTTTCCCCCACCAAGGGGAAAAAAGGTGAGTCTGAGTTCTTTTTCCCCATTGGGGGACCCCGGGGAATTTTTGGGGACCAAGATTTTGGTTGTTGTCCTTTTGGTGGTCTACCTTGTCTCGCGAGTCAGGGAATTTGGCAGCCTGCGGGACTTGCCTCGCCCATTTTTCCCGCTCTAGTGGTTTGTTGACCCCTTGCCTGTGCCCAAGAACCATGGACCCATATCGCTATGGTTTTTTTCCCCATCTTCCTGTTTTCAAGAATGACCACCATCGGGTAATTTGGATAGGTTTTCCAAAATGATACTCTTTTCCATTACCAAAAAATTTGCCTTCCTCCCTAAATTGTGCCGTTTTCCTTCAGCACGGGTTTCTTTACACGCTTTTCCCGAAACTTTTGTCTGACAGAGGAGTCCAGTTGTTTCCAATTTTGGGGGACTTTTTGTTCAAAAATGGGTTTCAATTGTCTTTTCCCCCCCGCATTTCATCCTCAGACCAAGGGCCAAACTGAGAAACAAACCAACATTTGGGACTTATCTAAAAAGCTTTGTGCTGCTGACAGGAGACTGGTCTCTTTTTTGCCTTTGCTGAGTTTGCTCTTAAAATGGGCTAGCTCTGCCCTTTGATTTCCTTTTTTGAAATTTTGGGGTTTTACCCTCGATTTTCTCGGGGCAGACGGAGTTTTTGTCTGTCCGTGTGACTCGTTGTTGAGCGATGCACAGATTTGGACCATGGGGAGGGTTTTTCCCTCTCTCGGAAGGGCCCGCGGTTTGCAACCGGCATAGGACTGATGGCCTCTTTTTAAAATGGGGGATTGGGGCCTTTTGTCCCAAAGAAAACCCCCGAGAGTAGCATCCCAAAAAATTTAAACCTGGTTCATTCCTTTTAAAACTGGAAAATTTAACCCCGTTTCTTTTCGTTTGCTTTTCCGGGGGCTTTTTAAAATCCATAACTGTTCCACAAGTCCTTTTGAAGAATTTGTTGAGCCGTTTTTCCTGCCTTGCCTCCGCCCCCGTTTTGGTTGGGGCAATCTGGATATGGGGGTTTTAAAAAAAATTGGATTCTGTTTTTCAGACGAAGACTCCAGTTTTTTGGAAAAAGGAGGGGTTGGCAGGAAGACAATTTTTGGTGTTTGCTTGGAAATCCTGCTGGAGACTTACCCCTGCGATCAAAACTCACCTGACCGACCTGGTTTCTCAAATGGGGTTCTGACCCCTCCTAAGGGGGGGGGGGACGTTTGAATTGTTTGAGATGATTCTGAAAGGCTCCCTCGGGGGTTACAAGGGGACTAGGATTTGGGGGACTGGGAATCGGGTTTTTGATTTCTTATTAAGGGAGTCATTTCCCATCGGGTTTTCCGTGATAATTGTTCTGGTCTGAATCCTTCTTTCCATTCCCCCCCTTTTAGCCTGCTGGTCGTGTCTGCATCTCCTGCTATCAAAAAACAATTTCTTATTTTGTTTTTGCATATTTTTCTTTTTCCCGCACTTTTTTGGGGGGCCCTTTTGGTCCCCTCCGGGGTTTTGCCCCTCATTTAGTCCCCCCACGTGTTTTTATTTTTTTCTTTTTCCAGTTTTTTTTTTTGTGCTGCGTTTGATTTTTTTAACCAGAGAACTAATTAGGTGTAGGGTCGTGTGATCTCGGTGATTTTGAAATTAGTAGATTGGGGTTTTTTTTAGGTTTTTTGAGATGCAGTAAGTACCCCCCTTCCTTTTCTATTTAGTAGTTTGGGCCCCCCGTTTCTCATACTTTTTCTTTCTGTGTCAGTATTCCCCCTTTTCTAACCGCCATTACATGTTTGGGGGTTTCTATTTTTTTTGGGGTTCTGCCCGGGGGGGATAGCTTTCCTATTTCTATCTTTTTGTAGTTAGTTTTCTCAGGCTGGACGAGGCTCCCCGGACCAACGAGGAACCTCCCGGTGCCTCAGTTGTGTGGTAGTCAGGGTACGCAACTCATAATTCCAACTGCTCTGGTGTATTGCCTTTTTACCTGCACTCCTCAGCTACCGAAACATAACAGGGGACCCCACCATTTTTTTTTCGAAGGACCCCTATTTGTTAATCAGTTCCCTCTACTCATGATTGTGTCCCTGGCTGACCGAATAAAGTGGAAAGCAATAAATAAAGCTTTCCACTTAAGGGCCCGTCCACATAGCGATACCTACCGAGATCGCTGCTGAGTCACAGTTTTGTGACGCAGCGCGACTCACCAGCGTATCGCTGTGGGGGACATTAAAACGACGATCAGCCCCCCTGCCGGTATCGCTGATTGTCGCTGAAAGCAGGACCTTTTTTTGATCGCTGGTTTCCCGCTGACAGGACGAAACGCTGCTGTGACACGGGAGACCCGGATCCCCGGGGTAACCAAGGTACACAGCGGGTTTCCAGTGCGGGCTGTGCCTAGAAACCCCCGGTACCTTGGATACCACGCCCTGATGCAGGGAGCTGTATCCAAGGTACACACGTGTTTCCAAGCGCTGCGCGGGCCGGGAAACCCCTGTGCCTTGGATACAAGCTTCCCTGCATCAGGGCGCTGGTATCCAGGTACACAGCGGGTTTCTAGGCACAGCCCCGCGCCTGGAAACCCGCTGTTACCTTGGTTACCAGCGGATCGCGGTCTCCCGCCTGTCACACGCACGATGCGTGCCTGTCAGCGGGAAACCAGCGTCAAAAAAAGGTCCTGACAATTTCACGACGATCAGCGTACCCGCAGGGGGCGATCGTCGCGAATGTCCCACACGCGATATCGCGGTGAGCTCGCTGCTGCGTCACAAAACTAGTGACTCACAGCGATCACGGTAGCGATATCCTATGGAGACGGGCCCTTAAGCGATGTTTACCGCAGTGCGCTGTCCCAGATCGCTGCCTGAGCGCCTGTTTGGCATCAGCAGCGATCAGTACGATCACCAGCGATCCGACAAGTGCATATCGTTGTCGGGATCGCTGGTGTATCGTTATGTCACCCACCTTTACTCTCCTGTCAGCCAGGAGGGGAACTCATTCTTTGGGGTTTACTGTGGGCGCAGCATTAGCGGCGGTCCCTGCAGTAAACATTAACCCTTTCTGAAGGATTACACCGTGGGACCTGACTGTGCATGGGATAGGTAAGAAAATTTTGCTTTTTTTATTTTATTTTATTAAGAAATGGTTTTTGCAGAAAATAAATGATGGGCAAAACATTGTCTTTTTTTTCTTAAAATGATTTTTAATTAAAGTGTGTGTTTTTTAATTTTATTTCATGCAATAGGATTTAAAAATTGATGTTGTCTAATTGACAGCTCTCAATTATTAACCTGGCTTAAAGTACCTTTCAATTGAAAAGGTCTTTTAACCCCTTTAACCCATCGCCACCGCACAAGGGCAATGGGAATAGACGGGCAAAGTGCCAAAAGGCAAAAACTAATTAGAATTTGCCCTTTCTGGGGTGGGCCTGGGGGCAGGGTTAGTACCAAGGGGGGGCCAAAAAAATGGTCCCTCTCTGGGCATTATTATCTGCCTCCACCACGGCTTTTTTCTGTCTGGTTGCGAAAATAGGGCGGGAGCCCACACATTTTTTTTCGCAATTTAACCTCATAATATAACATGTCTTGAATTTGTGACACAAAATATATATTAAAAATTTTTAAAATTTTAGTTCAACACTTCTACAAGTATAATAGCCGCTAATTCAATTTACGGGTTTTTTTTTAAAATGCAAAACCCCACAAAATGACACTTGGTGTACATAGGGTTAATCATGTATTTTCTTTCCTTTGCTATCTGATTTGCACAAACAATTACAAGCTATGTGTGCAAAATTTCACACCTGTAGGGTTAATTAAAGGTGTAAATTCGTACAAAAAAAAATCCCTTTTTTTACAACGAATTTACACCTTTTTAAATTAACCCCACAGGTGTGAAATTTTCATACATAACTGATGAATTGTTTTGCAAATCAGATAGCAAACGACATGAAAAAACTGTTAACCCTATGTACACCAGTGTCATTTCATTCGGGTGCTTCTGTCTTTTCACAGAAGCCGGCTTTAACCCGACAATTGAATCGAGGAATTTTACATTAAAGTGTATAAACTATACAAATGTATATATACAGTCACAATGACAAGTTATATATATATATATATGTATTCCATGTTGAAATTTAGTGTTTTACAGGAAAGAATGGGGTTTTTTTTAGTTACGATATTTTTTCCCATAGACTTACATTGGATTTCCGGTATCGGTATCGGGTATCGCCGATATTTTAATGGTATCGGCGATACCATTCCGATTCCGATACTTTTGGGATATCGGAAAGTATCGCTCAAACTCTAATACTAAGATTTAAATTTTACCCTATACTAATATACACCTGGTAATCTTCTGATACAGTACCTTTTTTATGCCTTTTGTATTACGGTCAAATCAATACTGAGAGAGTTTCTCTGTGTGACTCCAGAAATTTATACAAGATTTAAATGTTCCCCTATACACACTGTGTGCAGAATTATTAGGCAAGTTGTATTTGAGAGGATCTTTTATTATTGAACAACAACTATGTTCTCAATCAACCCAAAAGAACTCATAAATATCAAAGCTTAATATTTTTTGGAAGTTGGAGTGTTTTTTTTTTAGATTTGGCTATCTTAGTAGGATATCTATTTGTGCAGGTAACTAATACTGTGCAGAATTATTAGGCAACTTAATAAAAACCCAAATATATACCCATCTCACTTGTTTCTTTTCACCAGGTAAACCAATATAACAACACAAAATTTAGAAATAAACATCTCTGACATTCAAAAACAAAAACACAAAAATCAGTGACCAATATAGCCACCTTTCTTTACGGTGACACTCAAAAGCCTTCCATCCATAGATTCTGTCAGTTGCTTGATCTGTTTACGATCAACATTGCGTGCAGCACCACCACAGCCTCCCAGACACTGTTCCGAGAGGTGTACTGTTTTCCCTCCCTGTAGATCTCACATTTTATGAGAGACCACAGTTCTTTATGGGGTTCAGATCAGGTAAAACAGGGGCCATGTCATTATTTTTCTACTTTAGACCTTTACTGCCAGCCACGCTGTGGAGTATTTGGATGCATGTTATGGAGCATTGTCCTGCATGAAAACATGTTTTTCCTTGAACGATATCGACTTCTTTCCTGTACCACCCTTGAAAAAGTGTCCTTCCAGAAACTGGCAGTAGGTCTGGGAGTTGAGCTACACTCCATCCCAACCCGAAAAGGCCCCACAAGTTCATCTTTGATGATACCAGCCCATACAAGTACCCCACCTCCACCTTGCTGGCGTCTGAGTCGGAGTGGAGCTCTCTGCCCTAAACTGATCCAGCCTCGGGCCCATCCATAGGCCCATCAAAGTCACTCTCATTTCATCAGTCCATAAAACCTTAGAAAAATCAGTCTTAACATATTTCTTGGCCCAGTCTGACGTTTTGTCTTATGTTTTTTTGTTCAAAGGTGGTCTTTTTTAGCCTTCCTTACCTTGGCCATGCCCCCGAGTATGGCACACCTTGTGATTTTTCATACTCCAGTAACGTTGCAGCTCTGAAATATGGCAAAACTGGTGGCAAATGGCATCTTGGCAGCTTCACGCTTGATTTTCCTCATTTCATGGGCAGTTATTTTGCGCCTTTTTTTATCAACACGCTTCTTGCGACCCTTGTTGGCTATTTGCCATGAAAACGCTTGATTGTTCTGTGATCACGCTTCAAAAGTTTGGCTATTTCAAGACTGCTGCATCCCTCTGCAAGACATCTCACAATTTTTGACTTTTCAGAGTCCGTCAAATCTCTTTTCTGATCGATTTGCCAAAGGCAAGGAAGTTGCCTAATAATTAAGCACACCTTATATACGGTGTTAATGTCATTAGACCACACCTCTCCTCATTACAAGATGCAAATCTCCTGATTTACGTAAATGGCAGTTGACTTTCAAGTCTATACAGCTTGGAGTAGGACAACAGTATAAAAGATGAGTATCAAAATACCATTTGCTAATAATTCTGCACACAGTGTATATACACCTTGTATCTTCTATACAGTACCTTTTTTCTGCCTTTGTATTACGGTCAAATCCATACTGAAGAGCGTCTGTGGTGTGACTCCTGAAATATATACAAGAATTTTAAATTTTCCCCTATGCTCTATACACCTGGTATCCTCTGATACAGTACCTTTTTTATCCTTTTGTATTATGGTCAAATCCTACTGAGAGAGCGTCTGTGTGTGACTCCTGAAATATATACAGAGATTTAAATTTTATCCTATACTAATATGTTAGGGTTCGAGTTCCCGCGCTGCACAAGGGAGTCTCGAACCAGTCCCGCTGCAGTCCCCCATCCATCTCCTTCCGCAGTGGAACCTGCTCAGCAGAACGTCGGTCCCAGCGTCTTGCCCATTCCATACTGTGCAGAGACTTGCTGCTGCCCCTTCTGGATCTTCTATTATAGCCAGTGCTGAGCAACTCTTGGGACGAAGTCCTGCGTTTTCCCCTTCTGAGCATGCCCAGGGTGAGATCTCTCATTGGAGATCACGGTCACATGTTCAGGTTACTGCACAGCTCCCTATTGGTCCACCAGGAAGGTCCTGAAACTACATGTGTTTTGGAACAGTTTCTCATTGGTCCTATTTTTCTGGCAGTCCTGTAGCTGTTACATAAAAGGGGTGGCATGGCTGGCCGCCATGCACTAGTATCAATTGCATTATGTGCTTTGCGCCAGTGTGATCATGTACGTATGTGTTAGGGCCGGCTGAAATAAGCCCCTAGAATACCGGCTTCTCCGGTGAGGAGATTTGGGTGCACGTGGTTAGGGCTTGGCTGAAATAACCCCTAGAAACCGGCTTCTTCCGGTGAGGAGATTGCTTGATTGCATTGCTTTCTGCATGATCACGGACTGCTATCCGCACAGCAATTAATCTGTGTATCCCTGTGAGTCTAACAGGACATAGCTTTTTCTCAGCGCTCTGTGACGCAACAGGGTTCGCTTTATAACGCTGGTTCAGTGCCCTAGCGTTTTACTTTGCGGCTCACTGAAGTTAAGTAGTTCGTACTTATCCCATATAGCCTGTGGCATTCCCGTTAGCGTCTCTGGGGATTAACAGGTTCACACAACTGCCAGAGCGCGCTACAAGTTCTTTTAGCGACCTGCGGAATAACAAGTTTCGATACTTTCGCCAATCTTACTAGCAGCGGGTTTCGCCTGCACGGGGACCCCGGGCTTGCGAACCACCCTCCTACAATATCTATTAGGTGCGTTCCGCGGCCCCCAAACACTATATACACCGGGGTATCTTCTAAATACAGTAACCTTTTTTATGCCTTTTGTATTTAACGGTCAAATCCATACTGAAGATGGGCTTGTGTGACTCTGGAAATATTTTACGGAGATTTAAATTTTACCCTATACTATATACACCTGGTAATCTTCTGATACATTACTGTTATGATTTGGAAGCTGAGGAGGACAGGAGCAAAAAACAGACAAGGGCACCAAAACACCAGAGAGGTTGGGAACAAAAAGGTTGCAGACCCCAAAACAAAACCGGCACAACTAGAAGCAAGCCGGAACGTACCTATGGTGTTTAGACGCCTCATTCCCGCCAGAGAGTTACTACAGCTGAGAAAGAAAGAGGAAAGCTAACGGGCCCCGGATTTTGGGGCCCCAAAGGAATAGACAGCCCCCACAACATATAATGGCGGTTAGACAAATGAAATACAAACGCAGGTAGAAAATAGAGTAAGCAAATTTTTGGGCCCAAAAAGCTATCTAGACAGGACCGAATAGAAAGAATACTGCCCTGCAACCCCAGAAAAACCCCAGAAAACTTCCAACACTTCTGATTAAAAAAATGCGAGATCACACGAACTTCCCCCCCACTTAATCAGATCTCGGGGAAAAACACCGCCGCACCCACACACTGAAACAACAGGAACAGAGCAAAGAACAAAACTAATGAAAACAAGAGACCAGCACAGGCCCAGTGGGGGGCCCGGCGACCCACCAAGCAGGGTACAAAAACAAAAAAATCTAACCATGTAAAAACAGAAGTAACTTATCTGATGTCGCAGAGACACAGAAAACCACTGACTTCCAAACAAGAACAGGAAGAGGTAACTAATCCCCGGGCGGGATCATTGGGGGCAGCTCACTTATATCAGCTCAGTCCTTCCCCCTGATGCCAATCACTTTACAGGTGATTAAGCCTTGTCATTCAATTAAAGCTTTTCCATACGATCAGCAACCACCAAGGGAGCCCTCACCAGAGTCATTTCCAACATGCTCACAACAGAAACCCCCCCCCCTTTAGGAGGGGTCACCAAACCCTCCCCGGCGGCCCAACACCGATCAGGTAAACCCGGTGAAAGGCGCGAACCAATCCTCCGCATGGATGTCAGAAGCAAACACCCAAGAATTGTTCCTCCTGACCATAACCTTTCCCTTAACCAAGTCGGAGTCTCTGTCAAAGCCAGATGAAATCCAATATCTTCCCCACTTTGTATCCCAAATTGCCCTAAAACCAAACAGGCTCGGGGGGCGAGACATAGGAACCACTGGCTCAACAAACCTTTTCAATAAAATTTGTGGAAGACTTTGTGAATCTTAAAAAAAGTCCCGGAAGAGCCAAACGGAAGGAAACGGATTAAGAATTTCCAAGATCTTTTTAAGGGCCAATGAACCTTGGCTTAAATTTGGAATGCAACCCCATAGGGATATTTTCTTGAGGACAACCAAACGAAGTCCCCAACTTTTTAAAACCCAGGACCATCATCCTATGCCGGGTTTGGGAAACCGCTGGCCCTCCCTGAGAGAGAGACAACTTATCCACTACTTGATCCCTAATCGCTGCTTCTCCCTAGCATAAATCAACACCTGGACAGACAGAAGCCCCCCCCCTGTCCCAAAGAAAACCTAGGATAAACCCAAATTGCAAAAAAAGGGGGCATCAAAGTGTAAGATCTGGCCCTATTAAATTTTGAGAGAATTCACCAGGGGCAAAAAAGAACCCAGTCCCTCCTGATCAGCAACACAAAACACTCAAATAAGTCCCCCAAAGCTGGTTTTTCTTCAGTCTGCCCATTGGGTCTGAGGAAAGAAACGCAGAGAAGAAAGACCTGAACTCCCATTTTTGAAAAAAAATGTCCTCCAAAACCTGGAAACAAATTGGACTCCCCTGTCAGACAAAATGTTCTCCGGAATGCCGTGCAAACGAACCACCTGCTGAAAAAAACAAGGGTAACCAACTCAATCGCGCAATCAAACTCCTGTGGGAGGTAAGGACGCAAACTTACTCTCACTAAATACACTGAAAAAACAGCCAAATAGTCAGGGAATCTTGAAACTGGGGGGAGTGTATGTTTCGGTAGCTGAGGAGTGCAGGTAAAAAAGGGGGAATACACCAGAGCATTTGGATTCTATGAGATTGCAGTACCCTGACTAACCACCAAACTAGAGGCAGCCGTGGAGCGTTCCTACGTTGGTCCTAGACGCCTCGTCACAGCCGAAAACTAACTACAAACCCAAAGATAGAAAAAGGAAAGCAAACTGCCCCGAGCAGAACCCCAAAATAAAAGAAACCCCCAAACATGTAATGGCGGTTAGACAAGATGAAATACTGACACAGAAAGAAAATAGTATAGCAAACGCTGGGCCCAAACTAACTAAATAGAAAAGGAAAAGGAAGGGTACTTACTGCAACCCAGAAAACCCGAAAAGCACCAACTCACTAATTTCAAAAATACCTAGATCACACGACCTCTTCCACCTAAATTTTGTTCTCTGGTGTAACAAAATCAAAACAGCAGCCACTGAAAAAACTGGAAAAACAAAAGTACAAACATCAGTGGCTGAACAAAACTAGAGGGCAGAAGCCCCCGGGGGGACCCTGAAGGGCCCCCACAGAAGTGCAGGACAAAATGCAAAAATATAGCACAAACACAAAAGAAGAAAATGTCTTTATCTGTTAGCAGGAGATGCAGACACACACAGCAGGCTACAAGGGAAACTGGAAAAAAGGTTTCAGACCAGACAATTATCACCGCAACCCTGAGGAAGGTGACCCCTTATAAAAACCATCGTAACAACCTGATTCCCAGTCCCACAATCTTCACTGACAGACTAGAACCGCTTGTAACCACCAGGGGGACCTCTGCCAAACTCACTCAAACCCATTCACAACAGTACCCCCCCCTTTGAGGGGGGTCACCGAACCTCATTTGGCAACCGGGGCGGACAGGATGAGTTCATGATACGCACAGATAAGTCTCCTAGCTGGATTCCGAAGCAAACACCCAAGAATTGTCTTCCTGACCATAACCTCCCATTTAACCCAAATACTGGAGTTTCTGTCTAGAAAAACAGAATCTAAATTTTCTCAACCACATACTCCAATTGCCCTAAAACCAAAACGGGTCAGGAGGCACAGCAGCAGGAACCACTGGCTAAAACAAACCTCTTAACAAGGACTTGGGAACACTTATGGATCTTATAAAATCCCATGATCTTATAAGGTCCAATGAAACCTAGGCTTAAAATTTAGGACATGCTACTCTCATAGAATTCTTTGAGGACAACCAACCAAGTCCCCCATTTTAAAAAACCGAGGACCATCATCCTATGCCGGTTAGCAAACCGCTGGCCCTCTCCTGAGAGAGGGCAACCTCTCCACTACCTGGTCCCAAATCATTTGCATACGCTCCACAACAGAGTCAACACCTGGACAGACAGAAGCCTCCGTCTGTCCTGAAAAAATCGGGGGGAAAAACCCAGAATTACAGAAAAACGGAGACATCAAAGTAGCAGAGCTAGCCCTATTATTAAGAGCAAACTCCAGCCAAAGGCAAAAAAGAGACCCAGTCACCGATCAGCAGACACAAAGCATCTTAGATAAGTCTCCAATGTCTGGTTTTTCCTCAGTTTGACCATTGGTCGAAAAAGAAATGCCGGGGAGAAAGAAATTGAACACCCAGTTTAGAAAAAAAGTCCCCAAAATCTGGAAACAAACTGGACTCCCTGTCAGACACAATGTTCTCAGAATGCCGTGTAAATAACCACGTGCTGAAGGAACAAGGGCACCAAATTCAGGAGGAAGGCAACTTAGGAAAGGCACAAGTGCATCATCATGGAAAACCTATCACAAAACCCAGATGGTGGTCTTCTCTGAGAAACAGGTGGGAAATAAAATCCATAGAGATAGGGTTCCAGGTCTCTGGCACAGGCAATGGCATCAACAAACCACTGGGCGAAAACAAGGCTTGGACGAGAGCAATCCCACAGGACGCACAAATTCCCTGACATCACAGACAAGTAGGCCACCAAAAGGACCGACAACCAAGTCTCTGGTACCAAAAATTCCGGGGATGCCCCCAACGCGGAACAATGAATCTCAACATCACACCTTTTTCCCTGGCCGGGACAAAAAATTTTTCCCAACAGGGCAGCACTGGGGCCCTATCCTCCTGACAACCCCTCCAAGCAAGTCCCCAAATTGGGGGAGATGGCGGAAAGAACTACACCCTCTTTCAAAAAAAACATAGGATCAGATAAATCAGGAGAGTCCGCAAGGAAACCCTCGAGAGGGCATCCGCCTTAACATTCTTAGTGCCAGGAAGAAAGGAACACAAAATTTAAAAAGGTGAAAAACAAGGCCCACCTGGCCTGTCTAGGGGTTTAGTGCTTGGCAGATTCCAGATAGACCCGATTCTTATGGTCCGTAAGGACCCCCCCACCTGATGTTTGGCCCCCCTCCAGCCAATGTCTCCACTCTTCAAAAGCCCACTTCATGGCCAATAACTCCCCCATTAAAACCCCCTCATAATTTGTTCAGTAGGAGAAAAATTTCAGAGAAAAAGGCACAAGGGTTACTTTTAGAGGTCTTCCCGGATCTTTTTGGGACAAAACGGCACCTCCCCAATTTTTAGAGGCATCAACCTCCACCTGAAATGGCAGAGAAACATCAGGTTGCGAGAACAGGAGCAAAGTGAATCTCTCTTAAGTTCCTGAAATGCAAGACTCCTCAGGAGGCCAATTCACCACATCGAACCCTTTCTGGTCAAACAGTTAAAGTTTAACAATAACCAGAAATTACCAATAAATTTACATAAAATTGGCAAAACCCAAAAATCTCTGAAGGCCCTTTAATGAAGTAGGTTGGCCCAACACAGATGCCTAACCTTGACCGGGTCCATTTCAATAACAATGGGACAAAATGAATCCCAGAAATGAGATCCCCTGTACGCCAAAAAGACACTTTGATCCCTTCACAACAGAGCATTCTCTCTCAAAATCTGGAATACAGTTCGAACAGTTTCACATGAAAGTCCCAGTCAATTTAAAAAAAACAAGAATCATCCAAAAAAACATCAAAATTTGTCCCAAAACCCGAAAATGTCATTCAGAAAGGACGGAAGACGGAAGGAGCATTAGTGAGCCCAAAGGGCATCACCAGTACTCAAAATGCCCTTCAGGGTATTGAATGCCTCTTCCATTCATCCCTGTGCTTAATGCGAACAAGGTTATACGCCCCCCTGAGGTCAAGCTTGGTAAACCAAGTACTTTTTTCACCCTGGAAAACAGGTCAGAAATCAAGGGGAAGGGGTATTGATTTTTTCACATAATATTGTTCAAGAGACGATAATCAATACAGGGCCCTTTAATGAACCACCCTTTTTTGGCCACAAAAAAAAAACCGGCACCTAAGGGGAAGAGGATGGTCTGAAATGACCCTTCCCAATGATCCTTGATATAAACCGCATAGCGTCATGTTCAGGTACAGACAAGTTAAAAAGGCGACCTTTAGGGAAATTACTCCCCGGGGCACTAATTCAATAGCCATCATAGCTCCTATGGGGAGGCAAGGAATGCAATTTACTTTCGCAAACACATCAGAAAATCAATCAAAAACAGGAACATCCTGAGCCGGGGGAGCAAAAAAAAACAGGAGTTTGGTATTAACCATTGGCACCCCAACTGGTTACAGACACAGATTTCCCAATCCAAAACAGGATTATAGAGGGTAACCCAAAGGGAAAAAACCCAGCACGATAATGTCATCAATTATACAGAACCAAAAATTTGCACACTCCTGGTGACCCAGGTTCAACCCTAAATTAAAAACCTGAGTAGAAAACGGGGGTTTATTCCACCAAAGGGGTAGAATCGATCCCCAGTAGAAATAGATTTTCTGTAGGGGTATCAAGGAAACCCCAAAACGTTTAGCAAAATCATAATCCATCAGGTTAATAGCTGCTCCAGAATCAACGAAAGCCTGAGCAGAAAATGAGGACAAAAAGAGCATATCAGAGTGACAGTTAAAAAACTTAGTCTGAACACTACCCAAGACAACTGGGGCGTGCAAAACGTCTTCTCCCCCTTAGGGCAGACTGAAATAGCATGGAGCATCAACCACAGTAGAAACATAACCATTGCGCTTTCAAAACCCCCATGACGCTTCCCCAACACACCATTTCAAATCACACTGCAGGGATTCAGAAGCTGGTTCACAAGGCAACACCTTTCCCAAAGCTTACTTCTCCCCCTTCACGGCCAACGTCTGTCAATTTGAATCGCTAATGACATAAAAATTCATTGAGACCAAGGGACAAGGAATCCCACCAAAACATCCTTTACATTATCTGACAGACCCTTCCGAAAGGCTAAAAAAAGGGGCGTCTTTCCTTTTGGGCAGGACTCCCCCACCTACGGATCTCTAAACAGTATAACTACAGCGTCATCAAGCCCCTGATTAAATGCCAACAAGGTTTTCTCCCCCTTGATCATGACATTAGGCTCATCGTACAATTAACCCCAAGGCCGGGAAAAAATGCATCAACATCACTCAAAACAGAACCCCCAAAGGTATCAGGGAAAAAGCCCAATCGGGAGGACCCGCCGCGCAGGAGAGAGATGATAATTTGAACCTGCTGCGCTGCTTCCCTGAGGACTTAGATTTTAAGGCAAAAAAACAATTTACAACTATTTTGAAATTCTGAAACTTAGCTCGATCCCCTAAAACAAATCTGCATGGGAATCCTAGGTTCCACAACAGCAACCCAGCAAGATAGATAGCAATACTCCGAACCTCAGTGGAAAGCTGATCCACACGGCCAGACAACTCTGCAAACTCCCATTGAGAGAAAAGATCCTCCCCAGCACCCAGAATACAGAGGGAAAAAAAAAAAAAATGCAACAAACAGAAAAATATCTCTGACAACTCTGACAATATTTTTTCCCTTCTGTGAGTACCATAAAATTTTTTCAATTTTTAGGCCGGTGATACTGTTATGTTTCGGGTAGCTGAGGAGTGCAGGTAAAAAAGGCAATACACCAGAGCAGTTGGAATCTATGAGATTGCAGTACCCTGACTAACCCCCACAACTGAGGCAGCCGTGGAGCGTTCCTACGTTGGTCCTAGACGCCTCGTCACAGCCTGAGAAACTAACTACACCTAAAGATAGATATAGGAAAGCTATCTGCCCCCGGAGCAGAACCCAAAGATAATAGAAAGCCCCCAAACATGTAATGGCGGTTAGACAAGATGAAAATACTGACACAGAAAGAAATAGTATGAGCAAACGCTGGGGCCCAAACTAACTAAATAAAAAGGATAGGAAAAGGGTACTTACTGCAATCCCAGAAAACCCTGAAAAGCACCAACCTACTAATTTCAAAAATACCTGAGATCACACGACCTCTTCCCCTTAAATTGTTCTCTGGTGTAACAAAATCAAAACCCGCAGCCACTGAAAAAATGGAAAAAAGCAAAAGTACAAACATCAGTGGCGAACAAAACTGAAGGGCAGAAGCCCCCGGAGGGGACCTGAAGGCCCCCACAGAAGTGCAGGACAAAATACAAAAATATTGCACAAACACAAAAGAAGAAAATGTCTTATCTGTTAGCAGGAGATGCAGACACGACACAGCAGGCTACAAGGAAACTGGAATAAAGGATTCAGACCAAACAATTGATCACCGGCAACCCTGATGGGAAGGGACTCCCTTATATAAGACCATCAGTATCACCTGATTCCCCGTCCTCACAATCTTCACGGACAGACTAGAACCGCTTGTAACCACCAGAGGGAGCCTCTGCTCAGAACTCATCTCAAACCCATTCACAACAGGAGAGGTAGAAAAAACAGGAGTGTCAATACGAACACATTGACAACCCCAACTGACTACAGACTTCCAATCCAAAACAGATTATGGGTCTGCAACCAAGGAAAACCCAGTACAATAATGTCATGTAAAATATGTAACACCAAAAATTTACAATTCTATTGGTGGTCCAGGTCAACCCGCATTTTTCACCCTTGGGAAAACTGGGGTTTATTCCCGCCAAAGGGGTAGAATCAATACCCAGCAAACTAAAGACCCGCAGTGGACCATGGGAAAAGCACAAGTTTGGCAAAATCAAAACCCATCGGTTTTAGAGCTGCCCTGAATCAACAAAAGCCTGGCCCGAAAAGTGGACTGGGCAAATCAAGGTAACAGTCAAAAGAAATTTGTTGAACATTACCCAATACAACTGAGCACGCAAAACGTTTCCCCGCTTAGGGCAGAGGAAATAGTAGAGAAGCGTCTCCACAAAGAACACAACTTATTAGCTTTCGAAACCCGACGCTGACTCCAAAAACCACTCCACACACGCATTGGCTCAGAGTTTGCCACAAGCATCACACCTCTCGCATTTTTCTATGCCACTAAATGTCTACAATTTGAATAGCTAATGACAGATTTGAGACCAGAGGGAACAGGAAATACCACATAAACTTCCTTTACGTTCCCCCCCCTCTCCAGACCCTTCCGAAAAAAGAGCTCCCAGGCATCATCATTCCATTAGAAAAAGACTGCCACTTTGGGAATTCTGAAATAACTCTGCGACTTCTGACCCTGATCAAATGCCAACAAGTTTTCTCAGCTGATCAGTAACATAGTTCATGTCAAACAACCCCGAGCCTGAAAAGACACATCAACATCAACACGGATCCCCAGGTGCGGGAAAAGGCCCAATCCGAGGGTCGCCACGCAAAGGGGATGACAATTTGAACCCTCTGTGCTGCGTTCCCCGGGACTTAGGTTCCAGAGCAAAAAGCAACTTACATTTTTAAAAATTTGACTGTCTCCAAAAAAATAAATCCGAGTAGGGTCTTAGGTTCTACAGCAGGCAAACGATGAATACTACAATACACCGAACTTCAGCACAAGCTTCTCCACACGATTGGACAAAGCTTGATTTTCATTGCAGAAAACTCCCCTACAGCCCCCAAGATAAAAGGAAAAAAATAAAACACACAAAAAAAAAAAAGACTATTTCTTTTTTTTAACTATATTTTCTTCTTTTAGTACCATAAATTTCGTATGGCCGGTGTTTCCCCCTGTTATGATTTGGTAGCTGAGGAGGAAGACAAAAAACAACAAGGGAGCCAACACCAAGAGGTTGGGAACAAAAGTTTGCAGACCCCTAAACTAACCGCACAACTAGAAGCAGCCGTGGGCGTACCCGTGACCTAGATGCCTCTCACAGCCAGAGAGATTGTACACCGAAATAGAAAAGGAAAGCTAACTGCCCCGATAGAGCCCCAAGGAATAGGCAGCCCCCAACATATAATGGCAGTTAGACAAATTAAATACAAACGCAGATAGAAAATAGAGTAAGCAAACCTGGGGCCAAAACTATCTAGAACGGACCGAAGGAAAGAATCGCTGCAACCCGAAAAACCCTGGAAACCTCCAACAACTCCTGATTCCAAAAAATCGAATCACCGATCTCCCCCCCACTAATCAATCTTGAGTGAACATGTCGTACCCGCAGCCTGAAACAAAAGGAACAGAGAAAAAGAACAGAATAAAAGAAACAAGAACCAGCACAAGCCCAGTAAGGGGCCCCCCCTGACCTCCTAACAGGGTAGCAAAAACAAAAAAAATCTAACCACAGAAAAAAAAGCAGAAAGTAACTTATCTTAATGTTCCCAGGAAACAGCAAAAACCAGTATTTCCAAACAAATTCAGGAAGAGATAACCAACACCGCGAGGATCATGGGAGGGCAGTCACTTTTTAACAGCCCAGTCTGTCCCCCTGATTGCCAATCATCGTTACAGGTGATAAATCCTTGTCTTCAAAAAGCTTCCATCCATCAGCAACCACCAAAAGGGGGGCCTCAGCTAGGATCATTTCCAACTGCTCACAACACAGTACCTTTTTCTGCTTTTTTGTATTCTGGTCAAATCCATACTGAGTGACCTTGTGTGTGACTCCGGAAATATATCGGAGATTTAATTTTTCCTCTATATTTACACCTGGTATCTTCTATACAGACCTTTTTTTTTGCTTTTTTTTCTGGTCAAATCCTACTGAGAGAAAGCGTCTTGTGTTGACGGCTTCGGAAATATAACGGAGATTTCAATTTTCCCCTCACGTATACAACTGTACGCTTCTGATACAGTACCATATCGTCAGGCCAAAAGTTTTGAGAATGACCAAATTTTATATTTTCACTGATCTACTGCCCTTGGTTTTTATTTTGTTTCGACAGATGTTTTTACACAGACAGAAATATAATTGAACATATAGTAACAAAAGCTTATATTGGCAGTTAAATGATTAATGCAGCAATCAATATTTGCAGTGTTGACCCTCTCTCAGGACCTCTGCAATTCTCCCTGGCATCTCTCAATCAACTTTTGGACCAAATCCTACTGAAGCGTCCATTCTTGCCAATCAATTTTTTTGTCAGAATTTTTAGGTTTTTGTTTTCCACCCGTCTCTTATGATTGACCACAAGTTCTCAATGGGATTAAGATCGGGGGTTTCCAGCCATGGCCCAAAATCTCTTTTTTTGTTCCCTGACCTTTTGTTATCACCTTTCTTTATGGCAAGGTGTCCATCATGCTGGAAAAGGCATTGTTGATCGCCAAACTGCTTTGGAGGGTTGGGGAAAGTTGCTCTTGGAGGACTTTTTGGACCATTCTTTATTTATGGCTGTGTTTTTAGGCAAGACTGTGAGAGGCCGATTCCCTTTTGGGTGAGAAGCAACCCACACATGAATGGTTTCAGGATTTTAACAGTTGGCATGAAGACAAGACTGGTGGTAGCGCCACCTTGTCTTCTTCCGAATGAGGCGTTTTCCTATGTCCCAAACAATCGAAAAGGGGATTCATCAAGAAAAAACTTTACCCCAGTCCTCACAGTCCACTGCCTGTACTTTTTGCAGAATATCAGGTTGTCCATGATTTTTTTCTGGGAGAAGTGGCTTTTTTGCTGCCCTCCTTGAGACCAGGGCCTTGTCCAAAGTCCCGCCTCAAGTGCGTGCATTTCACTCACACCTGCCTGCGCCTTCTGAGCAAGCTCTGCACGCTGGTAGCCCAATCCCGCACTGAAAACATTTTAAGAGACGGTCCTGGGGCCTTGTGGTTCTTTCTTGGGCGCCTGGACCTTTTTGGCAACAATGGAACCTCTCTCCTTGAATTCTTGTATGCGATAGATTGTTGACTGAGGTGCAATCTTTCTAGCTGCAATACTCTTCCCTGTTAGGCCATTTTTGTGCATTGCAATGATAATGCATGTGTTTCTTTAGAGTAACCATGGGTTAACAGAAGAAAACAATGATGCCAAGCCCACCTCATTTTAAGTGCCAGTCGTCATTTTACTTAATCATGACAATTGTCTCCACCATGTCCTCAACAACACCCACACTTGTTAATGGAGCAATACGAAAAGGGTTAGTGGTCCTTTAAGGAGGGCTGTAATATGTTGAAATGTGTTTTGGGGGTTAAGTTCATTTTCAGCCAAATATTGATTTGCAAGTAATTTGCTGTTAAGCGATCCTCTTTATAACATTCGTTTAAATCAAATTGCCATTAGAAAAAGTGAAGCATGACCTTTTGTAAAAAATTAATATTTGTGATTCTCAAAACTTTTGGCATACTGTATCTGCTATATTTTTGGTACTTTTTTCCCAAACATGGGAAGTAAGGTGGAAGAGGCCGTGGGTGGGGGGGGGGGGCCCCACCGGGAATGATGGTGGTGGGCACTGCGGTAGTGCCAAAAGCAAATAGCACCTAAGGCAGGAGGTGTTAACCTGCATCATCAGGTCAAAGGCCGGAAGGCTCCCCTTTTCTGGGAGTAGGTAAACCGCTTTTAAAACCGAGCATCAGGAACAGGTTTGGCTTACATTGCCGAAATAGCCTCCCTCTTCGCCTTTCCCTCTGAATTTCAAAACTCAAACTGAGTCTCAGTGCAGGCCCTGGTAGGAACGAACCTTTCCTTGTGTGCTTCACCCCAACAAAAGTCAAGGATGCGCGGCCTTTACTCCCGGAGCCTTTTCACATACCATGCCTGGGTTTACAAGTGAAATCCTGAATTCCCCAGTCCAAATAATAGGGACGGATGCATAATGCCAACCACGCTATATGATTGCTGGACTTCACCCAGAGTTGCATTGCCCTCGCATCTACTGACCAGATTCTGAACATGATGAAAACTCAGGTGCCCCTTCCCGCTACTCTACCACCTTACCCTGACCAAAGGAAGGTGCAGATAAATTGAAGGGAGGGGGAGACCCAGGTTGACCCGGATTGGCATCCATTGGGGAAGAGGGTGCCGCTGGCAATACTCAAAAAGGAGGAGATTGCAGCGGCATCGACTCACGCGCGGTTATTGGCAGGGCCCATACATCCCAAAAATTTAAAAACCAAATAGAGTTGAAGGACAGTTGGCCGACGGTCCAAATTATTTCCCCTATGGAAAGGCAGTGGGCATTTTTTGACCAAAATCCTATTGAGGGCAAAGGTTATCTGTAAGAATGCGGAAGGACTTTAAGGGAAAAATCTCCGAAATTTGAATCCCATTGCTCTTAGACATTTAAACACCATGACTTGCAAGGTGGACAGACTACAAAACCTCCGGTACACTGTGCACCTGCTCCGCTGAAGGTAGCCGCAACCACATCGCTTCCCCACTGTAAGCCCACCGGTTACACACCCAACAAGAAATGTTGAGGTGTCGTCGCAAGGCCAAAGCAGTCAGGAATCACAATGTTTTTTTCAGCGAAAACTGAACTGGCCATCACCACCCCATCACCAACCCCCTCCAGTCCGCAATGTCCACCACTTGTTCCCCCAAGCAGCCTCAAGCCCCCACCCTAGCAACACCGGTAGGAAAAAGAAAGTACTCCTCCTCTCATCCGGTACACTGGCCTTGAACGCCTACATTGCCAAAGATCTCATTAGAAGATGCCCTTCCGTTTGTTGAAACCAGCGTTTCCGAAGCTCATGCCTCGCTGTCCCACGCATGACCCTACCCTCGCCCTTCTTTGCTAGAAAACCATCCCTGCCCTCCCCGCATGTGAAAACGGCTTGTCCAGCACTAAACAATCAGTGAGTGAAAGGGTGCCCCTCACAACAGTGCATGGGCCATAGGCTTCGCCAGGGCCATTAGTTCCATCATGCACACTGGTTAAGGGTGATGCGGGTCCACAGGGGACAGGGGGGGACAGTGCTGCCTAGCCTATGGTATAGGCAACAGTTGGCTGTAGCATTCCCACCCCTCCTCCTCCGAAAAAAGCTATTACTGAGCGGAGTCGAACAAGCAACTCCATCCCACTGCCATTGTTCACACAGGTGTCCCACTACGAACAGCTTGGTAAGCGTCACAGGCTGTTTTAAAAATGATGTCTTTGGCGACAATAGACACACCACAGGTACTGGCCAAATTTGCAGCGATCTGGCTGGGCAGCTACAATTGAGCCAGGCAAGGTAGTCAGTGAAATGGCCGAATTTTGGCGGCCATAGCCCGGTAGAACTCAGACACATACCTTGCCTGGCTACCACCTTGAACCTGGTGTGAGTGCTTTATAAATAATTATCCGGAGTTACCCCCCGCTCCAAAGGGTCAAAGACTGTGCTCGCACATCCGACTTGCCGTAACTCCGTCGAGCAGAGGCACATAATTGCTTTCCATCCCGAAGAACAGCCAATCAAACGTTGCAACAAGGTGGAACTTCACCATGAATGGTTGGAGGCTGGCGAACAGAGGCAGGCGTAAAGCATTTGTGGGAGTTACACGGGCAGCGTTTGAGGGCGACTCGAGTTGTCGGGTGGCAGGGGGTCAAAGCTGAAAAGACCTCTGTAAAGGTCCTTCATTTTTGAGGAAGACATGGCTGTTTAATGCAAACGAGCCATCAGAACATGACATCCCACTTATGCTTCTGCTAGAACTTTGCGCACATTAAGGACAGGGTCTCCACGGAGAAGAAGAGGGAAAGAGGAGGGGGGGAAGCCTTGTGACAGTCAGCCTTTGCTGCTCTGGGAACTGTCCTGGACGGGGGAGGAAGAAGGAAGAGGAAAGGAAGTGGGATAATTTTTTGGGGGGGGAAGTTCTCGGGGAAGGAAAATGTTGGCTTCCAAGGGTCATACAAGTTTGTGCTGACTGGGGGATGGGATTTGGCAGAAAGTGTTCCTCCACCCACCCTGCAAGGATCATTGAACCGGAACATTGGCCACATATGGATTATGTCTTGCGGATCCAAAGAGGGACCCCAGCTTGCAAAATTATGAAGGATAAAACTACTGGTTGGCCAGCATCCCGTCCCCTAAAAGGCAAATACAGAACATCATGCCACAGGAGAACCTAGGCAATATTGGCGAACAAACAAGCAACTCGGGGTAAACCATTTGTTAGAGGCATACCCAGCACCAGCATGGTGAGGTTCTACCACGAGCCGTACTGGGCAACAGAAAAGGGTTTTTTTGGGCACCAGCTGAAGTGGCGTTGGAACAGGGGTTTCAGACCATTTTTTCCTGATTGTCGAGTACCATCACATTACTGGTAATACTGAACGATTGCAACAACGGAGACAGCAGTTGTCAACTATGGTTCAAATTACCTTCCTCCCCTATCGATGTTCTCCCTCACAGGATTCCCCTTTGACTACTGGGCCTGTAAACGGACAGGGCCTGAATTGGCTCAAATCCTTCAGGGCTCACTTGCCCGGGGTACGTGCTATCGAAGCTTAGTGCGCTGGACAATCCTGACAGAAAAAGGCCAGCTTCGCCCAGAATTAGGTGACTCCCTTCATTAAAATTAAAAAAAGCTTGGGTTTCAAAGGCTTTTGTACCACCTTCCCCGAGACACATGGTTTGCCCAGCAAAATGGGCCGCTTTGTCCCCTCTTCCTCCGACTTCTCCAATTCCTTCATTTTCACGGAACTCCCAGCCTACACCTCAACAATGCCATTTTTCCACCTTCTAACTGGGCTTTCCCCCCCCGGCCGGGGTTAGCATCTGGCGCCCCCGGGCAAGTTCCGGGCCCTGAAGGTGGGGGCCCACTCACCGCTAGAGACACCGGGTCTATGGGGACCCTGTGCCTGCCGGCCCCAAGAGTGGGCCCCCCCTGCTTGCTCGGGCCCGCACTGAAATACTCCCTTCCCGCTCCACCGCGTGACATTTTCCGCGTTTCCTGCAGTGACTTCAGGTCAGAGAGGCGTAATCAGGTCCCTGTTCGCCCTCTCCTGAACAGTCCACATGCAGAGAGCCGGGAAAATGGCCATCTGGGAGACCAAGTAGAGCTGACCAGCGAGGGAGGTATTTCATTTTTTTATGTTTGGAGCAATATTAGGAGCATTATACATGGAAATGATATATGGGGCCCATCTACACTTGAGCACATAAAAGGGCCCATTATAAACTGGAGCATTAATGGGGCCCACATACACGGAGTATTTAAATGGGGCCCTCAACACTGGAGCTCATAATGGGGCCCATTATACACTGGAGCATTTTTGGGGCCCATTATATATGGAGCAATTATATAGGCCCATCATACAAGGAACCATCCTGGGGCCCATCATACATGGAGCTCATTTACGGGGCCCATTATACACTGGAGCATCATATTGGCCCATTATATATGGAGCATTTTTAAAGGCCCATCATACAGGCAGTGGGATCTCGGTACCGGGCCCGGTTCTTTAAAAGGGTGTGTCACGGCAGCAGTGACCTGGACCGTGGCCCTGGGGTCCAATAAAAAGGGAATATTTACAGGGGATGATAGAGTTTGAGTAAAGTGTTCTGACGTCCCCTTGTGGTTTCGGTCAGAAGTGACCAGCGCTGCGTGCAGAGCCTCGAGACTGAGGATATCAGCAGGTTGGAATAGTTCCCACAGGTGAAGCGGTGTCTCGGGCAGCAAGATTTGTAGAAAGAGTCTGGTGCTGGGAGATGTTGCAGAGTGGAGTGTGGTCGCATGAAGAACTTGAGAAGACAGTAAATTTGAAGTTTTCCCCAAGGCTTTACTCACATTCTTCTGCAGCACAGAGCCCTTGGTACAGTGTCCTCCAGGTAGGGCCCGCCAACTCCCAGGCAGATTGGGAATAAACCTTTCCGGACCTTTCTTATGTGTTCCTTTCTCGGCATCCACTTGCTGATGCCCACTCATTCTACCTTTACAACCCACCACAAACAGTGTCTAGGTCGGTGATGCTTACCTGTGAATAACGTTCCTCCTAGTTTTCCTTGATTCTATATAGCTGCCTGTCGGAGAAGTGAATGGTTGTTGTTGTGATCCCTAAACTACCACAGCAGTCGGCTTGCTTGAGTCTAAAGTTTCCAAACTAGGGGCCGAGCCCCCTCCGTCCGGTCCCTTCACAATTGGATCGGGCCCCACGATGGATCACTCATATCCGTGCCCTAGAACCCCTTCTTTCCTTCCAGAAGCTTCCTTCCTTGCTTCCCACTCTTCACTTCCTCTGTTGGGGACAGCTGCTTTCAGTCCTCGTCCCCCCCCCGACTTCTCTCTGAGCCCCCCGACAAGGAGCTGCCTTTCAGCAGTTCTTCCTTTCCATCCTCTTCCGTCGACTAGACTCTTTTCCGCTTTCAAAAAGCTTTCACTTCCCATCCTTACTAACTCCACCCACCATGCAGTCTTTCTACCCACCCTGGGATAGACATCCTCCCAGGGTAATCCAGGTGCCAGCTGCTTAGTCTGTGTTGGGCAGGTGTTAAGCCCCTGGGTGGTGTCCCTCCTTACCTAAAGTGGGTTCACACCTCTGGATGAGGTTGCAAACCTCGTGGTGACTGAAACCCTCAGGGGCGCCACAATCACCATGGGGCCCTCATATGGGGTTATTTTTTTATGGGCATCTATAGGGAGGGCATCATATGGAGCACTATGGGGCCATTCTGTAGGGAGCAATATGGAGCCCATTCAGTTGGGAGCAATAAATGGGGCCCATCTTCTGTATGAGCTTCATATGGATCTTATACTGTATAGCAATATGTGGAGCTCATTAACTCTATGGGGACAGTCCTATCTGTATGGCACATTATATGGGACAATCATATACTGTCTTTTGTGGGCCATCATATAAGTATTGAACATTTATGGGACCAATTATGTATGGAGCAATAATGGGCTCTTATTCTGTTTGGGCACATATGTGGTGGCCTAATATGTAGGGAGGAATATACTCCGGGTTTTTTTGAGTATTGTGGAATTTAAAATGATATCATCATTAATGTAAGATGTGGAAGTATTTGGCATTGTACTATACCTATTTTCTCTGCCGTTCGGAGAATCATGAATTGGTATGGGTTAAAGGGGCCTACGAAAACCTGGAGCTCCCTCCCCCCCCAACTTAGCCAAATAACCCCGTTTTCAATGCGTTACATTATTTAAAGAAATTAAGGTTGACAACTTAATAATAAGAATTGTGTCGTTGGATTGAAATGGGCCTATAGATGTGTTTCTGTCCTCCACTGACTGCCGCTTTTCTTCCCCATTGACTTGCATTTAGGGCATTCTCGTTTTCAGGGACCTTCGAATTTTTTGATAGTCGGCCGTTTCGTTCGTTCGACCGACTTTTGTAAATTGGGGGGTCCAAAACCCGATTGACCCTCCCGGAGGCAAAGTCACCATCCTAGATATGAGAATGGAAGTAAGTTTGCTTTGCGGCGTGAGTGTGGACTTGAAGCTGGGAGGGACTGCTTGTACCGGTTTACTGCCGCAAGCGGGATTTCTTCCCTCTCCCCCTCAGCACCCCTGGAACCGTTCATCTTTGGTGGGGTGGTCACCAGGCTGCCTGTTGATTGGCAGTTTTGCATGTGTGGGGGGCGGCCGAATCAAGTGCGTGTTATTGTGGTTTAAAAAGGTGGCGTACATCGTGTCATGATTGAGGCTAGTCGTAAGAGGGAGGAGGGATCAGAGAGCGTTGTAAATTGCACCACAGTCCCCCATATTTAAAAAGCACACCTCAATCGTCCATATAATTAAATGCCCATAGTCCTCCATAAGTATAAATACTCCCCATATCCTCCTAAGTATAATCACCTCCATAGTCCTCCATTGTATTATACACTTCCCACATCTTCCTATAATATAATTGCCCCACAGTCCTCCATTTGTAAAATGAACACCCCATATCCTTCATAAGTAAATACCTCCCTATAGTCCTCCATATAGTAAATACCCTCTATAGTCCTAAAAAGTATAATCCACTCCCTATATCCTCCATATATTAAAAACACTCCTCGTCTCCATATAATAATAACTCCTCCATAGCCCTTTATAATTAAAATACACTCAGTCCTCTTTTTTTAATACCTACTCAGTCCTCCATTAGTAAATGCACCGCCATAGTCATTCTACAATTCACTTCCCTAATATCACTCCTGTTCTTTTAATGGTATAATGTTTCCCCAATCCCAATACAGTATAATGCAGCCCCATATAGTATAAAGCGTCACCCCATAGAGCTAATGCCCACCCCATAGAGAAATGTAAACTTTCCGTAGAATTAGAGCCCCTCTCATAATAAATGCACCCCCCCATAGAATATAATGCACCCCCCTTATTTAAATAAATGTAGCCCTCCCATAGAAACAAAGTACCCTCTCTTTTAGTATAATGAGCCCCCATAGAATTAAAGTAACCCCCTCCTAAAGTAAATGAGCCCCTACAATATAATCTACCCCATAGAATATAATGCGCCCCTATAGAATACAATGTACCACCTCTATTTATAATGTACCCCCTCATAGAGTATAAGAATACCAGAAGAATATTAATAAATAAATACAACCCCCATAGAAAATAATGTAGCCTGAATATAAATAAATACAGCCCGCCTCCCCATAAAATAATCTAACCCCCATAGTAATAAACACAGCCCAAAGTATATTACACAGCACAGCCCACATGTAATAACACGCCTACCCCATAAAATATAAATACTCCCCATAGTTTATAACAAGCCCACAAGTAATAGCGCAGCCCGCATGTGTATAGCAGGGCCCACATAGTATATAGCCCCCACATAGTATATAGCACGGCCACATGTAATAGCCGGCCCCAAGTATATACACTGCCCACATAGTAATAAAAGCGCTGCCCACAAAGTATATACCGCGGCCGACATAGTATATAGCGTGGCACACATAGTATATAGCACGGCCCCCATATATATAGCCGGCCACATAATATAAGCACGGCCACATAGTACATGCACGGCCACATAGTATATAGCACGGCCCACATAGTAGTAGCAAAGCCAACATAGTAATAGCGTGGCCCACATAGTATTTGTTATGATTGGTAGCTGAGGAGTGCAGGCAAAAAGGCAATACACCAGAGCAGTTGGAATCTATGAGATTGCAGTACCCTGACTAACCCACAACTAGAGGCAGCCGTGGAGCGTTCCTACTTGGTCCTAGACGCCTCGTCACAGCCTGAGAAACTAACTACAACCTAAAGATAGATATAGGAAAGCTATCTGCCCCGGAGCAGAACCCCAAAGACAATAGAAAGCCCCCAAACATGTTAAGGCGGTTAAGACAAGATGAAATACTGACACAGAAAGAAAATAGTATGAGCAAACCTGGGGCCCAAACTAACTAAATGAAAAGGATAGGAAGGGTACTTACTGCAATCCCAGAAAACCCTGAATAAGCACCAACTCTACTAATTTCAAAAACACCTGAGATCACACGACCTCTACCACCTAAATTAGCTCTCTGGTGTAACAAAATCAAAACGCACCATGGAAAAAGCAAAAGTACAAACATCAGTGGCTGAACAAAACTGAGAGGGCAGAAGCCCCGGAGGGGACCCTGAAGGCCCCCACAGAAGTGCAGGACAAAATGCAAAAATATAGCACAAACACAAAAGAAGAAAATGTCGTATCTGTTAGCAGGAGATGCAGACACGACACAGCAGGCTACAAGGGAACTGGAATAAAGGATTCAGACCAAACAATTGATCACCGCGAACCCGATGGGAAGGTGATTCCCTTAATAAGACCAGTCAGTAACACCTGATTCCCGTCCTCACAATCTTCACTGGACAGACTAGCACCGCTTGTAACCACCAGAGGGAGCCTCTGCTCAGAACTCATCTCAAACCCATTCACAACAGTACCCCCCCCTTGAGGAGGGGTCACCGAACCCTCATTTGAGCAACCAGGTCGGTCAGATGAGTTCTATGATACGCACGAATAAGTCTCCTAACATGGATGTCCGAAGCAAACACCCAAGAATTGTCCTCCTGACCATAAACCTCTCCATTTAACCAAATACTGAGTTTCGTCTAGAAAAACAAGAATCTAATATTTTCTCACACATACTCCAGATTGCCCTCAACCAAAACAGGGTCAGGAGGCACAGCAGCAGGAAACCACTGGCTCAACAAACCTCTTCAACAAGGACTTGTGGAACACGTTATGGATCTTAAATGTCCCTGGAAGAAGCAAACGAAAAGAAACAGGATAATAATCTCCATGATCTTATAAGGTCCAATGAACCTAGGCTTACATTTTAGGAGATGCTACTCTCATAGGAATATTCTTTGAGGACAACCAGACCAAGTCCCCCACTTTAAACCGAGGACCATCAGTCCTATGCCGGTTAGCAAACCGCTGGGCCCTCTCCTGAGAGAGGGACAACCTCTCCACTACCTGATCCCAAATCAGTTGCATACGCTCCACAACAGAGTCAAACCTGGACAGACAGAAGCCTCCGTCTGTCCTGAAGAAAATCGAGGGTGAAATCCAGAATTACAGAAAAACGGAGACATCAAAGTAGCAGAGCTAGCCCTATTATTAAGAGCAAACTCAGCCAAAGGCAAAAAAGAGACCCAGTCATCCTGATCACAGACACAAAGCATCTTAGATAAGTCTCCAATGTCTGGTTTGTTCTCTCAGTTTGACCATTGGTCTGAGGATGAAATGCCGAGGAGAAAGACAATTGAACACCCAGTTTAGAACAAAAAGTCCTCCAAAATCTGGAAACAAACTGGACTCCTCTGTCAGACACAATGTTCTCAGGAATGCCGTTAAACGAACCACGTGCTGAAGGAACAACGGCACCAATTCAGAGGAGGAAGGCAACTTAGGTAATGGCACAAGATGTATCATCTTGGAAAACCTATCACAAATTACCCAGATGGTGGTCATTCTCTGAGAAACAGGAAGGTCGGAAATGAAATCCATAGAGATATGGGTCCATGGTCTCTTGGGCACAGGCAATAGCATCAACAAACCACTAGAGCGAGAGCAAGGCTTGGAGCGAGAGCAAGTCCCGCAGGACTGCACAAATTCCCTGACATCACGAGACAAGGTAGGCCACCAAAAGGACTGACTAACCAAGTCTCTGGTACCAAAAATTCCGGGATGCCCAGCCAACGCGGAACAATGAATCTCAGACATCACACTCTTTTTTCCACTGGTCCGGGACAAACAATTTTCCAACAGGGCAGCACTCGGGCCTATCCTCCTGACACCCCTCCAGAGCAAGTCTCAAATTGGGCGAGATGGCGGAAAGAACTACACCCTCTTTCAAAATAACAGAAGGATCAGATAACTCAGGAGAGTCCGCAAGGAAACTCCTCGAGAGGGCATCCGCCTTAACATTCTTAGTGCCAGGAAGAAAGGAAACCACAAAATTAAAACGTGTGAAAAACAAGGCCCACCTGGCCTGTCTAGGATTGAGTCGCTTGGCAGATTCCAGATAGACCAGATTCTTATGGTCCGTAAGGACCACCACCTGATGTTTGGCTCCCTCCAGCCAATGTCTCCACTCTTCAAAAGCCCACTTCATGGCCAATAACTCCCGATTACCCACGTCATAATTACGTTCAGTAGGAGAAAATTTTCGAGAGAAAAAGGCACAAGGGTTACTTTTAGAGGTCTCTGGATCTTTTTGGGACAAAACGGCACCTGCCCCAATTTCAGAGGCATCAACCTCCACCTGAAATGGCAGAGAAACATCAGCTGCTGTAGAACAGGAGCAGAAGTGAATCTCTGCTTAAGTTCCTGAAATGCAGAGACTGCCTCAGGAGGCCAATTCACCACATCAGAACCCTTTCTGGTCAAATCAGTTAATGGTTTAACAATAACCGAGAAATTACCAATAAATTTACGATAAAAATTGGCAAAACCCAAAAATCTCTGAAGAGCCTTTAATGAAGTAGGTTGGACCCAATCACAGATGGCCTGAACCTTGACCGGGTCCATTTCAATAACAGATGGGGACAAAATGAATCCCAGAAATGAGATCCTCTGTACGCCAAAAAAACACTTTGATCCCTTTACATACAGAGCATTCTCTCTCAAAATCTGGAATACAGTTCGAACATGTTTCACATGAGAGTCCCAGTCATTAGAAAAAATCAAGATATCATCCAAATAAACAATCAGAAATTTGTCCACAAAATCCCTGAAAATGTCATTCATGAAGGACTGGAAGACGGAAGGAGCATTAGTGAGCCCAAAGGGCATCACCAGGTACTCAAAATGCCCTTCAGGGGTATTGAATGCCGTCTTCCATTCATCCCCGTGCTTAATGCGAATAAGGTTATACGCCCCCCTGAGGTCAAGCTTGGTAAACCAAGTAGCGTTTTTTCACCCTGGAAAACAGGTCAGAAATCAAGGGTAACGGGTATTGATATTTCACAGTAATATTGTTCAAGAGACGATAATCAATACACGGCCTTAATGAACCATCCTTTTTGGCCACAAAGAAAAAACCGGCACCTAAGGGTGAAGAGGATGGTCTGATATGACCCTTCTCCAATGATTCCTTGATATAAGACCGCATAGCGTCATGTTCAGGTACAGACAAGTTAAAAAGGCGACCTTTAGGGAATTTACTACCCGGCACTAATTCAATAGCGCAGTCATAGCTCCTATGGGGAGGCAAGGATGCAGATTTACTTTCGCTAAACACATCAGAAAAATCAATCAAAAAGTCAGGAACATCCTGAGCCTGGGGGGAGGCAGAAAAAACAGGAGTGTTGGTATTAACACATTGGCAGCCCCAACTGGTTACAGACACAGATTTCCAATCCAAAACAGGATTATGAGACTGTAACCAAGGAAAACCCAGCACGATAATGTCATGCAGATTATACAGAACCAAAAATTTGCAGCACTCTTGGTGATCAGGTTCAACCCTCATTATCACCTGAGTAGAAAACTGGGGTTTATTCTCAGCCAAAGGGGTAGAATCGATCCCCAGTAGGGGAATAGACTTCTGTAGGGGTATCAAGGGAAATCCACAACGTTTAGCAAAATCATAATCCATCAGGTTAATAGCTGCTCCAGAATCAACGAAAGCCTGAGCAGAAAATGAGGACAGAGAGCATATCAGAGTGACAGTTAATAAAAACTTAGTCTGAACACTACCCAAGACAACTGAGCGTGCAAAACGTCTTCCCCGCTTAGGGCAGACTGAAATAGCATGAGAGGCATCACCACAGTAGAAACATAACCCATTGCGCTTTCGAAACTCATGACGCTGTGCCCCAGACACCACTTTATCACACTGCATGGGTTCAGAAGCTGGTTCACAAGGCAACACCATTCCACGCATACTTCTCCGCTCACGCAAACGTCTGTCAATTTGAATCGCTAATGACATAGAATCATTGAGACCAGAGGGGACAGGGAATCCCACCATAACATCCTTTACATTATCTGACAGACCCTTCCGGAAAAGGGCTGCCAAAGCGTCGTCATTCCATTTGGTCAGGACTGCCCACCTACGGAATCTCTGACAGTATAACTCAGCGTCATCAAGCCCCTGATTTAATGCCAACAAGGCTTTCTCAGCTTGATCAGTGACATTAGGCTCATCGTACAATAACCCCAAGGCCTGAAAAAATGCATCAACATCACTCAAAACAGGATCCCCAGGTATCAGGGAAAAAGCCCAATCCTGAGGATCGCCGCGCAGGAGAGAGATGATAATTTGAACCTGCTGCGCTGCGTTCCCTGAGGACTTAGATTTTAAGGCAAAAAATAATTTACAATTATTTTTGAAATTCTGAAACTTAGCTCGATCCCCTAAAAACAAATCTGGCATGGGAATCCTAGGTTCCACAACAGGCAACCCAGCAAGATAGATAGCAATACTCCGAACCTCAGTGGCAAGCTGATCCACACGGCCAGATAACTGTGCAAACTCCATTGAGAGAAAAGATCCTCCCCAGCACCCAGAGATACAGAGGAAAAAAAAAATGCAACAAACAGAAAAATATCTCTGACACTATTTTTTCCCTTCTGTGAGTACCATACAATTTTCAATTTTTAGGCCGGTGATACTGTTATGATTCGGTAGCTGAGGAGTGCAGGCAAAAAAGGCAATACACCAGAGCAGTTGGAATCTATGAGATTGCAGTACCCTGACTAACCACCACAACTAGAGGCAGCCGTGGAGCGTTCCTACGTTGGTCCTAGAAGCCTCGTCACAGCCTCAGAAACTAACTACACCTAAAGATAGATATAGGAAAGCTATCTGCCCCGGAGCAGAACCCCAAAGACAATAGAAAGCCCCCAAACCTGTAAAGGCGGTTAGACAAGATGAAATACTGACACAGAAAGAAAATAGTATGAGCAAACGCTGGGGCCCAAACTAACTAAATAGAAAAGGATAGGAAGGGTACTTACTGCAATCCCAGAAAACCCTGAAAAGCACCAACTCTACTAATTTCAAAAACACCTGAGATCACACGACCTCTACCACCTAAATTAGCTCTCTGGTGTAACAAAATCAAAACAGCAGCCACTGAAAAAACTGGAAAAAGCAAAAGTACAAACATCAGTGGCTGAACAAAACTGAGAGGGCAGAAGCCCCCGGAGGGGACCCTGAAGGCCCCCACAGAAGTGCAGGACAAAATGCAAAAATATAGCACAAACACAAAAGAAGAAAATGTCTTATCTGTTAGCAGGAGATGCAGACACGACACAGCAGGCTACAAGGGAAACTGGAATAAAGGATTCAGACCAGAACAATGAATCACCGGCAACCCTGATGGGAAGGTGACTCCCTTATATAAGACCAGTCAGTAACACCTGATTCCCAGTCCTCACAATCTTCACTGGACAGACTAGCACCGCTTGTAACCACCAGAGGGAGCCTCTGCTCAGAACTCATCTCAAATCCATTCACAACAGTATATAGCGCGGCCCGCATAGTATATACCGCTGCCCACATAGCATATAATGCGGCCCGCATAGTATACAGCACGGCGCACATAGTATATAGCGCGGCCCGCATAGTATATAGCACCGCCCGCATAGTATATAGCGTGCCCTGCATAGTATATAGTGCACCCTGCATAGTATATAGCGCGGCCCACATAGTATATAGCGCAGCCCACATAGTATATAGCGCAGCCCACATAGTATATAGTGCGCCCACATAGTATATATCGTGCCCTGCATAGTATATAGTGCACCCTGCATAGTATATAGCGCGGCCCACATAGTATATAGCGCTGCCCGCATAGTATATAGTGCGCCCTGCATAGTATATAGCGCAGCTCACATAGTATATAGCGCGGCCCACATAGTATATAACACGGACCACATAATATACACTATGTTCCAAATTATTATGCAATTTCGTTTTAAGTGTCATAGCGTTTTTTTTTTTTTTTTTGTAAATGAAACCCATTGATGGTATTGTGTCTCAGGGTTCTTTGGATCACTGAAATCAATCTCAGATACCTGTGATAATTAGTTTGCCATGTGAGCCCAATAAAAGGAAAACTTGATGTTCCACACTATTAAGCAGGCCAGAGTTTTCAAGTAAAATGGGAAAGAAAAAGGATCTCCCTGCTGCTGAAAAGCATCAAATAGTGCAATGCCTTGGTCAAGGGATGAAAACATTACATATTTCCCGAAAACGTAAGCGTGATCATCGTACTGTTAAGAGATTTGTGGCTGATTCTAAGCACAGTAGTAGTAATACATAACCTGGCACTCAATAAGGAATGAAGGTAGAGAGTAGAGATAATTTGCTGTGGTTTCTTTTATTGTCATCCAAACAAAATAGACACATAGTGGTTAAACGTTTTCGTCCTAACACAATTGGCCTTCATCAGAACAGTATTGACAAAAGCTGGTTATGAGCTTGCTAACAGTATGAGGGAAAGGCATCTATTTTGTGTGAAACCACAATGAAAAATGCGGACTGAAAAGATGCTGACCGGTTATGTGGAAGAAGCGCTGATAGCTATATCTATAGCAGAGGGTAAGCGCTGGTGCCGGGTGCTCGCGAGCTTGGGACCGACTAGGAAGCAGGATAAAGTCAGAATGAGGAAGGTTTCTGCCAGGCAAGTTCATCGGATTAAGAGAGCAGCTGCTAAAAAGCCTTTACAAACCAGCAAACAGATATTTGAAGCTGCTGGTGCCTCTGGAGTCCCTCGAACCACAAGATGTGGGATCCTTCAAAGGCTTGCTGTGGTGCATAAACCTACGATTCGGCCACCCCTAAACAGTGCTCACAAGCAGAAACGGTTGCAATGGGCCCAGACACACATGAAGACTAATTTTCAAACAGTCTTGTTTACTGATGAGTGTTGAGCAACCCTGGATGGTCCAGATGGATGGAGTAGTGGATGGTTGGTGGATGGCCACCATGTCCCAACAAGGCTGCAACGTAATCAAGGAGGTGGAGGAGTCATGTTTTGGGCCAGAATCATAGGGAAACAGCTGGTAGGGCCCTTTAAGGTTCCTGTAGGTGTGAAAATGACCTCTGCAAAGTATGAAGAGTTTCTGACTGACAACTTTCTTCCATGGTATAAAAAGCAGAAATTTGCCTTCAGGAGCAAAGTAATCTTCATGCATGACAATGCACCATCTCATGCTGCAAAGAATACCTCTGAGTCATTGGCTGCTATGGGCATAAAAGGAGATAAACTCATGGTGTGGCCAGCATCTTCCCCTGACCTCAACCTATAGAGAACCTTTGGAGTATCATCAATCAAAATATCTATGAGGGTGGGAGGCAGTTCACTTCAAAACAGCAGCTCTGGGAGGCTTTATGCAAAGAAATACAAGAAGAAACTCTCCAAAAACTCACAAGTTCAATGGATGAAAGAATTGTGAAGGTGATATCATAGAAGGGTTCCTATGTTAACATGTAACTTGGCTTGTTAGGATGTTTTGAAGTTAAGTAGATTTTTTGTTCAGTGAATGTGACCTTCTAATGCTGCAAATTCCACAAATGAGCATTTTCAGTTCTTTAAAACAGATGAAATGTTCAGAAATTCTATTGTGCCTAATAAATTTGCCAGAAAGAAGAAAAGCCATAGGATGTCAATGGATTTTTAAAGTAAAATACCAAACAGATGGCACACTTGAAAGATATCGAGCAAGACTCGCAGCTAAAGGGTATTCTCAAAAATATGGAGAAGACTATGATGAAACATTTGCTCCAGTTGTCAAACACACTGCAATAAGAACTTTACTTACAGTTGCAGCAGTGGAACAGATGGAACTAAGACATCTGGATGTAAAGACAGCTTTTTTGAATGGAGATTTAACAGAAGACATTTACATGGAACAACCTCCAGGATTCAAAGATGAAAGAAATCCAAACAAAGTTTGTAAACTACAGAAAAGCATATATGTTTTAAAGCAAGCAGCTAAAGCGTGGAATGACAAAATCACGGAAGTACTAACAAATGAAAAATTTCAAAAAAGCAAAGCTGATCCATGCTTGTACACAAAAAGGCTGAGTAATAGATGGATTTATGTACTAATATATGTAGACGACATTTTGATTTGTTTTAAACAAGAAAGGGATAAAGAAAACATTCTAAAAATCCTGAAACAACATTTTGAAATCAAAGACTTGGGAAATGTAAAACAGTACCTAGGAATACAGATAGAAAGAGAAGAAGACGGAAGTTTCCTACCGAATCAAAATCACATGATCCAAGACATAACAGAAAAATTTGGACTAAAGGATGCAAAAACAGTAAAGTCTCCAATTGAAACTAATTATCTCAAAGAGATGAACAGTGAAACGAATATGCTACCAAACAATGAAGAATACAGAACAGCAATAGGAAAACTACTGTATCTAGCGACCGTTACAAGACCAAAAATTGCAGCAGCAGTAGGAATTCTGAGTAGAAAGGTATCAAAACCAAATAAAGCTGATTGGAATGCCGTGAAGAGAGTAATACGTTATTTGAAAGGAACTAGCAATGTTAAGCTGAAATTACCCACAGGTGATAATTGCATTTTAACAGGATATGTTGATGCAGATTGGGCTGGAGATCCAACTGACAGATGATCATATTTTTTTTCTCTCAGGTGGAACAATAAGTTGGGAGAAGTAAAAAAGTCAATTGTGACACTATCTTCAACAGATGCAGAATATGTTGCAGCAGCACATGCGAGTCAAGAAGTACTGTGGTTAAGACAATTGTTGACAGACCTAGGACAACCACAGTTGGAACCACAAAAATATAAAAGAGGACAATCAAGGATGTCTTGTTCTTGCTCAGGTGGAAAGAGTCAATCCAAGAACCAAGCATATTGATGTGAAATATCATTTCTTGAGAGATCATCAGGATCAAGGAGTCTTGAAGTTGGAGTATTGCCCTACTGAAGAAATGACAGCAGACATTTTCACGAAGGCGTTGAATGCTGATAATAGGGTTGAGCATTCCGATACCGAAACCCGGTTCCGATACCTGAAATCCAATGTAAGTCTATGGGAACAAAATATCGGAATTAAAAATATTCCGATATTTTGTTCCCATAGACTTACATTGGATTTCAGGTATCGGAACCGGGTTTCGGTATTGGAATGCTCAACCCTAGTGATAAACATCAGAGACTAATAAAAAAGTTGGGTTTGATTGAATAAGTCCTTACTGTTGAGAAAGGTTGTTGGCATATGCAACAGATTAGGACTTATTATAAGTAAAAGGAGGACTTTATGCTGACCTGACAATAGATGGCGATGTTGTGTAACGTTTCCTCTGTTTAATGTATTGTATAAGAAATAGTGTCACTTGTAGTTTCACTTTTGTTTTGTTCTTTGTTCCTGTTTCCTGATGCAATGCAAAAATGACTGTGCATTATTCCTTTTACCTCATGTTGTAAGAAGTAAAAGCTTGTTATCCCATGAAGCCCGCTCTGTGAAGTTTTCTACTGCAAAGGTGTGGATTCAGAAGCTGTGCAACAATTTTTACTCGAGATTTAAGGCTATGGGGGTGTTGAGCTTTACAAGGGGAGGATAAGGGGGTGTTGAGCTTTACAAGGGGAGGCTATGGGGGTGTTGAGCTTTACAAGGGGAGGCTATGGGGGTGTTGAGCTTTACAAGGGGAGGCTATGGAGGTGTTGAGCTTTACAAGGGGAGGCTATGGGGGTGTTGAGCTTCACAAGGGGAGGCATGGGGGTGTTGAGCTTTACAAGGGGAGGCTATGAGTGCACCGTGCTGCACAAGGACAGGTTATTGGGGTGTTGAGCTTTACAAGTGGAGGCTATGGGGTGTTGAGCTTTACAAGGGGAGTCTATGGGAGTGTTGAGCTTTACAAGGGGAGGCTATGGGGGTGTTGAGCTTTACAAGGGGAGGCTATGAGTGTGTCGTGCTGCACAAGGGGAGGCTATGGGGGTGTTGAGCTTTACAAGGTGAGGCTATGGGGTGTTGAGCTTTACAAGGGGAGTCTATGGGAGTGTTGAGATTTACAAGGGGAGGCTTTGGGAGTGCTCAGCTATACAAGGGGAGGCTATGGGGGTGTTGAGCTTTACAAGGGGATGCTATGGGGGTGTTGAGCTTTACAAGGTGAGGCTATGGGGGTGTTGCGCTTTACAACGGGAGGCTATGGGGGTGTTGAGCTTTACAAGGGGAGGCTATGGGGGTGTTGAGCTTTACAAGAGCAGGCTATTGGGGTGTTGAGTTTTACAAGGGGAGGCTATGGGAGTGTTGAGCTTTACAAGGGAGGCTATGGAGTGTTGAGCTTTACAAGGGGAGGCTATGGGGGTGTTGAGCTTTACAAGGGGAGGCTATGGGTGTGTCGTGCTGCACAAGGGGAGGCTATGGGGTGTCGTGCTTCACAAGGGGAGGCTATGGGGAGTCGTGCTGCAGAAGGGGAGGCTATGGTGATGTTGTGCTGCACATGGGGAGGCTATGGGGGCATCTTGCTGCACAAGAGGAGGCTATGGGGGTGTCTTGCTGCAGAAGGGGAGGCTATGGGGACCTCGTGCGGCACATTGGGAGCCTGTGCGGGGCTTGTGCAGTATATGGGGAGGCTGTGTGGGGCTCATGCTGTTTATAGGGAGGCTGTGTGGGGCTCATGCAGTCTATATAGGGAGGCTGTGTGGGTGTTCATTCAGTGTATATAGAGAGGCTGTGTGGGGCTCATGCAGCCTGTATAGGGAGGCTGTTTGGGGCTCATGCAGTATATGGGGATGCTGTTTGGGTCTCATGCTCTATATAGAGAGGCTGTGTGGCATTCATGCAGTATATAGTGAGGCTGTGGGGCTCATGCAGTTTATATAGGGAGGCTGTTTGGGGCTCATGTATTATATGGGGAGGCTGTTTGGGGCTCATACAGTATATGGGGAGGCTGTTTGGGGCTCATACTCTATATAGAGAGGCTGTGTGGGTTCATGCAGTTTATAGGGAGGCTGTGTGGGGCTCATCTATATATGTAAAATTGAAGTGTGTGTGTGTGTGTGTGTGTGTGTGTATCACCAACCAATCACAAAGCATCTTTCATTTCAACAGAGCTGTTTAAAAAAAGCTGAGCTGTGATTGGTTGCTATGAGCAACAGTTTTCCTTGCAACCAATCACTAAGCATCTTTCATTTCACCAGAGCTGTTTAAAAGAAGCTGAGCAGTGATTGGTTGCTATGAGCAACATTTTTCTCACTCCACGACAACACCTCAGCAGACAGTGACTAGGTGGTTCTGACCCCAGGGTCTCTTAAAGGGATAATTGGTATGGAAGTAAGCTCTCTGGTTCTGAGCTCAGGCCTCTCTTAAAGGGATCCCCAGTACGGAATTGAGGGCAAATCCACTCTGTACTTTGGTACTGACCCCAGGCCTCTCTTAAAGGGATCTCTGGTATGGAAGTTAGGGCAAATCCCTCAGCGCTCTGATTCTGACCCCAGGCCTCTCTTAAAGGGATCATTGGTATGGATGTTAGGGTAATTCCACTAAGTGCTCTGGTTCTGACTCCAGGCTCTCTTAAAGGGATCCCCGGTATGGAAGTCAGGGCAATTGCCTTCAAATGCTCTGGTACTGAACTCAGGTCTTTATTAAAGGGATCATTGGTATGGAAGTCAGGGCAAATCCATCAAGCGCTTTGGTTTTGACCCCAGGCCTCTCTTAAAGGGATCCCCAGTATGGAAGTTAGGACTGTTCCACTCAGCGCTGTGGTTCTGACCCCAGGGCCTCTTAAAGGGATCATTGGTTTGGAATTTAGGGCAAATCCACTCTACGCTCTGATTCTGACTCCAGGCCCCTCTTAAAGGGATCCCCGGTATGGAAGTGTGGGCAAATCCACTCCGCGCTTTGGTACTGAACCCAGGCCTCTCTTAAAGGGATCTCCGGTATGGAAGTTAGGGTAAATCCCTCAGGGCTCTGATTCTCACCCCTGGCTTATATTAAAGGGATCATTGGTATGGAAGTCAGGGCAAATCCACTCAGCGCTCTGGTTCTAATGCCAGGCCTCTCTTAAAGGGATTCCCGGTATGGAAGTTAGGGCCATTCTACTCAGTGCTCTGGTTCTGACCCCAGGCTGATGGGATAATGTGGGATATTAGGGGTAGTAGTCCAGTGGCTCTGGCTGATGGGATGATATGAGATATTAGGGGAGTAATCTGGTGACTCTGGCTGATGGGACGATGTGGGATATTAGGGGTAGTAGTCTGGCGGCTGTGACGGGATCATGTGGGATATTAGGGGTAGTAGTCTGGTGGCTCTGGCTGATGGGATGATGTGGGATATTAGTGGTAGTAGTCCGGTGGCTCTGACGGGATGATGTGGGATATTAGAGGTAGTTGTCCGGTGGCTCTGGCTGACGGGATGATGTGGGATATTAGTGGTAGTAGTCCGGTGGCTCTGACTGACGGGATGATGTGGGATATTAGGGGTAGTTGTCCGTGGCTCAGACGGGATGATGTGGGATATTAGAGGTAGTTGTCCTGTGGCTCTGGCTGACTGGACGATGTGGGATATTAGTGGTAGTAGTCCGGTAACTCTGGCTGACGGGATGATGTGGGATATTAGGGGTAGTAGTCGGGTGGCTCTGGCTGACGGGATGATGTGGGATATTAGTGGTAGTAGTCCGGTAGCTCTGGCTGATGGGATTGTGTGGTATATTAGGGGTAGTAGTCCGGTGGCTTTGACGGGATGATGTGGGATATTAGGGGGAGTAGTCCGGTGGCTCTAACTAAAGGGATGATGTGGGATATTAGGGATAGTAGTCTGGCGGCTCTAACGGGAGGATGTTGGATATTAGTGGTAGTTGCCTGGTGGCTATGGCTGATGGGATGATGTGGGATATTAGGGGTAGTAGTCCGGTGGCTTTGACGGGATGATGTGGGATATTTGTAGTCTGGTGTGTTAGGGGTTGAGTTCCCGCATCTGCACAAGGGGAATCTCGAGCCATTCCGGCTGTGGTCTCCCATTCATCTCCTGCCACAGTGGACTCTGCTCAGTTTAGACGTCGGTCCCAGCGTCTCGCCCAATCTAACAGTGTGCAGAGGATTACTGCTGCCTCTCCAGGCTCTGCTATTGTGGCCAGTACTGTTTAGCGGCGAGCAGAAGTCTTTAGGACAAAGTCCTTGTTTTCCCCTTTTGAGCATGCCCAGGGTGAGATCTCTCATTGGAGATCAGGGGTCACATGCTCAGGTACTGCAGCAGCTCCTATTGGTCCGCCAGGAAGGTCCTGTGACTACTGGTGTTCTGGAACAGTTTCAATGGTCCTTGTTTCTGGCAGGTCCTGTAGCTGTTACTATAAAAGGGTGGCATGGCTGGGCCGCCATGTGCTAGTATCAATTGCATTATGTGCTTTGCGCCAGTGTGATCATGCACGCATGTGGTTAGGGCTCGGCTGAAATAAGCCCCTAGAATACCGGCACCTCCGGTGAGGAGATTTGAGTGCAAGTGGTTAGGGCTTAGCTGAAATAAGCCCCTAGAATACCGGCTTCTCCGGTGAGGAGATTGCTTGATTGCTTTGCTGTCTGCGTGATCACGGACTGCTATCCGCACAGCAGTTATCTGTGTATCTCTGTGGTGTTAACAGGACACAGTCTTTTTCTCAGCGGCTCTGAGACGCAACAGGGTTCGCTTTATAACACTGGTTCAGCGCCCTAGCGTTTTACTTTGCGGCTCACTGAAGCTAAGTGAGTTCACACCTATCGCTTTATTGCGCTGTGGCCTTCCCGTTAGCAGCTCTGGCGATTAACAGAGTTCGCACTTACTGCCACAGCGCGCTACGGCGTTTATTTTAGCGACTCTGCGGGATAACAGAGTTCGCTACTTTCGCCATCTTACTAGCAGCAGGCTTCGCCTGCATGGTGGACCCCGGGCTGCGAACGCATCTCTCTAATATATCTATTAGGTGCGTTCCTAACATGGTGACTCTGGCTGACGGTACAATGTGGGATATTAGGGGCAGTAGTCCAGTAGCTCTGGCTGACGGGATTGTGTGGGATATTATAGTGAATGTGGCTATGCAGAGTGGGCGGGGCTATGCACTCAGCTTTATATGTAGATATAATCATTATAATTTGTTATAACTACTGTTAAGCCAAACAGGTCGGTCAGATTCAAAAGTCACCAACTTTCACCAAAGTCGGGTTTCGTTGGCCGAAACCCGACCATAGCGTGCAGTCGGCCATGCAGTCGGCCAAACAAGTGCCAAAGTCGAATTTCCCAGAATGCTTTCAGGCGCCTTTTTTCAGCCAATGAGCAAGGACGTACACTGTGGGCAACGAGATGACATGAGCAGCGTCCACCACCATCTTACAGAAGGGCATTGCAGTGATTGGCTTGCTTTGGGGGGCGTCATAGTGTCTATAAAAGCCCTGAGCACCGACCTCCATTTTACTTATGCCGATATTAACAGTAGGGAGAGGTTGCTAATGCTGTTTATCAGTAGGGAGAGAGTTAGGGCTGGAAAGAAAAGTTCTTCTGTGCTTGTGCTTATAGCAATTGTGCTGTACAGTTAGTGTGCAGTGACAGGGGAGGATTTTCTTGTGTGCAGCAGCACTGATTATTAGGCTGCCTGATAGCTGAATTGCTGTGTGTACACTGCTGTGCAGACTGCTTTTTACACAGCACTAATACTTTTATTCTTTTTTTCTGCACAGTTACCGAGCGTTCATTTTTTCCCACACCGTTCAGAGCTGTACGCTACTCACACACTACCGTGTACCGGCTGGTATCGCGGACAAATACAGTACATGCTGACTCTCTGTGTGTGACTCCGGAAATATATACGGAGAGTGAAATTTTCCCCTACAACGTATACAGCTGTACGCTTCTGAGACAGTACCGTATATCTGGTCTTTGTATTACGGTCAAATCCATACTGAGTGAGCGTCTTTGTTTGACTCCGGAAATATATACCGAGATTGCAATTTTCCCCTACACCGTATACAGCTGTACGCTTCTGAGAGAGTACCGTATATCTGCTCTTTTTTTATTACGGTGAAATCCATACTGAGAGAGCGTCTGTGTGTGTCTCTGGAAATATATACAGAGATTTAAATTTTTCCCTACACAGTATACAGCTGTACGCTGCTCACACAGTACCATATATCTGCTGCTATTTTTGGTACATTTTCCTAAACATGAGGAAGTATGGTGGAAGAGGCTGCGGACGTGGGCGGGGGGGCCACCTGGGACTGATGGTGGTGGTGGTGGCGCATCTGCTGGTAGTGCCAAAAGCACAATAGCACCTAAGGCAGGAGGTGTTGAGCCTGCATCGTCATCTGGCTCCAGAAGGCCTGGAAGGCTCCATTTTCTGGGAGTAGGTAAACTGCTTTTAAAGCCGGAGCATCAGGAACAGGTTTTGGCTTACATTGCTGAAACAGCCTCCACCTCTATCACCTCTTCTTCTGAAGTTTCAAAAACTGCAGGTTGACTCGACTCACGCACCACAATTGTGGATACCAGGGCTATGGGGTACTCGGAACCGAGCCCATGGAAATCTATGGGAGTTGTCACTGGTAGCGATGGCTCGGTCCGTGGCCCTGGCGGTCGTTGCGATGGGGGAATATTTACAGGGGATTTGAAATAGTTGTGACGCCACCTGTGGTTCCTGGTAATTGTACCAGCGCTGCTGTAAGGGTCTTCACAGGGGATGTTATGGGGCAGCTTGGTAGTAAGTCTCCCACAGGTGAGACGTGTCCCTGGAAGTCTATGGGGATATGATGCAGGGTGTAGTAAGAATTCAGCCAGACACAATGCAGCTTCTTTTCATACCTTTTACTGATGATGGCTCAAGCAGATCCCGGGAAGCTGGTCGGGGTGGAGAGTGCACTTTCAGGTAGCAGCCGAGCAGGTTAGAGGCCTCCTTAACTTCCAATACTTGTGAGTCTAACTTGCCTGAAGCGAAGTTAACTCCAAAACTCCAGCTTTCTCTGTAGCTGTACTGCCCGGCCAACGTTGTGGTGGAGCCTTCTAATGATGAAACTAAGTCCTTACTTTTGCTGATCAGGCTCAAAGTCCCTGTTCCACCTGACTCCGGTTACGTATTGACACTTTGGGCTGCTCTCTGCGACCTGTAGTCCAGATGCCTCTGGTTTTCTTGTCACTATGCCTGAAACAATAGTGACGCTTCGGTCCCCAGTGACCGGTGATTTAGTGCAGGTAATCCAATACCTAAGGCACTGCTCTGTCTTCTCCACTGTGCCCTTCGCCCTGCTTTCCGCTCTTAACATAAGCACTGCTGCATAGAAGTCGAATCACAGATTCCCTGTTTGGGCTCGATGAGCAGCTCTCAGTATTCTCCTAGTCCAGGACCTCTGTCGACTGGACTTCACTGTCCTGGGACAGGCGGCTGAAGTCTCTGCTCTGAACTCAGCAGGAAACCAATCTCAATGACTCACTGTCCTAAGACAGGAAGATGACTCCTCTGTCCGAAGACAGGAAACTGACTGACTCCCACCCCTATGATGACACCCACTAAACTTATATACCCCTATGGGTGTGTCTAAATGTGAGTGACATGAGTGAATGGTTATCAAGCTTTGGCTGTTACCTTCCAGTGCACTTTCCTGGATTTTCATGTGTGCCTGCGTAGCTGGGCTACACATCCCCCCCTTGGTAAAACACAGCACTCCCGGGCTGTAAAAGACAAAAAGAATATTTTGTTTTGCATTAACAATAAACATTTCAACTCTTCCCATCCGGGAGGTAAGGATCTCTTGAACGTTACAATATGTACAGTAAGAAAATACAAAAGTATCAAAACATCAAACGTGTTCATATATACAAGATACTTGTGGAGGACCCGCACCAAAAACCTCCCACGTGGGTCCTGGGTGGGCTGCAGGACTTTATTGCAGACCTCACTCTGGGCCCCACCATACGGGTTTTTCTTCTGAGGTAGTTGTAGAATAGTGGCTTCGTGTAAAACCAATATAATGCACCGAAGCGCAACTATGTACAAAGATAAGTTCTGGGCTGGCACAGTCCTCAGCCTCTCAGTCCATGACATGGTTAAGGACACATATATATATTTCACTTCAATATTCACATTCTTTTAACTTTCGTATTCACATTATATATCCATATATATACTTCAAGTATTCACTTACTTGCTTTACCCAACCAGGGTATTCTATATGTAAAACTATGCAATCAACATATTACTTTTTAATTTCTCAAAATTCTTCAACTTTTCAAAATTCCTTTTACCCAGCCGGGTATTTTACTCAATATGTAAACATTAGTATACACTATACATAGCAATAAAGTGCAATACAGCAATTATTTCTTTTATCAAAACTTTTTACACTTCTTGGTTGCGGTAAACCCCTGTCTGGGTCCTACCGGTCTTCACATTTTCTTGCAGACTTCAATTACGTCTTCCACCCCGGGGGCTGGAACAACGCGATGCTCCTTTAGAGTGCATGACAAACAGGTCGTGACCTGCTATCAGGGTCTGGGTCGCTACAGTCTTTGTGCGAACCGCTAGGGGCACGCCGGGTGCTTCTTCTTTGTGAGACGCCGATTGCGTCGCTACAGGTGCCACTACATTTTGCGGTACTATTTTGGTCGCAGTTTGCGGTTTAGGCGGCAGCGCTGGCTGGGACTTGGGCTGCTGTACAGATTGTGACTCGGTTGATTGCGATTTAGAGCAGGTCGCTGTCTGTGATGTAGGTGGCGATGCTAAAGTACGGCCTGGTGCTGTGGACGCTCGAGACGGGGACGCATCGGTAGTGTTGACGTTACCGGCGTCGGGGACGGGGTCACTAACGATGGACACATTCAGGGCATACCACCCCTTCATGCCCCAGTGACGAGTGTAACTAACAATGTCCCCATTCATCAGGTCCCTCCCCGGGTGTCCGATGGGCAGGTGGGATTCGACGTCCCTACGGCTGACAAAGACCCCTGCATAGAGGCCCGGTTCTCGGATGAAGCCCCAGCCCTTGCGGAGCTGGAACTCTGTAACACACCCCTGCCGCCGCGGTTCCCGCAAGGTACCTTTGTCGTTGCGGACCATCTCCTTATCAGCGACCAACTGCTCATACTGCCGTTGTCGGTTCCGCTGCACCTCCCGCTCTTCCTCCTGCCGGCGTCGCTGCTCCTCTTCACGACACTGCATCTCTCTTTCCCACTGGACGGCATATGTGACGTCATCAATACGCTCCATCTCGTCCCAGTCGACTTCTGGCAACGATGGGCAGGAACCCTCCGGTGTCCCCGCCGGGGAACGGTAATCCGCTGCGGCCTCCTGACCTGGCTGACATTCCGGAACGGGCAGGACCTCCTCAGCCTCCTTCGCCTCCACCGCTCCATCGGTGGGATCAGGTACAGCATATCTGGTGTCCGCCTCCAGTCGCTCCGCAGCCTTTTTCATCAGGGCCTTTGGATAATCCAGTGATAGTGGGGTATCAAGAGACGGTATTTCACTTGCGGGAGAGAACATGGCGTCCCACAGCAGCCGCTGTGTTTGGGTGCGCCAGCGTCTCTCCGTCTCTTGTCGAACTGCACGATTCTGCAGCTTCTTCTTCAGCTCTGCGTTCTCCTCCGCAGCTCCATCATGGCGGGGTCGGTGTCCTGATCTGGGGACAGCTCTGGCACAGGCAGACAGTCCTCCGGTACTGGGCACTGACTCTCCTGTCCTTCCGCCATCTCGGTCCAGGTACGACTCTCATGTCCAACAGGAACATTCTGGTCCTTTCCGTGGAGGCGGGATTTGCGTCTCCTCCTCTTCGCATAGAGGATGAAGAGGAGGCGTATTTCTTTAGCAGTGGGGCTGGATCTCACATTGTAATAGGCCTTGGAGAGGGCGGCCATATCTTTCGCGCCTTAGGGGGGGTGCACGCCCACGAATGCACGCCCACCTTCTTCACCAGCGCCTCAGGGCGCCAACTTGGCGGCAAAATGGCGGTATTTTGGCGCCAAAAGTAACATACAGCAAACAGTTCAATCTAGGCACACAGGGCTTACAATCTTGTAAGTTACGGATCCTGTTCGTGACGCCAGGTTGACTCGACTCACGCACCACAATTGTGGATACCAGGGCTATGGGGTACTCGGAACCGAGCCCATGGAAATCTATGGGAGTTGTCACTGGTAGCGATGGCTCGGTCCGTGGCCCTGGCGGTCGTTGCGATGGGGGAATATTTACAGGGGATTTGAAATAGTTTGTGACGCCACCTGTGGTTCCTGGTAATTGTACCAGCGCTGCTGTAAGGGTCTTCACAGGGGATGTTATGGGGCAGCTTGGTAGTAAGTCTCCCACAGGTGAGACGTGTCCCTGGAAGTCTATGGGGATATGATGCAGGGTGTAGTAAGAATTCAGCCAGACACAATGCAGCTTCTTTTCATACCTTTTACTGATGATGGCTCAAGCAGATCCCGGGAAGCTGGTCGGGGTGGAGAGTGCACTTTCAGGTAGCAGCCGAGCAGGTTAGAGGCCTCCTTAACTTCCAATACTTGTGAGTCTAACTTGCCTGAAGCGAAGTTAACTCCAAAACTCCAGCTTTCTCTGTAGCTGTACTGCCCGGCCAACGTTGTGGTGGAGCCTTCTAATGATGAAACTAAGTCCTTACTTTTGCTGATCAGGCTCAAAGTCCCTGTTCCACCTGACTCCGGTTACGTATTGACACTTTGGGCTGCTCTCTGCGACCTGTAGTCCAGATGCCTCTGGTTTTCTTGTCACTATGCCTGAAACAATAGTGACGCTTCGGTCCCCAGTGACCGGTGATTTAGTGCAGGTAATCCAATACCTAAGGCACTGCTCTGTCTTCTCCACTGTGCCCTTCGCCCTGCTTTCCGCTCTTAACATAAGCACTGCTGCATAGAAGTCGAATCACAGATTCCCTGTTTGGGCTCGATGAGCAGCTCTCAGTATTCTCCTAGTCCAGGACCTCTGTCGACTGGACTTCACTGTCCTGGGACAGGCGGCTGAAGTCTCTGCTCTGAACTCAGCAGGAAACCAATCTCAATGACTCACTGTCCTAAGACAGGAAGATGACTCCTCTGTCCGAAGACAGGAAACTGACTGACTCCCACCCCTATGATGACACCCACTAAACTTATATACCCCTATGGGTGTGTCTAAATGTGAGTGACATGAGTGAATGGTTATCAAGCTTTGGCTGTTACCTTCCAGTGCACTTTCCTGGATTTTCATGTGTGCCTGCGTAGCTGGGCTACACATCAGCACTGAGTCGTCAGTGCAGGCTCCTGGTCAGGAACGACACCTTTCCTTGTGTCCTTCACCCCCAACAAAAGTGAAGGATGTGGCAGGCCATACTTCAGATTACTCCCTGGAGCTCTTTTCACATACCATGCCTGGGTTATCAAGTCAAATCCTGAATTCCCCAGTCCAAGATGAATGTGACATGGAGTGCACTGACGCACAGCCACTGCTATATGATTCTGCTGGTACATTCACCCAGAGCACTGTATTGCCCTCGCAGTCTACTGAGCCAGATTCTGAACATGATGAAACTCAGGTGCCCCTTCCCGCATACTCTACCACCTTACACGGTGACACAGAGGAAAGAGCAGATGAAATTGAAGAGGAGGTGATGGATGACCTAGTTGTTGACCCGGATTGGCATCCATTGGGGGAAGAGGGTGCCGCTGGCAATAGCTCAGAAGAGGAGGAGGATCCGCAGCAGGCATCGACATTGCAGCTGCGGTCATCTGGCAGGCCCGTAGCAGTCCAAAAACGTGTTAAAAAATCAAGAATTGCAAGACAGCTTGGCCAGACGGTCAAATTAGCACAGCGTGCAAGCCCTGAGAACTTAGCCCATAGTAGGAAGAGTGCAGTGTGGCACTTTTTTGACCAAAATCCTATGCTAAGGTTATCTGTAAGAAGTGCGGAAGGACCTTTAGCCGAGGGAAAAATCTCCAAAATTGAATACCAGTTGCATGCTTAGACATTTAAACACCATGCACTTGCAAGCGTGGACGGACTACAAAATCTCACTGGCTCTGAACGCCTACATTACCAAACTGATCTCATTAGAGATGTTGCCCTTCCGTTTGGTTGAAAGTGCAGTGTTCTGAGAGCTCATGGCCTACGCTGTCCCACACTATGACCTACCCAGTCGGCACTTCTTTTCTAGAAAAGCCATCCCTGCCCTCCATTTGCATGTGAAAGACCGCATTGTCCATGCACTCAAACAATCAGTGAGTGGAAAGGTGCACCTCACAACAGATGCATGGGCCAGTAGGCATGGCCAGGGCCGTTACGTGTCCATCAGTGAATACTGGGTTAATGTGGTGGATTCAGGGTCCACAGGGGACAGCGGCGGTGGGACAGTTAGCTGTAGGCGTTCGACTCCTCCTCCTCCAGAAGCAAAAGCTCGTCGACAGAGCGCAGTCGCATGAGCACTCCATCATCAGCAGCTGCCAGTGTTGCACACGAGGTGTCCCACTATCCAACAGCTAGTGGTAAGCGTCAGCAGGTTGTTTTAAAGATGGGTCGCTCACCCGTAGACTCCAGTCGTATGCAGAGGCTGCAGCGATCGCTCCACCTCCCCAAGCACCGCCTAATCATAGACGTTGCAACAAGGTGGAACTTCACTATGCACATGGTTGAGAGGCTGTGCGAACACAGATAGGCTGTAATTCAATTGTGGGAGGATACACGGGCAGACAGTTTGAGGGCAGACATGGAGTTGTCGGGTATGCAGTGGTCAAAGCTGAAAGACCTCTGTAAAGTCCTTCAGTTTTTTGAGGAATGCACACGGCTGGTAAGCTCAGACAACGCCATCATAAGCATGAGCATCCCATTTATGCGTCTGCTCATGCAAACTTTGACGCACATTAAGGATCAGGCGTCTGCAGTGGAGGAGCAAGAGGAGGAGGAGGAGGGAAGCCTTAATGACAGTCAGGCACTGTCTGCTCAGGGAACTGTCCTGGACGAGGTGAAGGAAGAAGAGGAGCCAAATGGAAGTGGTGTTTGTGGTGCACACAGCCAAAGTGGCATTGGAGACCGGGGTTTCATGACCATGTTGTGGACTGATTTATCAAGTAACGCTCACACGACTGGTAATACTGAATCGATTGCAACAGACAGGAGATAGAAGTTGACAACTATGGTTCAAAATTACCTCTCCTCCCCTATCGATGTTCTCCCTCACAGTTCATTCCCCTTTGACTACTGGGCCTGTAAACTGGACACCTGGCCTGAATTGGCACAATATGCCTTACAGGAGCTCGCTTGCCCTGCTGGTAGTGTGCTGTCAGAAAGAGTCTTTAGTGCTGCTGGATCAATTCTGACAGAAAGAAGAACCCGGCTGTCGACCAAAAATGTAGGTGATCTCACCTTCATTAAAATGAACCATGCCTAGGTTTCAAAGGATTTTGTACCACCTTCCCTGATGACACATAGGTTGCCAGCAAAATGGATCACTTTGTCCTCCTCTTCCTCCGACTTCTCCAATTCCTCCATTTGCAGCTGCTGAACGTCCAGCCTAAACCTCAACATATGCCAGTTTTTCCACCTCCCTAACTGGGCTGTATCGCCCCCAGGGCCGGCGTCAGCACCTGGCGCACCAGGGCAAGTGCCGTGGCCCTGAGCAGGTGGGGGGCCCCACTCGCCGTCAGAGTCACCGGCGTACTATGAGGGGCCCTGTGCCAGTTCCCGGCACCCACGAGTGTGCCCCACCTGCTTGCTTAGGACCCCAGCACTTGCAATACTTACCTCTCCCTGCTCCACCGCTGTGACGTCTTCTGTGTTTCCTGACAGTGACATTCAGGTCAGAGAGCGCGATGATGTCACGTCTGTTCTCCCTCTGCCTGAACAGTCACAGTGCAAAGAGCTGGAAGATTTCGACTCTGAGGAGTCCAGAGTAGAGCAGTGCCCAGCGAGGAGAGGTATTTCATTTTTTTTAATGGTTGGAGCAATATATGGCGAGCATTATACACTGGAGAATTATATATGGGGCCCATCATACACTTGAGCATCATATGGGGCACATTATATATGGAGCATTATATAGGCCCATCATACACTGGAGCATCATCCATAGGGCCCATCATATACTGGAGCATCATATGGGGCACATTATATATGGAGCATCACATGGAGCCTAATATACACTGTGTTCCAAATTATTATGCAAATAATATTTTCTCAGATTTTCCCAAATTACCTACCGTATATACTCATGTATAAGCCGACCCGTGTATAAGCCGACCCCCCTAATTTTGCCACAAAAAACTTGGAAAACTTATTGACTCGCGTATAAGCCGGGTGTATAAGTTGCCGTCCTGCTCTGTGCTCCCCATCCAGCTCTGTGCGCCCCCATTCTCCTCTGTGCTCCCCTCCTCCTGCTCCATTATCCTGTCCTGCTCAGTGCTTTCCATCCTCCCCCGTCCTGCTCTGTGCTCCCCCATCCAGCTCTGCACTCCCCCATTCTCCTCTGTGCCCACCCCTGTCCTGCTCCGTGCTCTCCGTCCTCCCCCCATTCTGCTCCGTGCCCTCCGTCCTCCCCCGTTCTGCTCCGTGCTCTCCGTCCTCCCCCGTCCTGTTCCGTGCTCTCCGTCCTCCCCCCGTTCTGCTCCGTGCTCTCCGTCCTCCCCCCATTCTGCTCCGTGCTCTCCGTCCTCCCCCGTCCTGCTCAGTGCTCTCCGTCCTCCCCCCGTTCTGCTCCGTGCTCCCTGTCCTCCCCGTTCTGCTCCGTGCTCTCCGTCCTCCCCCCGTTCTGCTCCGTGCTCTCCGTCCTCCCCCCGTTCTGCTCCGTGCTCTCCGTCCTCCCCCCGTTCTGCTCCGTGCTCTCCATCCTCCCCCCGTTCTGCTCTGTGCTCTCCGTCCTCCCCCCGTCCTGCTCCGTGCTCTCCGTCCTCCCCTGTTCTGCTCCGTGCTCTCCGTCCTCCCCCCGTTCTGCTCCGTGCTCTCCGTCCTCCCCCCCGTCCTGCTCCGTGCTCCTTGTCCTCCTCCATGCTCCCCCCATCCTCCTCCATCATACTCACCCTCCCCTTGCCATCGCTGAATGTCCCGGCCGGCAATCCTGCGCTCTCCCTGGCTTCCTGCAGCTCTCCGGCGCTGAGCGGTGACATGATACCGCTCATTAAGGCCATGAATATGGAGGCCACGCCCATGGGAGTGGCGTCGCGTCCATATTACATGACCTTAATGAGCGGGTATTACGTCACCGCTCAGCGCTGGAGAGCTGCAGGAAGCCGGGGAGAATGCAGGATTGCAGGGACGTTCAGCAATGGCACGGGGAGGGTGAGTATGATGTCCCAGCCACCGGCTCCTGCTGCCGCATCCCCTCCCCCGCTGGTTTCTGCCCTATGACTCATGTATAAGCCGAGGGGGCATTTTCAGCACAAAAAAAGGTGCTGAAAATCTCGGCTTATACACGAGTATATACGGTATATGAATTTCAGTCATTGTAATTTTCCAGTCAAATAACTATTAGAGTACAATTGAAATGTTTTTGTACAAACTGCCTATGATAACAGTATATTTTTTTAAAAACAAAACACTCAAACTGCACTCAAAATGCATGTTCCAAATTATTATGCACAGCAGAGTTTTCAACCTTTTCATTTTAATAAAGAACAAAAAAAAGGTCATTTTTGAAATTATAAGCATTAGTAGGTTCTTACAAACTGAAATCAAACAGTTTTCAACTCAAAACTTTATTCTAGGTGATGATACATTTGCACATAGGACCCCTTGTTCGAAAGGAGCTTCTGAACTCTCTCGTCCATTGAATTTGTCAGGTTTTGGATGGTTTCTGCTTCAATTGTTTTGCATGAGGAGAGAATACCCTCCCAGAGCTGTTGGTTAGATGTTAACTGCCTCCCGCCATCATAGACACTCCTTTTGATGATGCTCCAGAGGTTCTCAATGGGGTTGAGGTCAGGGGAGCATGGGGGGCCACACCATAAGTTTGTCCCCTTTAATGCCCATAGCAGCCAGAGATGCAGATGTGTTATGTGCAGCATGAGATGGTGCATTATCATGCATGAAAATGATCTTGCTGCGGAATGCACGGTTCTTCTTCTTGAACCATGGCAGGAAGTGCTGTTTGAGAAACTCAACATACACTATGGAGTTCATATTTACACCTTCAGGGATCCTAAAGGGGCCGACAATCTCTCTCCCCATGATTCCAGCCCAAAACATTACTCCACCTCCTCCTTGTTGGCGCCATAGCCATATTTGCATGGGGTGTCCATCAACCAGCCATCCTCCACTCCATTCATCTGGACCATCGAGCATTGCACGGCACTCATCGGTGAACAAAACAGTTTTGAAGTCAGTCTTCATGTATTGTTTGGCCCACTGGAGCCGTTACTGCTTGTGTGCAGTGGATAGAGGAGGTCGACAGGATGGCTTACGCACAGCTGTAAACCTCTGAAGGACCCTGCATCTTGTTGTTTGGGGGACGTTGGAGGCACCAGCAGCTTCAAAAACTTGTCTGATGCTATGACAAGCTTTTTTGCCGCTGCGCTTTTAACCTGACATAATTGCCTGTAGGAAAGAGTCCTCAATTTTCCCTTATCAGCACGCACACGTGTGTACTGTGAATCAGCTACATACTCCTTGATTGTGCGACGATCACGATGAAGTGTCTTGGCAATGTTGATTGTAGTCATGCCTTGACCTAAACACTCCACAATTTGTTGCTTCTCAGCAGCCGACACATCCTTTTTCTTTCCCATTTTGGCAGAAAATGTAGGCTGCTTAATAATGTGGGACAGCCTTCTTAAGTAGTCTTGCCTTTCATTGGACACACCTGCCAAACTAATTAGCACAGGTGTCTGCAATTGCCCTGACACACATCACCATCAATGAGTTTAACTGACAAACAAAAAAATTCTTACCTTATCACTCCTAAACAATTTTTGCATAATAATTTGGAACACAGTGTATATGGAGCATTATATATGGGGACCATTATATTTGGAGCATTATATGGGGCTCATCACACACTGTAGAATCATATATGGGGCCCATCATATACTAGAGCATCATATGGGGTTCATTATTTATGGGGCATCGTATAGGGCCCTTTATATATGGAGCATCATATGGAGCACATATGGGGCCTATTCTGTATGGAGCATTATATGGAGACCATTCTGTATGGTGCACTATGTGGTGCCCATAATACTATATGGAGGACTATACTGTCCGGTTTTTGAGCTATTGTAGAATTTACAATAGATATCACTCACGTAAGAAGTGAAGTATTTGGCATTGTGCTATACCTATATTTCTCTGCCGTATCGGAGCATCATGAATTGTGGTATGTGTTAAAGGGGCCCTCTGAGACTCTTTCGCCCGGGGCTCACGAAAACATGGAGCCAGCCCTGCCCTCCCCAACTTTAGCCAAATAACCCCAGTTTTCAATGCGTTACTATTATTATAAAGTAAATTAAGGTTGACAAGCTTAAGTATTAAGAATTGATGTTGTTGGCATTGAAATGGGCACTGTAGGTGTGTTTACTGTCCTCCACTCACTGCCGACTTTTATTCCCCATTGACTTGCATTGGGGTCGGATTTTCGACTCCGACTCGACCTTTTCCGTTAGTCGGCCAACTTCGTTCGACTCGACTTTTGGGTGGTCCGAAACCAGACTTGACCCTCCCGGAGCCAAAGTCGCTCATCTCTAGTTATAACTAACCTTAGTTAGTTACTATGCCCAGGCAGCGCCGGGCTCTTCAGCTTGCGCTCTATATAGGGAGGCTGTGTGGGGCTCATGCAGTATAATAGTGAAGCTGTGTGAGGCTCATGCAGTATATTTATGGAGGCTGTGTGGGGCTCACACAGAATATAAGGAAGGTGTGTGGGGCTCATGCTGTATATAGGGAGGCTGTGTGGGGGCTCTTACAGTATATAAGGGGGGTCATACGATATACAAAAGGGGTTGTACTTGGGTTCAAACGATATTTAAGAGGATGTCAGCACACTTAATTCTGCCCAATATTAAGTGATACAATTAATAATATAATTAGCAATAATATAATTGTAATATATTGATATTAATATTGAGTAGAATTAATTTTGGCATATTGGTTTGGCCCTCGACAACAGTCACGGTCTCTCATGTGGCCCCTCAGAAAAATTAATTGCCCACCCCTGCTTTAGAATATTGGCTGACATTTGCTTAATAAACACAGTGGGGTGCATATAATCAGAGTAAATGGAGGAGGGAGGAGATTGGGTGAAGAATGGAGGGGGCGTGATAAATGGTGGCTCACAGGCCACTGCAATGCATGATGGAACCTGTAGTATTAAAACACAGTAAGCCTGGGGACAGGATGCGATCAGTTTAAAGCCGCTGCAGCTGCATCGGGTCCCGGAGGTGTAGGGGGGCCCTTGCAGGCAGGCTGGGCTGGTGTCACTATCCAGCGTGTACTGTGAGCCTCCCATACTTACCTCTCCCTCTTAACCCCGCAGGTCAGATCTCTTCCATGTCTTGTGACTCTCTGACGTCTCAGGGAAGATGGCGCCTTGATGTCACTACAGCGTGCCCTCTGCGCTGAGCAGTGCAGGGAATCAGAAGATGCTGAGGAGACCGCCTCTGCGGCAAAAAGAGGGAGAGATAAGTATTTGATTTTTTTAATGTATGGAGCACAATACACTATGTTCCAAATTATTATGCAAATGATATTTTTCTCTGATTTTCCTAAGTGGTCGGTGCAAATGACAGTCAGTCTAATAAAAGTCATCACCAGTTAGAGTATACATCGAATTTTATTGAAGAGACCACCCTATGATAACAGTATAATCTCCAAAATGTAAAAAAAACTCAAAATGCACTATTCCAAATTATTAGGCACAGTAGAATTTCTGAACATTTGACCTGTTTTAAAGAACTGAAAATGCTCATTTCTGGAATTTGCAGCATTAGGAGGTCACATTCACTGAACAAAAAAGCTACTTAACTCCAAAACATCCTAACAGGCCAAGTTACATGTTAACATAGGAACCCTTCTTTGATATCACCTTCACAATTCTTTCATCCATTGAACTTGTGAGTTTTTGGAGAGTTTCTTCTTGTATTTCTTTGCATGAAGTCAGAATAGCCTCCCAGAGCTGCTGTTTTGAAGTGAACTGCCTCCCACCCTCATAGATATTTTGCTTGATGATACTCCAAAGGTTCTCTATAGGGTTGAGGTCAGGGGAAGATGATGGCCACACCATGATTTTATCTCCTTTTATGCCCATAGCAGCCAATGACTCAGAGGTATTCTTTGTAGCATGAGATGGTGCATTGTCATGCATGAAGATGATTTTGCTCCTGAAGGCACGTTTCTGCTTTTTATACCATGGAAGAAATTTGTCAGTCAGAAACTCTACATACTTTGCAGAGGTCATTTTCACACCTTCAGGAACCTTAAAGGGCCCTACCAGCTGTTTCCCTATGATTCTGGCCCAAAACATGACTCCTCTACCCAGTGGCGTACCGTCAATTGTAGCAGACCACGCAGCTGCTATGGGGCCCGGACAGGTGAGGGGGCCCGCGAAGGCCGCTGCGGTTTGGCAGCTGTGCTGACACAGTACTACCAGGGCAGGGGGAGGCGGGGGAGGCGAAGCGCAGCTGTGTGCTTTATACTCACCTCCTCCTGGCGCGGTCTCTGCCCTGCTCTTCTCCCGCGGTCTCCGGCGCCTGTGTTCAGCGGTCACGTGGTACCGCTCATTAAAGTCATGAATATGTGCATATTCATGACTTTAATGAGCGGTACCACGTGACCGCTGAACACAGGCGCCGGAGACCGCGGGAGAAGAGCAGGGCAGAGACCGCGCCAGGAGGAGGTGAGTATAAGGGATATTTACCTGTCCCGTTCCACCGCTGCGCTGCTGTGTGCTCGCATCCTCTCTTGCTGTGAATGTTCAGGCAGAGGGCGCGATGACGTAGTTTGTTTGCGCCGCTCCCTCTGCCTGAGCATTCACTGCGGAGGACCCAGAAGACAGCGGCGGACAGCGGTGCACCGGGTGACAGGTAAATATCACAGGTGCCGGGAGGTGAGTATGTCTTTTTTTTTTTGGTTTCAGCAGCTGCGGCAGTATAAGGGACCTATACTATGGGGTACAATCTATGAGCATCTATGGGGGCATTATCTATGGAGCATGATGCATCTATGGGGGCATTATCTATGGAGCATCTATGGGGGCATTATCCATGGAGCATCTATCGGGGCACAATCTATGGAGCATCTATGGGGGCATAATACATTTTTTTTGTTAAATGTGTCTCCTCACTGTGCTGGCACTTTACATTTACAATGGCTCTGGCTTTTTTTTTTGGGGGGGGACCCCATTCAGACTTTTGCTATGTGGCCCCATGATTTCTATGTACGCCCCTGCCTCTACCTCCTTGATTATGTCGCAGCCTTGTTGGGACATGGTGGCCATCCACCAACCATCCACTACTCCATCCATCTGGACCATCCAGGGTTGCTCGACTCTCATCAGTAAACAAGACTGTTTGAAAATTAGTCTTCATGTATGTCTGGGCCCACTGCAACCGTTTCTGCTTGTGAGCACTGTTTAGGGGTGGCTGAATCGTAGGTTTATGCACGACAGCAAGCCTTTGAAGGATCCCACACCTTGTGGTTCAAGGGACTCCAGAGGCACCAGCAGCTTCAAATATCAGTTTGCTGGTTTGTAATGGCTTTTTATCAGCTGCTCTCTTAATCCGATGAACTTGCCTGGCAGAAACCTTCCTCATTCTGCCTTTATCAGCACGAACACGTCTTTGCTCAGAATCAGTCACAAATCTCTTAACAGTACGATGATCACCCTTAAGTTTTCGGGAAATATGTAATGTTTTCATCCCTTGACCAAGGCATTGCACTATTTGATGCTTTTCAGCAGCAGAGAGATCCTTTTTCTATCCCATGTTACTTGAAAACTCTGCCCTGCTTAATAATGTGGAACATCCAGTTTTCCTTTTATTGGGCTCACATGGCAAACTAATTATCACAGGTATCTGAGATTGATTTCAGTTATCCAAAGAACCCTGAGACACAATACCATCAATGGGTTTCATTTACAAAAAAAACAAAAAACGCTATGACACTTAAAACCAATTTGCATAATAATTTGGAACATAGTGTATATATAGAGCACAATGTGGTGCCCATTTTGTATGCAGCACTATCTGGGGCTCATTCTGTATGGAGAACTATATGGGGTCCTTTCTGTTTGGAGCACTATATGGAGCCCATTTTGTATGGTGCACTATATGGGGCCCTTTTTGTATGGTGCAGTATATGGGGCTCATTCTGTAAGGAGCATAATATGGGGCACATTCTGAACTGAGCAATATATTGGGCTCATTCTGTATGTAGCATTATATGTGGCCCATTCTGTATGGAGAAATAAGTGGGGCCCATTATTCTGTATGGAATACAATATGGGACACATTCTGTATGGAGCAATATATGGGGCTCATTATGTATGGAGCATTATATGAGGCACATTCTGCATGGAGCACAATTTCGGGCACATTCTCTATAGGGCACATTCTGTATTGAGCAATATATTTGGCTCATTCTCCTGTATTGAGAATTATTTAGGGCTCATTATATGGTGCCCATTCTGTATCGAGCATTATATGGTGCCCATTCTGTATCGAGCACTATACAGTGGGGGAAAAAAGTATTTAGTCAGCCACCAATTGTGCAAGTTCTCCCACTTAAAAGGATGAGAGAAGCCTGTAATTGACATCATAGGTAGACCACAACTATGAGATTCAAAATGAAATAACAAATCCAGAAAATCACATTGTCTTATTTGGCAAGATTTTATTTTCAAATTATGGTGGAAAATAAGTATTTGGTCATTAACCCCTTTATCCCATTTGACGTACTATTCCGTCCATGTGACCCTGGACCTAATTCCCAAGGACAGAATAGTACGTCGTATGCGATCAGCTGCACTCCCAGGGGGAGCGCAGCTGATCGTGGCCGGGTGTCATCTGATTATCACAGCTGACACCCGGCACTATGTGCTACTAAATGGTGTCACTTGTGGGGGGTTCCCACTGTTTAGGCACATCAGGGGCTATCCAAAAGCGACATGGCGTCCAATCTCGATTCCAGCCAATTTTGGTTTGAAAAAAAAAGTGTAAAAAAAAATTCCAAAAAAATAAAAATATTCCCCAATAAATTCATTTCTTCCTGTAAATAAAAAACAAAACAATAAAAGTACACATATTTGGTATCGCCGCATCCATAACGACCGGCCCTATAGAACTGTCCCACTAGTTAACCCCTTTAGTGAATCCCTTAAAATAAAAAAAAACAAAGCAAAAAATCAATGCTTTATAATCATACCGCCGAACAACAAGTGGAATAACACGCGATCAAGAAGACTGATATAAATAAACATGGTACCAATGAAAACATCATCTTGTCCCGCAAAAAACGAGCCGCCACACAGCATCATCAGCAAAAAAATAAAAAGTTATAGCTCGCAGAATAAAGCGATAAAAAAATATTTATTTTTTATAAAAAATTGCTTTTATTGTATAAAAGCGCCAAAACATAAAAAATGATATAAATGAGGTATCGCTGTAATCGTCCTGACCCGAAGAATAAAACTGCTTTATCAATTTTACCACACGCGGAACGGTATAAACTCCCCCCAAAAGAAATGAATTGCTGATTTTTGTTCATTCTAATCTCCCAAAAATCAAAATAAAAAGCGATCAAAAAATGTCACATGCTCAAATATGATACCAATAAAAACGTCAACTCGCACCGCAAAAAATTAGACCTCACATGACTCTGTGGGCCAAAATATGCAAAAATTATAGCTCTCAAAATGTGGTGATGCAAAAAACTTTTTGCAATAAAAAGCGTCTTTAAGCGTGACAGCTGCCAATCATAAAAACCTGCTATAAAACCCGCTATAAGTAGTAAATCAAACCCCCCTTTATCACCCCTTACTTAGGGAAAAATATTAAAATTTAAAAAATGTATTTATTTCCATTTTCCCATTAGGGTTAGGGTTGCGGCTAAAGTTAGGGTTAGAGTTGGGGCTAAAGTTAGGATTAGGGTTAAGGTTGGGATTAGCGTTAGGGGTGTGTTAGGGTTAGGTTTGTGGTTAGGGTTATGGTTAGGGTTGGGACTAGGGTTAGGGGCTCTACAAATGTGACATGGCGCCTGATCTCAATTCCAGCCAATTCTGTGTTGAAAAGTCAAATGGTGCTCCTTCCCTTCTGAGCTCTGCCATGCGCCCAAACAGTAGTTTACCCCCACATTTGGGGTATCAGCGTACTCAGAACAAACTGCACAATAACTCTTGAGGTCCAATTTCTTCTGTTACCCTTGAGAAAATAAAAAATTGGGGGCGAAAATATCATTTTTGTAAAAAAAAATATGATTTTTTAATTTTACGGCTCTGCGTTATAAACTTGTGTGAAGCACTTGGGGGTTCAAATTGCTCACCACAGATCTAGATAAGTTTCTTAGGGGGTCTAGTTTTCAAAATGGGGTCACTTGTGGGGGATTTCCACTGTTTAGGCACATCAGGGGCTCTCCAAATGCAACATGGCGTCCAATCTCAATTCCAGCCAATTTTGGTTGGAAAAAGTCAAATTGTGCTCCTTCCATTCCGAGCTCTGCAGTGCGCCCAAACAGTGGTTCCCCCCCACATATGGGGTATGAGCGTACTCAGAACAAAATGGACAACAACTTTTGTGATCCAATTTCTCCTGTTACCCTTGGGAAAATAAAAAATTGGTGACTAAAACATAATTTTTGTGGGAAAAAAATAAGGATTTTTTATTTTCATGCCCAGGCATTATAAACTTGTGTGAAACACTTGGGGGTTTAAAGTGCTCACCACAAATCTAGATAGGTTCCTAAGGGGGTCTAGTTTCCAAAATGGGGTCACTTGTGGGGGATTTCCACTGTTTAGGCACATCTGGGGCACTGCAAACGGAACATGACCCCATCAACGTCTGCATTCCAAAACGTTATTACTTCCTTTCCAAGCCCTGCCGTGCGCCTAAACAGTTTTCCCCTGCCACATATTTGGTATCAGCGTACTCAGGACAAATTGGACAACAACTATTGGGGTCCAATTTCCTTGGGAAAAGTCAAAAATTTGGGACTAAAAATCATTTTTGTGGAAAATTGTTTTTTTTTTCACACCCAGGCATTATAAACTTTTGTGAAACACTTGGGGGTTCAAAGTGCTCACAACAGATCTAGATAAGTTCCATAGGGGGTCTAGTTTCCAAAATGGTGTCACTTGTGGGGGGTTTCCACTGTTTTGACGCATTAGGGGCTCTCCAAACGCGACATGGCGTCCAATCTCAATTCCAGCCAATTTTGGTTTGAAAAAGTCAAACGGTGCTGCTTCCATTCCAAGCCCTGCCGTGCGCCCAAACAGTGGTCGTCCCCCATATATGGGGTATCAGCATACTCAGGACAAATTGGACAACAACTTTTGTGGTCTAATTTCTCCTGTTACCCTTGGGAAAATAAAAAAAGTTTGTAAAAGATCATTTTTGTGACTAAAAAGTTAAATATTAATTTCTTCCTTCCACATTGCTTCAGCTCCTGTGAAGCACCTGAAGAGTTAACAAACTTATTGAATGTGGTTTTGAGTACCTTGAGGGGTGCAGTTTTTAGAATGGTGTCACTTTTGGGTATTTTCTGCCATATAGACCCCTTACAGTGACTTCAAATGTGAGGTGGTCCCTAAAAAAAATGGCTTTGTAAATTTTGTTGTAAAAATGAGAAATTGCTGGTCAACTTTTAACCCTTATAATTTCCTAACAAAAAAAATTATGGTTCCAAAATTGTGCTGATGTAAAGTAGACATGTGGGAAATGTTATTTATTAACTATTTTGTGTGACATATTTCTCTGTTTTAAGGGAATAAAAATTCAAAGTTTGAAAATTGCACAATTTTCAAAATTTTCGCCATATTTGCGTTTTTTTCAAAAATAAATACAAGTTATATCGAATAAATTTTACCGCTATCATGAAGTACAATATGTCACGAGAAAACATTCTCAGAATCGCAAAGATCCGTTGAAGCGTTCCAGAGTTATAGCCTCATAAAGAGACAGTGGTCAGAATTGTAAAAATTGGTGTGGTCATTAACGTGCAAACCACCCTTGGGGGTTAAGGGAATAAAAATTCAAAGTTTGAAAATTGCAAAATTTTCCAAATTTTCACCATATTTCCATTTTTTTCATAAATAACCGCAAGTTATATTGAAGAAATTTTACCACTATCATGAAGCACAATATGTCACGAGAAAACAGTCTCAGAATCGCTAAGATCAGTTGAAGCGTTCCAGAGTTATAGCCTCATAAAAAGACAGTGGTCAGAATTGTAAAAATTGGCCCGGTCATTAATGTGCAAACCACCCTTGGAGGTTAAGGGGTTAACAAAAATTCATCTCAATATTTTGTTATATATCCTTTGTTGGCAATGACAGAGGTCAAACATTTTCTGTAAGTCTTCACAAGGTTGGTACGGTGGTATGTTGGCCCATTCCTCCATGCAAATCTCCTCTACAGCAGTGATGTTTTGCGCCTGTCGCTGGACAACATGGACTTTCAAATCCCTTCAAAGGTTTTCTATGGGCTTCAGATCTGGAGACTGGCTAGGCCACTCTAGGACTTTCATATGCTTCTTAAGAAGCCACTCCTTTGTTGCCCTGGTGGTGTGCTTGGATCATTATCATGCTGAAAGACCCATCTACATTTCATCTTCAATTCCTTTGCTGATGGAAGGAGGTTTCCACTCAAAATCTCACGATACATGGCCCCATTCATTCTTTCATGTACACGGATCAGTCGTCCTGGTCCCTTTGCAAAGAAACAGCCCCAAAGAATGATGTTTCCACCTCCATGCTTCACAGTAGGTATGGTGTTCTTTAGATGCAACTCAGCATTCGGTTTCCTCCAAACACGACGAGTTTTGTTTTGTTTCTACCAAACAATTCTGCTTTGGTTTCATCAGACCATATGACAATCTCACAATACTCTTCTGTATAATCCAAATGCTCTCTAGCAAACTTCAGACTGGCCAGGACATGTACTGGCTTAAGCAGGGGGACACGTCTGGCACTGCAGGATCTGAGTCCCTGGTGGCGTAGTGTGTTACTGATGGTAGCCTTTTTTACGGTGGTCCCAGCTCTCTGCAGGTCATTCACATGGTCCCCCGTGTGGTTCTGGGATTTTTGCTCATTGTTCTTGTGATCATTTTGACCCCGTGGGGTGAGATCTTGCGTGGAGCCCCAGATCGAGGGAGATTATCATTGGTCTTGTATGTCATCCATTTTCTTATTATTGCTCCCACAGTAGATTTCATCACACCAAGCTGCTTGCCTATTGCAGATTCAGTATGGTGCAGGGCTACAATTTTGTTTCTGATGTCCTTCGACAGCTCTTTGGTTTTCACCATAGTGGAGTTTGGATTGTGACTGTTTGAGGCTGTGGACAGGTGTCTTTTATACTGATAACAAGTTAAATCAGGTGCCATTACGACAGGTAATGAGTGGAGGACAGAGGAGCCTCTTAAAGAAGTTACAGGTCTGTGAGAGCCAGAAATCTTGCATGTTTTTAGGTGACCAAATACTTATTTTCCACCATAATTTGAAAAATAAATCTCGCCAAAACAGACAAGGTAATTTTCTGGATTTGTTTTCTCATTTTACTTTACTCTCATAGTTGTGGTCTTCCTATGATGTCAATTACAGGCCTCTCTCATCTTCTTTAGTGGGAGAACTTGCACAATTGGTAGCTGACTAAATACTTTTTTCCCCACTGTATGTGGCCCATTTTGTATGGAGCACAATATGGGGTACATTCTGTATGGAGCAATATACAGGGTTCATTCTCTATGGAGTATTTATGGGACCCCTTCTGTATGGACAATTATGGGGCCCATTATTCTGTATGGAGCACATTTTGTATGAAGCAAAATATGGGACACATTATGTATGGAGCAATATGGGGTGCATTCTGTATGGTGCACTATATGGGGCCCATTTTGCATGGAGCATTATGTGTGGCCCATTCTGTATGGAGCACAATATGGGGAACATTCTGTATGGAGCAATATATGAGGCTCATTCTATATGGAGCATTACATGAGGCTCATTCTATATGGAGCACTATATGGGGCCCATTTTGTATGGAGCATTATAAGTGACCCATTCTGTATGGAGCATTAAATAGGGCTCATTATACTGTATGGTTCAGTATGTGGAGCTCATTATACTATATGGAGCATTATATGGGGCTCATTGTGCTATATGGAGCATTAGATGGGGCTCGTTATACTGTATGGAGCAATATATGGAGCTCATTATACTGTATGGAGTAATATATGAGGCCCATTGTACTGTATGGAACACTATATGGGGCTCAATAAACTGTGTGGAACAATAAATGGGGCTCATTATACTGTATGGAGGACTGTATAGGAGGAAATTAACTTTCGTAAATGGTACACTGCAGAGGACAGTTTCTACTGGTAGGGTACATTTATCAATATCCTGTTTACGCCTTATACTAAAGTAACTGAAATCCTGAAACCTGTGGACCTTGATCACCCGAATTCCCTCTGCTGTACGGTAATGTAGAATTTACAATAGATTTCACTCATGTAATGTAAGAAGTGAAACCGTTGGCATGGTACTATACCTATATTTCTCTGCCATATCAGTGCATCAATAATCGTGGTATGTCTTAAAGGGGCCCACAAAAGGCTGTCTGTACAAGTGTGTGTATGTTTATACTTGTGTGTATGTATGTGTTTATGTGTGTGTTTATGTATGTGTTTATGTGTGTGTTTATGTATGTGTATTTATGTGTTCATGTGTGTGTATTTGTGTGTGTGTATGTATGTGTTTGTATGTAGGTTTTTATGCTTGTGTGTATGTGTGCGTTTGTGTGTGTATGCATTTGTTTGTGGTATACAGTACAGACCAAAAGTTTGGACACACCTTCTCATTCAAAGATTTTTCTGTATTTTCATGACTATGAAAATTGTAGAATCACACTGAAGGCATCAAAACTATGAATTAACACATGTGGAATTATACATTACACTTTACAAAAAAGTGTGAAACAACTGAAAATATGTCTTATATTCTAGGTTCTTCAAAGTAGCCGCCTTTTGCTTTGATTACTGCTTTGCACGCAGAAAAGGTGAACGGATGGACTCTACATACCTGGTTCCCACCGTGAAGCATGGAGGTGGTGGTGTGATGGTGTGGGGGTGCTTTGCTGGTGACACTGTTGGGGATTATTCAAAATTGAAGCGGTGAGCGGTCCAGCTCACCCCAAACCATTTCAATTTTGTTCAGGTCTGGTGACTGTGGAGGCCAGGTCATCTGGCGTAGCACCCCAACACTCTCCTTCTTGGTCAAATAGCCCTTACACAGTCTGGAGGTGTGTTTGGGGTCATTGTCCTGTTGAAAAATAAATGATGGTCCAACTAAACGCAAACCGGAGGGAATAGCATGCAGCTGCAAGATGCTGTGGTAGCCATGCTGGTTCAGTATGCCTTTAATTTTGAATAAATCCTCAACAGTGTCACCAGCAAAGCACCCCCACACCATCACACCACCTCCTCCATGCTTCACGGTGGGAACCAGGCATGTAGAGTCCAGCCGTTCACCTTTTCTGCGTGCAAAGCAGTAATCAAAGCAAAAGGTGGCTACTTTGAAGAACCTAGAACATAAGACATATTTTCAGTTGTTTCACACTTTTTTGTAAAGTGTAATGTATAATTCCACATGTGTTAATTCATAGTTTTGATGCCTTCAGTGTGATTCTACAATTTTAATAGTCATGAAAATACAGAAAAATCGTTGAATGAGAAGGTGTGTCCAAACTTTTGGTCTGTACTGTATGTTTGTGTGTATGTACCGTATATGTATATATGTATATGTGCATGTATATCAGTGTATGTATGTGCGTGCATGTATGTATACTGTATGTAGGTGTGTGGTATATGTGTGTGTATATCTGTGTATGTGTGTGTATATGAGTATGTATGTGCATGCGTGCATGTACTGTATGTATATATGTGTGTGCATGCAAATGTATGTATATGTGTGTGTCTGTGTGTGTATCTATGTGTATATGAATGTATGTATGTGTGTGTATATATGTATATATATGTGTGTGTGTACGTGTGAACATATTTACTTTTGGTTCATATATGATACTGTAATTGTAAAGAATAGGAAAATCAACAGGGCTTTTAAAGGGTTATTCACTAAATAATCAAGTTATCTCCTATCCATAGGATCCAACCACTGCCCTTCCCCAGAGATTCTGAGAACAGAGGTCTGCAGTCTTCTCCTGGATGGAGTAGCGTTGTATATATGTATTGACCCGCCACCACAATTGTGGATTACCAGAGCAATGGGGTACTCAGAGCCGAGCCCATGGAAGTCTATGGGGTTGTCACAGGTAGCGGTGGCTCGGTCTGTGGCCCTGGCGGTCAGGCGTATGTTGGGGGGTATATTTACAGGGGATAGATATATTTACAGTTCGTGACGCCACCTGTAGTCTTCTGATCATTAAGACCAGCGCTGCTGTAGGTCTCTGAGGGGATGATGTGGCAGCTAGATGTCGGGTCCCCTACAGGTGGGACTGGTCCCTCAAAGTCTATGGAAATGATGATGCAGGGTGCAAATAAATGAAGCAGTCTCACACTATTCAGTGTCTTTCCATACCTTTTACTTGTCAGATGATAAGGCAGGTCCCAGGGAGGCTGGTCGGGTGGAGGATGTGCTTCGAGATGATAGCTGAACAGGTTATGGGCCTCCTTCACTTTCAAAATGGTGAGTCCGACTAGCATAGAGCCAAGTCCACTCCGAATACTCCAGCTTCTCCAAGCTGTACTGCCCGGTCAGTTTTGTGGTCGGAGCCTTCCTTTGAGAGAGCTGAGTTCCTGTTTTTGCTGATCAGGCTCAAGGTTCTCACTCTCCCTGACCCCTGTTACGTACCGACACTCCAAGGGCTGCTTTCTGTAACCTAAGGTCCAGTAAGCCTCTGGTTCTTCTATCCCTACGCCTGAAGCTGTAGTGATGCTTCGGTCCCCAGTGACCGGTGACAATGTGCAGGTATCCTATACCTATGGCACTTTTCTGTTCTCTTCCACTGCGCCTTTCGCCTTGTCCGCGCTTGTAGCATAAGCACTCCACACTTCCAAAGGCTATGCAGGTTAATTCCTTCTTAATTCTTCCTTCCTTAGAGCTCGCTACAGATGCTCAGTAATCTCCTAGTTCAGGAGCACGTCGACTGAACTTCACTGTCCTTGGGACAGGCGACTGAAGCTTCTGATGCTACCTCTTCCTCCCTCCTGCACAGACTGACAACTGAAACTGACTCACTGACTCCTCTGTCCGAAGACAGGAAACAGACTCCTATGAGTCCAGACTAGACTACTCTGGCTGGCTGAATCTCACTACCCTTTATAACCTATGGGTGTGTCTAAGTGTGTGTTGGAGTGAATGTTTATTGAGCATTGAACTATCATCTCTCCACACATCCTCCAGGGTACTGCGTGTGCCTTCACACCAGGGCTACACATTCCCCCATGGTAAAAGACAGCACTCCCGGGCTGTGAAATACAAGAAGACATTTTGTTTTATTATTAACAACAAACATTTAACTCTTCCCATCCGGGAGGTAAGAATTTCTTGAACGTTGCATTATGTACAGTAGGAAAATACAAAAAGTATTAAAGCATTCAATAAATACACAGTATTCTTGTGAAGGACCCGCACCAAACCTTCAACGTGGGTCCTGGGTGGGCTGCAGGACATCTGGCTGCAGACCTCGCTCAGTGCCACACCACACGGGTTTTATTATTCAGAGGTAGTTGTGCTGGTTTTATGTAAAACCAATATAATGCACCGAAGCGCAACTATTTACAGGATAAGTTCTGGGCTGGCACAGTCCTCAGCCTCTCAGTCCATGGTATAATAAAAGAGCACATATATCTTTCTCACTTCAATATCTACATTATATATCTATATATATACTTATTTTAGCTTTAAATTCACCTTACCCAACCAGGGTATTCTATATGCAAGAATCTGCAATTAACTTTTTCAAATCTTCATTCTGGTACCCAGCCGGGCATTCTACTCATTATATATAAAACATAGATACATTTGGCAATAAAGTGCAAATCTGGCAAAAATTCTCAAACTTTCTACAACGTTACATGCGGTAGACCCCTGTCTGGATCCTACCGGTCTTTACTGTTTAATTACTTCAACTACATTTTCCACCCCGGGGGCTGGAACAATGCGATGCTCCTTAGAGCACATGACCAACAGGTCGTGACCTGCTATCAGGGTTTGGGTTGCTACAGTCCTCGTGCGAACCACTAGGGGCGCAACGGGTACTTTCTCCTTGTGAGACGCCGATTGCGTCGTAGATTGTGATGGGTCTGCAGGGGGCGATGCTGGGGCACGGCCTGGTGTTATTTGAGCTCGAGACGGGGACGCTGCGGTAGTGGTGACGTTACCTGCGTCGGGGACGGGGTCACGGACGATTGTGACATTAAGGGCATACCATCCCTTCATACCCCAGTGCCGCGTATAGGTGACAATGTCTCCATTAACTAGGTCCCTCCCGGGATGGCCGATGGGCAGGTGGGATTCTACGTCGCGTCTGCTGACAAAGACCCCTGGGTAGAGGCCCGGTTCTCTAATGAAGCCCCAGCCCTTCCGGAGCTGGAACTCTGTCACACACCCCTGCCGCCGCGGTTCCCTCAGAGTACCTTTTTCCCGGCGGACACTTTCTTTATCCGCGATGAGCTCTGCATGCTGCCGCTGTCGGTTGCGCTGAGCCTCCTGTTCTTCCTCCTGCCGGCGTCGCTGTTCCTCCTCGCGACGCTGCCACTCACGTTCCCACTGGGCGGTATAGGGACGTCATCCAGGCGCGCCATCTCATCCCAGTCGACGTCTGGTAATGACGGACAGGACCTATCCCTATCGGGGATCGATCATCTGCTGCGGCCTCCTGGCCGGGCGGGCGCTCCGAACTGGCGGTACCTCCTCAACCTCCTTCGCCTCCACCGCTTCATCGGTGGGATCAGGGTCGGTACTTTCGGGGGCAGCCTCCGGTTGCTCCTTAGCCTTGGGCAGCAGAAGTTTTGGAAGTTCCAGTCGTGAGGGGTCGTCGAGGAGAGAGAACACCGCGTCCCACAGCCGCCGCTGCATCAGGGTACGCCGGCGTCTCTCGATCTCCTCCATGCCAGGTTGTGGCAAAATCATCTTTTTCAGTCTTGCATTTTCTTCCTTAATCTCCAGCAATGCTTGCTGCAGGTGCAGGACCACGGATGGTTCCGGTTCTAGTGGCAGCTTGGCTGGGGAGCGGGGCCTGCCTTCCTCCGCTTCCCTGCTCGGCTGCACACGTCCTGCTTCCATGATGTTCCAGAACCGTCTCTCATCTTCTTTCAGAGCCGTCCGGTCTCTTCCGTGGAGGCGGGGTTTGCGTCTCCTCCTCTTCGCAGGGAAGGTGAAGAGGAGGCGGACCTCCTTTGCTGTAGGGCAGGATCGCATGTTGTAATAGCACTTTGAGAGGGCAGGCATTCTCTTCGCGCCACAGGGGGCACACGCCCACGAATCCACGCCCACCTTCTTCTCCAGCGCCTGAGGGCGCGAATTTGGCGGCAAAATGGCGGATTTTAGCGCCAAAAATAGCAAACAGTCCTTTTTCACAAAAACACCTCCACAGGCACACAGGGCTCGCAATTTTGCGAGTTTCGCATCCTGTTCGTGACGCCAAGTTGTATTGACCCGCCACCACAATTGTGGATTACCAGAGCAATGGGTACTCAGAGCCGAGCCCATGGAAGTCTATGGGGTTGTCACAGGTAGCGGTGGCTCGGTCTGTGGCCCTGGCGGTCAGGCGTATGTTGGGGGGTATATTTACAGGGGATAGATATATTTACAGTTCGTGACGCCACCTGTAGTCTTCTGATCATTAAGACCAGCGCTGCTGTAGGTCTCTGAGGGGATGATGTGGCAGCTAGATGTCGGGTCCCCTACAGGTGGGACTGGTCCCTCAAAGTCTATGGAAATGATGATGCAGGGTGCAAATAAATGAAGCAGTCTCACACCATTCAGTGTCTTTCCATACCTTTTACTTGTCAGATGATAAGGCAGGTCCCAGGGAGGCTGGTCGGGTGGAGGATGTGCTTCGAGATGATAGCTGAACAGGTTATGGGCCTCCTTCACTTTCAAAATGGTGAGTCCGACTAGCATAGAGCCAAGTCCACTCCGAATACTCCAGCTTCTCCAAGCTGTACTGCCCGGTCAGTTTTGTGGTCGGAGCCTTCCTTTGAGAGAGCTGAGTTCCTGTTTTTGCTGATCAGGCTCAAGGTTCTCACTCTCCCTGACCCCTGTTACGTACCGACACTCCAAGGGCTGCTTTCTGTAACCTAAGGTCCAGTAAGCCTCTGGTTCCTCTATCCCTACGCCTGAAGCTGTAGTGATGCTTCGGTCCCCAGTGACCGGTGACAATGTGCAGGTATCCTATACCTATGGCACTTTTCTGTTCTCTTCCACTGCGCCTTTCGCCCTGTCCGCGCTTGTAGCATAAGCACTCCACACTTCCAAAGGCTATGCAGGTTAATTCCTTCTTAATTCTTCCTTCCTTAGAGCTCGCTACAGATGCTCAGTAATCTCCTAGTTCAGGAGCACGTCGACTGAACGTCACTGTCCTTGGGACAGGCGACTGAAGCTTCTGATGCTACCTCTTCCTCCCTCCTGCACAGACTGACAACTGAAACTGACTCACTGACTCCTCTGTCCGAAGACAGGAAACAGACTCCTATGAGTCCAGACTAGACTACTCTGGCTGGCTGAATCTCACTACCCTTTATAACCTATGGGTGTGTCTAAGTGTGTGTTGGAGTGAATGTTTATTGAGCATTGAACTATCATCTCTCCACACATCCTCCAGGGTACTGCGTGTGCCTTCACACCAGGGCTACACATATACACTGCTCAAAAAAATCAAGGGAACGCTCAAATAACACATCCTAGATCTAAATGAATGAAATATTCTCATTGAATACTTTGTTGTGTACAAAGTTGAATGTGCTTACAACAAAATCACACAAAAATCATCAATGGAAATCAAATTTATTAACCAATGGAGGCCTGGATTTGGAGAGACCCCCAAAATGAAAGTGGAAACAAGTCAAAATGAAAATCAAAACAAGACAAAATTAAAGTGGCAACAAGTCAAAATGATGCTCAATAGTGTATATGGTCTCCACGTGCCTGTATGACCTCCCTACAATGCCTAGGCATGCTCCTGATGAGGTTGCGGATGTTCTCCTGAGGGAGTCAGGCTACCTCAGGCTGTGTGGCCCTCCAAAGAAATGCCACCCCACACCATTACTGAACCACTGCCAAACCGGTCATGCTGAAGGATGTTGCAGGCAGCAGGATCACACACAGCACATGTGACAAACTTGACAGAGTATGGAGACACTGTGGAGAGCAATCTGCTGCTTGCAACATCCTTCAGCATGACTGGTTTGGCAGTGGGTCAGTAATGGTGTGGGGTGGCACTTCTTTGAAGGGCCACACAGCCCTCCATGTGTTCGCCAGAGGTAGCCTGACTGCCATTAGGTACTGACATGAGATCCTCAGACCCCTTGTGAGACCATATGCTGGTGCGGTTGGCCCTCGGTTCCTCCTAATGCAGGACAATGCCAGATCTCATGTGGCTGGAGTGTGTCAGCAGTTACTGCAAGATGAAGGCATTGAAGCTATCGACTGGCCTGTCCGTTCCCCAGACCTGAATCTGATTGAGCACATCTGGGACAGCATGTGTCTCTCCATCCACCAACATCACGTTGCACCACAGACTGTCCAGGAGTTGATGGATGCTTTAGTCCAAGTCTGGGAGGAGATCCCTCAAGAGAACATCCGCAACCTCATCAGGAGCATGCCAAGGCATTGTAGGGAGGTCATACAGGCATGTGGAGGCCACACACAATACTGAGCATCATTTTGAATTGTTTCCACTTTAATATTATCTTGTTTTGATTTTCATTTTGAGGGCTCCTTTCCACTTGCAAGAAATACGTCCGATTCTCGCATGTAAAATCCCAGCTCTGGGGCCGGCATTCGGGAGTGGAGCGAGCAGCTGCATACAAATACATGCAGCCACACACTCCACTCCCGAGTGTCGGGGCCAGAGCTGGGATTTTAGATGCGAGAATCGGACGTATTTCTCGCAAGTGGAAAAGAGCCCTGACTTGTTTCCACTCTCATTTTGAGGGTCTCTCCAAATCCAGGCCTCCATTAGTTCAAAAATTTGATTTCCATTGATGATTTTTGTGTGCTTTTGTTGACAGCACATTCAACTTTGTACACAACAAAGTATTCAATGAGAATATTTTATTCATTTAGTTCTAGGATGTATTATTTGAGTGTTCCCTTTATTTTTTTGAGGAGTGTATTATATATGTATATGTATATGCATATATGTTATACTACACACTACACCGCTGAAGAATAATATATACACTCCACACTGGCTGGAGAGTAATATAATACACACCTCATCTGCTGGAGAGTAATATGATATACACGTTACCGCAGGATAATAATATAATACACACCTCACCAGCTGGAGAATAGTATAATACACACTCACCAGCTGAGATAGTATAATACACACTCACCAGCTGGAGAATAGTATAATACACACCTCACCAGCTGGAGAATAATACATATACAACACTCACCTGCTGGAGAATAATACAATACACACCTCACCTTCTGGAAAATAATATAATACACACCTCACCTGCAGAGAATAAAATAATACACACCTCACCTGCTGGAGAATAATGTAATACACACCTCACTGCTGGAAAATAATATAATACACACCTCACCTGCAGGAGAATAATATATTCAACCTCACCTGCTGGAGAATAATGTAATACACACCTCACCTGCTGGAGAATAATATAATACACACCTCACCTGCTGGAGAATAATGTCATAACACCTCACCTGCTGGAGAATAATATAATACACACCTCACCTGCTGGAGAATATATAATAATACACACTCACCTGCTGGAGAATAATACAATACACACCTCACCTGCTGGAGAATAATACAATACACACCTCACCAGCTGGAGAATAATACAATACACACCTCACCTGCTGGAAAATAATATATATCACACTCACCTGCAGGGAATAATATATTACACACCTCACCTGCTGGAGAATATGTAATACACACCTCACCTGCTGGAGATATAATATAATAACACTCACCTGCTGGAGAATAATGTAATACACACCTCACCTGCTGGAGAATAATATAATACACACCTCATCTGCTGGAGAATAATGTAATACACACCTCACCTGCTGGAGAATAATATATTACACACCTCACCTGCTGGAGAATAATTAATATACACCTCACCTGCTGGGAATAATGTAATACAACCTCACCTGCTGGAGAATAATATAATACACACCTCACCTGCGGGAGAATAATGTAATACACACCTCACCTGCTGGAGAATATATATACACACTCACTGCTGGAGAATAATATAATACACACCTCACCTGCTGGAGAATAATATAATACACACCTCACCTGCTGGAGAATAATATAATACACACCTCACCTGCTGGAGTATAATGTTAAACACACTCACTGCTGGATTAATATAAATACACACCTCACCTGCTGGAGAATAATGTAATACACACCTACCTGCTGGAAAGAATAATATAATACACACCTCACCTGCTGGAGAATAATGTAATACACACCTCACCTGCTGGAGAATAATATATGGCATAATAATGCTTTTTTATTTATTATTTAAAATACATTTCTGTTATTATTGTATATAATATAAGTGTTGCAGCTACATATGTAAAACTGGACCTTGATTGGATGTCGATCAATGACATCACAATGGGATGGAATTCTATGCATGACATCACAATGGGATCCTCTTCTCTAGGAGCCTCAGCGCTGAGGTCAGGCCTCTCATTCCTGCAGCAGCTCTACACAGAGGACATTGGTTGTACACGACTTCAGGAGGAACACGGCTCAGATCAGGAGGAGATGTCATCATGAGATGTCACAGGCGTCACGATCATTACAAGCAGCCGCTGGCCATGACCTTATCAGCCTCCATGTTGTTTGGCACATTTCTTCTAGTCGTACTGAGGAAATTTGTTGAAAAGTGGAGAACAATGATTAGGAATTCTACCTTCCAGGACAGGACATCACCCATAGTGAAAGGTTAGTGGCTCAGAAGAGAAAAACATAGAGGGGAATTTATGAAGGCTGACACGTTACACGCTCGTCTTAAACCAAAACCCTGCTGGAATGAGGTGGGCAAAATTAATTTGGCCCATCTGTAGGCCGTCAATGCACCAAAATGTACTAATTCCCCAGTTATGAGCTGGCCTAGATTTCAGCTACAATGGATACCAGTTATGTGGAAAACCTATTCATAAACAGGTATTCTGGAAAATACTTATAATACTTCCCAGTTAAAAGAACACAGGGGTCCAAAAGGCAAAGATCACATCAATGTGTGCGTTCTTAAATGGGAACTGTTCTTTAAAGTAACTTGTTAGAATAAACTGCGTTGTGTGTATGAGATATAACACTATTTCCGGTCAGTATATAACTTATATCCGCACTGGTTCTCCAGTTTTCCCCTCTGCGAGCTCTTTCTGCAATTTGCAGTGGACTATAAGCTTCTAGGAGGAGACCCGCTGATATAATGTCTCCAATACATTAAACACACAGAAAAGAAGATTTCCTTCTCTCTTTCCAGCTTTGGACAGCACACAGACATGTTAATATATCTGACCAGCAGACTGGGTGCTATAGAGCAGGAGGAGCTGGTCAGATTTCTATACATTTTGTGGGAAGCATTTCAGTAAAATTTGCATTTAATTCATTGAAATCCCTGGTGTTTATATACAAATATTCCAGTGTGTGGTCCTAGTAGTGATTGACTGTCTTCCCTGTATGATGGTGCGTGCAGAAACAGCTGTCAATCACTTGTAGGTCCGCCCCCTGGACATATATGAGTCTGCTCAGCTTCTCTATATTATCATTTCCATAGATCACTCTGCACGTACAACATGACAGGTAGCTGTCATTTGAGGTGAGCAGGCAGCAGGATGTCTGTGCCTGCCTCTAGCTACTACCTCCTCCCTGCTCCATAGACCTTATGAGCAGCATCTGTCATCTTATTGCTTATTAACATGAGAATCTGTAGTAACTGAATAAAGATTTTACCTGTAAATTCAGAGTGAAAGAGCAATCCAGAAGGCGAAAGAAATAGATTTTTCTAATTAGATACAGGAAGATGCACAATATTATATTGCACCCCTCATCTGCTGCAGATTATTACTGCTTAGATAATAACTTTTTTTATATAAAATATATATTTTTTCTTAGGGTATATAATATAATGTTGTTACTACATGTAGAAAACTGGGCCTTGATTGGATGTCGATCAATGACATCACAATGGGATGGAATTCTATGCATGACATCACAATGGGATCCTCTTCTCTAGGAGCCTCAGCGCTGAGGTCAGGCCTCTCATTCCTGCAGCAGCTCTACACAGAGGACATTGGTGGTACACGACTTCAGGAGGAACACGGCTCAGATCAGGAGGAGATGTCATCATGAGATGTCACAGGCGTCACGATCATTACAAGCAGCCGCTGGCCATGACCTTATCAGCCTCCATGTTGTTTGGCACATTTCTTCTAGTCGTACTGAGGAAATTTGTTGAAAAGTGGAGAACAATGATTAGGAATTCTACCTTCCAGGACAGGACATCACCCATAGTGAAAGGTTAGTGGCTCAGAAGAGAAAAACATAGAGGGGAATTTATGAAGGCTGACACGTTATACGCTCGTCTTAAACCAAAACCCTGCTGGAGTGAGGTGGGCAAAATTAATTTGTCCGATCTGTAGGCCGTCAATGCACCAAAATGTACTAATTCCCCAGTTATGAGCTGGCCTAGATTTCAGCTACAATGGACACCAGTTATGTGGAAAACCTATTTATCCTAAGTCATATTACAAGACTCGTTAAAGGGTTGATTGTGACTTGTAGGATCGCTACTTCCAATAGGTGGCGCTATAGAGTACAAGTCCTCTTTGTTTGAAGAGGCAATTTGCATATTTATAAACAGGTATTCTGGAAAATACTTATAATACTTCCCAGTTAAAAGAACACAGGGTCCAAAAGGCAAAGATCACATCAATGTGTGCGTTCTTAAATGGGAACTGTTCTTTTAAGTAACTTGTTAGAATAAACTGCGTTGTGTATGAGATATAACCCTATTTCCGGTCAGTATATAACTTATATCCGCACTGGTTCTCCAGTTTTCCCCTCTGCGAGCTCTTTCTGTAATTTGCAATGGACTATAAGCTTCTAGGAGGAGACCCGCTGATATAATGTCCCCAATATATTAAACACACAGAAAAGAAGATTTCCTTCTCTCTTTCCAGCTTTGGACAGCACACAGACATGTTAATATATCTGACCAGCAGACTGGGTGCTATAGAGCAGGAGGAGCTGGTCAGATTTCTATACATTTTGTGGGAAGCATTTCAGTAAAATTTGCATTTAATTCATTGAAATCCCTGGTGTTTATATACAAATATTCCAGTGTGTGGTCCTAGTAGTGATTGACAGTCTTCCCTGTATGATGGTGCGTGCAGAAACAGCTGTCAATCACTTGTAGGTCCGCCCCCTGGACATATATGAGTCTGCTCAGCTTCTCTATATTATCATTTCTATAGATCACTCTGCACGTACAACATGACAGGTAGCTGTCATTTGAGGTTAGCAGGCAGCAGGATGTCTGTGCCTGCCTCTAGCTACTACCTCCTCCCTGCTCCATAGACTCTTATGAGCAGCATCTGTCATCTTATTGCTTATTAACATGAGAATCTGTAGTAACTGAATAAAGATTTTACCTGTAAATTCAGAGTGAAAGAGCAATCCAGAAGGCGAAAGAAATAGATTTTTCTAATTAGATACAGGAAGATGCACAATATTATATTGCACCCCTCATCTGCTGCAGATTATTACTGCATAGATAATAACTTTTTTTTATATATAAAATACAGTTAGGTCCATATATATTTGGACAGAGACAACATTTATGTAATTTTAGTTCTAGACATTACCACATTGAATTTTAAACAAAACAATTCAGATGCAGTTGAAGTTCAGACTTTCAGCTTTAATTTGAGGGTATCCACATTAAAATTGGACGAAGGCTTTAGGAGTTTCAGCTCCTTAACATGTGCCACCCTGTTTTTAAAGGGACCAAAATTAATTGGACAGATTAAATAATTGTAAATAAAATGTTCATTTCTAGTACTTGGTTGAAAACCCTTTGTTAGCAATGACTGCCTGAAGTCTTGAACTCATGGACATCACCAGACACTGTGTTTCCTTCTTTTTGATGCTCTGCCAGGCCTTCACCGCGGTGGTTTTCAGTTGTTGTTTGTTTGTGGGCCTTTCTGTCTGAAGTTTAGTCTTTAACAAGTGAAATGCATGCTCAATTAGGTTGAGATCAGGTGACTGACTTGGCCATTCAAGAATATGCCACTTCTTTGCCTTAATAAACTCCTGGGTTGCTTTGGCTTTATGTTTTGGGTCATTGTCCATCTGTAGTATGAAACGACGACCAATTAGTTTTGCTGCATTTGGCTGGATCTGAGCACACAGTCTGGCTCTGAATACCTCAGAATTCATTTGGCTGCTTCTGTCCTGTGTCACATCATCAATAAACACTAGTGACCCAGTGCCACTGGCAGCCATGCATGCCCAAGCCATCACACTGCCTCCGCAGTGTTTTACAGATGATGTGGTATGCTTTGGATCATGAGTTGTACCATGCCTTCGCCATACTTTTCTCTTTCCATCATTCTGGTAGAGGTTGATCTTGGTTTCATCTGTCCAAAGAATGTTCTTCCTGAAATGTGGTGGCTTTTTTAGATGTTTTTTAGCAAAGTCCAGCCTAGCCTTTTTATTCTTGATGCTTATGAGTAGCTTGCACCATGCAGTGAATCCTCTGTATTTACTTTCATGCAGTCTTCTCTTTATGGTAGATTTGGATATTGATACACCTACCTCCTGGAGAATGTTGTTCACTTGGTTGGCTGTTGTAAAGGGGTTTCTCTTCACCATGGAGAGTATTCTGCGATCATCCACCACTGTTGTCTTCCGTGGGCGCCCAGGTCTTTTTGCATTGATGAGTTCACCAGTGCTTTCTTTTTTTTCTCAGGATGTACCAAACTGTAGATTTTACCACTCCTAATGTTGTACCAATTTCTCGGATGGGTTTTTTCTGTTTTTGCAGCTTAAGGATGGCTTGTTTCACCTGCACGGAGAGCTCCTTTGACTGCATGTTTCCTTCACAGCAAAACCTTCCAAATGCAAACACCACAACTCCAACCCTTTTATCTGCTTAATAGAGAATGACATAACGAAGGGATTGCCCACACCTTTCCATGAAATAGCCTTGGAGTCAATTGTCCAATTACTTTTGGTCCCTTTAAAAACAGGGTGGCACATGTTAAAAGAGCTGAAACTCCTAAACCCTTCATCCAATTTTAATGTGGATACCCTCAAATGAAAGCTGAAAGTCTGAACTTCAACTGCATCTGAATTGTTTTGTTTTAAAATTCATTGTGGTAATGTCTAGAACCAAAATTTGATAAATGTTGTCTCAGTCGAAATATATATGGACCTAACTGTATGTTACCAAGTTTTTTACTCATCCATTAGTATTGTGACATTAAATTTGATATGTTTGACCCATTATTCTGCACATAAGTTATAGTGATATTTTAAGGGGTTTGTGAAAAAAATGTCCAAAGAATAGTGAAAAACCAAAAGTCATTACTTATCTTTTGAATCTCAGTTCAAAGTTGCCTCCAGTGATGATGTTCTGTGCAGAAGAAATAGGTACAATTTAAGTTGTACTGTATTGTTAAGAAATGGACACTGAGGAGGGAATACCAAAAATTATTACTTGCCTTGTAATTCCACCTTAAATTCTATTGCTGCAGGCCTGTTAGTCCTCTCATCAATGCACTCTCCACAGATGTAGCTAGTCAATGACTTCTACATTCATGTGCCATAGGATAACTGGTGAAGCTTGTGATTTTCAATAGCTGTCACATGTGTATGGTCAGCTTACCAGTCCTAAATAAGTTTCCAAAGACCAGAGAGATGATTATAATAGCAATTTGGTAGCAGTGTGGAGATTTCAGGTAAATTCTAGACACAGGTGCCTTGAGAAAGTATTAGGCTCCCTGGATCTTTTCAACCTTTTCCCACATATCATGCTTCAAACATAAAGATACCAAATGTAAATTTTTGATGAAGAATCAACAACAAGTGGGACACAATTGTGAAGTTGAACAAAATTTATTGGTTATTTTAAATTTTTTGTGGAAATACAAAAACTGAAAAGTGGGGCGTGCAATATTATTCGGCCCCTTTACTTTCAGTGCAGCAAACTCACTCCAGAAGTTCATTGTGGATCTCTGAATGATCCAATGTTGTCCTAAATGACTAATGATGATAAATATAATCCACCTGTGTGTAATCAAGTCTCCGTATAAATGCACCTGCTCTGTGATAGTCTCAGGGTTCTGTTTGAAGCACAGAGAGCATCATGAAGACCAAGGAACACAACAGGCAGGTCCGTGATACTGTTGTGGAGAAGTTTAAAGCCGGATCTGGATACAAAATGATTTCCAAAACTTTAAACATCTCAAGGAGCATTGTGAAAGCGATCATATTGAAATGGAAGGAGCATCATACCACTGCAAATCTACCAAGACCCTGCCGTCCCTCTAAACTTTCATGTTAAACTAGGAGAAGACTGATCAGAGATGCAGCCAATAGGACCATGATCACTCTGGATGCACTGCAGAGATCTACAGCTGAGGTGGGACGGTCTGTCCATAGGACAACAATCAGTCGTACACTGCACAAATCTGGCCTTTATAGAAGAGTGGCATGAGGAAAGCCATTTCTAAAAGATATCCATAAAAAGTGTAATTTAAAGTTTGCAACAAGCCACCTGGAAGACACACCAAACATGTAGAAGAAGATGCTATGGTCAGATGAAACCAAGATCGAACTTTTGGCTACAATGCCAAATGATATGTTTGGCGTAAAGACAACACAGCTCATCACCCTGAACACACTATCCCCACTGTCAAATATAGTGGTGGCAGCATCATGGTTTGGGCCTGCTTTTCTTCAGCAGGGACAGGGAAACTGGTTCAAATTGATGAGAAGATGGATGGAGCCAAATACAGGACAATTTTTGAAGAAAACCTGTTGGAGTCTGCAAATGACCTGAGACTGGGACGGAGATTTGCCTTCTAACAAGACAATGATCCCAAACATAAAGCAAAATCTACAATGGAATGGTTCACAAATAAACGTATCCAGATGGTTCACAAATAAACGTATCCAGGTGTTAGAATGGCCAGGTGTTTAGATTTGGAAATTTATGTGGAAAAAGAGGCTATTCACACCAGGTGCCACCGTAAAGATGTTGATGTCAATAGTTACATCAATATCCATAGTTGCCATCTCCCTGTATGGCTGACCAACATCCCTAAGGGCCAATTTACGCGAGTTAGACGTAACTGTTCTAATATACAGGAGTATACTAAAGAAGCTGACCATTTGATTAGTCAATTCCTTGAAAAGGGATATTCTGAATCTGCGCTACAAACAGCTAAATGGGAAGTAGGACTGGTGTCCAGACAGACCTTAGTCCACAAACCTCAACCCAACTTGAGTACTACACCTACTATTGCGGAACAAATTCATGATTTGCCGATTATCACTCAGTATCACCATAATCACCAACAATTTATTAATATTATTCGTAAATATTGGTGTATTCTCCAGGGTGATAAAAAAATTGGGGAATTTTTACCAAAATGCCCCAAGTTCGTATTTCGGAAAGCTCAAACATTAGGCAACCTGGTAGCCCCGACTGTGGGAAATGAACGGGTGAAATTTACAAGTGCTGCTCACACGCTGTCACTGTATACAGGAGGTCCGGAGTCTATGCTGACCCTAAGCTGGGGCCCTGACTAATCCCTCTACCTGGAGGTACTGTTGATGGTACAGAGGTCCAGGCCGCCAGCGTAACCCTATCTCCTGTGAATCCCTGACCCTCTGTAATCTAGTCCTGAGAAGGACCCTGATCACCACCACAGGGAACGGGAAGGTAAATGCCTACAAACAGTATAAGACGAACGAGACAGTACAAGGGGTAAAACAAAAGACCACCTTGCATACAAAACTCACTCTACAACTACAGAGGGAACACCAACGGGTAAGGAGATAAACAATAAAGCGAGGAGGGGAGAAAACCACACCAGGTACTCTTCACTTCAGACTTCACAATACCACGATCCGCTCTGCTGGTCTGCATGAATGCTTTCACCGACACTTCCCTAGCAGACTGGCAGGTATTTGAAGGAATCCCATTACAGCAGTATTAACTGCAGCTGGGCGAGGCTGGGCCTCGTCTAGCACAGAGAGAGGGAGAATTAACTCCCTCACTGCCGACAAACACCAAGCACCAAAAACTCAGCTGTGAGAAGTCAGGTTGTGTAATCGCGATGATCTTCGTGGCGACACACCCGTGACAGCTGCATTTAAAGGTTTTACACCATGCGGCACTTGTTCATGTTGTATTGAGACTACTTTTCGTAAAGAGAAACAAATTACGTTCCATGATGCACATAACCAACAGCAATATTATATTAAAGACTCAATTTCATGTTTTACCACTGGGGTAATTTATTTAATACAGTGCCCTTGCCAGAAAATGTATGTGGGTCGAACTAAACGAAAACTTAAGGACCGGATTAAGGAATATTTTAATAACATCAAGAGAAGTTTCAATGGTCACCCACTTTTCGGAATACCACAACAAGTCCGTGAGGGGTGCCTGTTTTTGTGGGATACAAATAGTCCATAAAAATAGCAGGGGTGGTGACTATCTTAAACGGATGTCACGCATTGAATCTCGCTGGATTTTTACTTTAGATAGTCTGGCCCCTAGAGGGTTAAATCAGGAGATAGAGCTTTTTGCTTTTTCATAAGCACGCGAGTGTCTTTGAGATACGGATCATAGGCGAGAACCTCAGAATTATTTAGAGCAATATATTATTATTGTCTCTAATCATCATATCTCTATTTCTATTTTTAATTTTAACTTAGTAAGCTATATGTTATATCGGTTACCATTAGTTTCATTGGGCATTTGTCTATAGTGTATTATTTTATTCTTATTAATGTGGTGATTGTGTACCACTTAGATCAAATAAAAAGAAAGTACACATACATACATCTTTTAGCTAGATTGATGGCTCTGAGGGTCAGCAATCATTAAAATAGGTTTTAACAATTTGTAAGGTACATACTGTACATATTTATTATTTTAATAGTAACTCACTAATAAAATTTTGATTTTAACAAATTCCTTAGGTACATAACAGCCACGGCCACTTTTTAGTAAATAGACATACAAGAAAATTGATTTTATCATGGTGACATGTGCTATTTATTTTTGGGGGAGGAGTGGTGGACACCGACAGTGATTTAAGATCGGCGGCTCAGCGGGTCTCTATCCCTGATGAAGAAGGCCTGTGAGCCTTTGAAACGCGTTGGTTAGAATTGACTCTTCTCGGCCCTTATCCTGTGGTGACGTCACCCGTCCTTCCACTTCCACCTCCAATCTATCCCATCTTCTCTTCACGGCGTCCTTCGGCCGAGGACACCGCAGTACACTAACGCAGCTGCGCGCCAGTTCAGGAGGCACCTTGCTCTCTAGGGAGGACGCTCCCCTGCAAGACTGCCTGCCTGCTCGTTTTCATGCCAACACGCGCCTTGGGTCTGCTGTCATCTTTCTGAGAAGCCGGGTGTCATGTGTGCATTGCCACGAAGATCGTCGCGGTTGCACATTTTGACTTCTCACAGCTGAGCTGCTGTTTCTTTGTGTTTGGCAGCTAGGGAGTTAATTCTGTCTGTGCTCGGTGCTGGGACTGGGTGCAGTTTCTCCCGGCTGCAATTGATTATTTGTTGATTGGTTTCCTTTAAATTCCTGGTTGTCTGCTTGGGGAGTTGCCAGTGAAACCTTCATGCAGACCACAGATAGGAATGAATCTGTATAGACTTTAGTTGTGAGCTCCTTAGTTGTTCTAAGCTCAACTTGGTTAGAGTTTATTTCCCAGACCATTTATGTTCCTTTGGTGTTTGAGTGTGTATGCAAGCGAGTGTTATCCTGTCTGTCTTATATGTCTAATCTGTGTATTTAGCAATGATCAGCCCATATCCCTTTGGTGGTAGTCAGGATCCTTCTTAGGACTGATTACAGGGTTCAGGGTCTGATAGGAGACAGGGTTAGGTTGGAGACTTGGACCTCTGAACCATTATCAGTACCTCCAAGGTGAGGGATTAGTTAGGACCCCAGTTTAGGATCAGGTTAGATCCCGGTCCACCTCTTTCCTGTTTCAGCTCATCAAGTCCTCAAGATTAACCCTGAGTTCAGCAGATATCGTGTCAGGTAAATCTATTCTATACTTACATGCTGATGTTGCTATACTAGTTGTTGTATAGAGTGTTGTTCCTGTATTAATAGTTTACTGACATTGTATACATATCATTAGACAGCGTGACATTTTCACTGGCCGTAAAAATTATCTCCAGTTACCATGGATCCAGTAGCCCAGCTGGCTCTGCAGTTGCAGGGATTATCCATGGAGCTGACGGACATTAAGTCCAAAGTTTTGTCTCCCCTGGAGCAAACCAGAGTTGAACCTAAAGTAGCTCTCCCGGACAGGTTCACTGGTGGGCGAGACAAATTTTTCACCTTCCGGGAGGCATGTAAATTGTATTTTCGGCTTCGATCATCAGGGAGTGAGGAGCAGAGAGTGGGAATTGTTATCTCACTTCTGCAAGGGGACCCTCAATCCTGGGCATTTTCCCTTCCTCCGGGATCCCCGGCTCTACTGTCTGTAGATCAATTTTTTACTGCCCTGGGATTGGTATATGATGACCCAGATCGGGTCTCTCTTGCTGAGACAAAATTACGTAAGATACAGCAGGGAGATCGTCCGGCAGAGGAATTTGCTTCTGAGTTTCGTAGATGGGCCACAGATACTCAGTGGAATGACCCAGCTCTTAGGAGCCAGTTTTGTCATGGGCTTTCTGATAAATTAAAAGACGTTTTGGCTCAGTATGAGTCTCCTCCTTCTCTGGAGGCTGCTATGGCCTTAGCTATCCGTACTGATAGACGGCTTCGGGAGAGGGGTGAGGTAACCCCACTCCCTGTTGTTTCTCCACCTACCACTAAAGTCCCTTATGTTGAGGTTCCCCTTGTCTGTTCGGATGAGCCTATGCAGTTGGGAGGGACATCATTTCGTAGGAGGGGATTGGCGGTACGCCGCAGGACTAGAAGATGTTTTTTCTGCGGGAAAGAGGGACATTTTGTTGGAGAATGTCCATCCCGTGCCTTGTTGAGCCAAAAGTCGCCGGAAAACTGTTAATCCCAGGTTGTGTGGTGGACGACAACCTGGGAGTATGTATTTCATCCGCCAGTTCTTCTCAGTTCCTTGTACCAGTGGAGGTGGTAGTTGGTACGAGAGTGGAGAGATTGTCTGTTCTTCTTGATAGTGGTTCCGGGGCTAATCTGGTTGACGCTCAGTTTGCTCAGGCTCAAGGTATGCATCTGAGTGTATTGGTCAAACCGATCCCTATATTCTCCATTGACGCCAGGCCTCTCGGCCAAGGTAGCTTTGTTCATGAGGTTCATAACATTGACCTTCGGGTAGGGGCAATACATAGGGAACAATTATCTTGTTATGTGTTGGAGGGTCTGCCTACTCCCATTGTGTTGGGACTTCCTTGGTTGGTTAAACATAACCCTGTGATTAATTGGCAGTCCAGAGAAATAAGCCAATGGGGTGAGTTTTGCAAAAGCAACTGCATGAACACAGTCATCAGTGCGGTCGTGCCTAGTACATTGCCTCCTTTTTTGGAGGATTTTGGGGATGTTTTCTCTGAGGAGGGGTGTCAGGAGTTGCCTCCTCATCGCGTGTATGACTGCTCTATTAATCTCTTGCCTGATGCTAAGTTGCCTAAAGCTAGGTTGTATAATCTTTCTGGTCCTGAGAGGCAGGCTATGAAAGATTATATTTCTGAAAGTCTGGCCAAAGGGCATATTAGACCTTCATCTTCCCCTGTAGCCGCGGGGTTCTTCTTTGTGAAGAAGAAAGATGGAGGCCTACGCCCTTGCTTGGATTTCCGCGAACTTAATCGGATTACTGTTCGAGATCCGTATCCACTCCCTCTTATTCCTGATCTCTTCAATCAAATTGTTGGCGCCAAATGGTTTTCTAAATTGGACCTCAGGGGGGCGTATAATCTGATTAGGATAAAAGAGGGGGATGAGTGGAAAACGGCGTTTAACACGCCGGAGGGACATTATGAGAACCTAGTCATGCCTTTTGGTCTGACTACTGCACCAGCAGTATTCCAACATTTTGTTAATGACATTTTTCGTCACCTTGTGGGGCTGTTTGTGGTTGTATATTTGGACGACATTTTAATTTACTCGCCAGATCTTGTGTCTCATCAGGAGCATGTGAGACAGGTGTTGCAGATCTTGCGAGACAATAAACTATACGCCAAACTGGAGAAGTGTGTATTTGCCGTACAGGAACTTCAGTTTTTGGGTTTTTTGGTGTCAGCCTCCGGTTTCCGTATGGACCCTGAAAAGGTGAGAGCAGTGCTTGAATGGGATCAGCCAGGGATCTTAAGGCTCTGCAGCGTTTTTTTGGGGTTTGCTAACTACTACCGGAAATTTATTTGTAATTTCTCATCTGTCGTCAAACCTCTCACTGACATGACAAGAAAAGGGACGGATTTTTCTAAATGGTCGGACAAAGCTTGCCAAGCCTTTTCCTCTTTGAAGAAATGTTTTGCTTCGGCACCCGTTCTCATCCAACCAGATGCATCTCAGCCGTTCATTGTGGAGGTGGATGCGTCTGACGTAGGGTGGGTGCTATATTGTCCCAGGGTCCGTCCCCTGGTAAATGGCATCCGTGCGCTTTCTTTTCTAAGAAATTGTCGTCCGCCGAAAGGAATTATGATATCGGCAATAGGGAACTTTTGGCCATTAAGTTAGCTTTTGAAGAATGGCGTCACTTTTGGAGGGGACAGTCCACCCGGTTACCGTTATTACTGATCACAAGAACCTGTTGTATTTGGAATCCGCTAAGCGTCTGAATTCCAGACAAGCTCGATGGTCGTTGTTTTTTACCAGGTTTAATTTTGTCGTCACTTATCGCCCGGGGTCTAAGAATGTAAAGGCTGATGCCTTGTCTCGCAGTTTCCCAGGGGCCGGGAAAACGGATGACCCGAGTCCTATCCTTCAGGAGGGGGTGTAGTGTCGGCTGTATTTTCTGAGCTTGAGGAGGAGGTGTTAGAGGCTCAGTGGGACGCCCCTGCAGGACCTCCAGGGAGACTGTTTGTCCCAAATCTGTTGAGACAAAAGGTTATTGAGGCACATCATAATTCTGCTCTAGCAGGACATCCAGGGAGTAAGGCTACTTTAGATCTCCTTTCTCGCCGGTTTTGGTGGCCTAATGCTAATAAAGATGTTATAACTTTGTCGCGTCATGTGGGGTGTGTGCTCGCTCTAAAACCCCTCATACCCGTCTGTCTGGGACCCTTTTACCCTTGAAACTTCCGGAGCGTTCATGGACTCATTTATCTATGGACTTCATTACGGACCTTCCTCCATCGTCAGGGAATACTGTCATACTGGTGGTTGTTGACAGGTTCAGTAAGATGGCACATTTCGTTGCTCTTTCCTGCACTCCCTAATGCTAAAACTCTGGCGCAGTGTTCATTAGGGAGATCGTTAGACTTCATGGGTTGCCTTCTGATGTGGTGTCAGATAGGGGGTCTCAGTTTGTGTCCAAATTTTGGAGGGCATTTTGTTTACGTCGGGGGATGCAATTGTCATTTTCCTCGGCTTTTCATCCGCAGACCAATGGTCAGACAGAGCGTCTGAATCAGAGCTTAGAGACATATCTCCGGTGTTTTGTCTCAGAGAACCAAGAGGACTGGTCTTCTTTCTTGCCTCTGGCAGAGTTCGCTCTTAACAACAGGCGGAGCGAGTCCACTGGTAAGTCCCCGTTTTTTGGGGCATATGGTTTCCATCCCCAGTTTTGTACTTTCAATGGGGGGGCCCTTCTGGGGTTCCTGAGGAGGAGCGTTTCTCGTCGTCACTTGCTTCTGTGTGGAGAGGTGTATTGAATAATCTGAGTGCGATGGGGAACCGTTACAAACGTATGGCTGATAGGAGGAGAGTTTCTGGTCCAGATCTGAATGTGAACGATCTGGTATGGTTGTCTACCAGGAATATAAAACTTAAAGTGCCCTCCTGGAAACTGGGTCCCAGATTCATCGGGCCGTACAGGATCAGTTCCATAATTAATCCTGTGGCATTTCGTCTGGACCTCCCTCCTACGTTTAAAATTCATAATGTGTTCCACAAGTCATTACTTAAAAGGTATGTGGCACCAGTCATACCGTCACCTCTACCTCCTCCTCCTGTGTTGGTCAATGGTAACTTGGAATTTCAAGTATCAAAGATCATTGACTCACGTCTGAATCGCCGGTCCCTTCAGTACTTGGTGCATTGGAAGGGGTATGGTCCAGAGGAGAGGACGTGGGTCCCTGCGTCTGATGTTAACGCAGATCGTTTGGTTCGGACCTTCCACAGAACTCACCCGGGCAGGCCTGGCCCTGAGGGTCCGGAGGCCCCTCGTAGAAGGGGGGGTACTGTCATGTGTGCATTGCCACGAAGATCGTCGCGGTTGCACATTTTGACTTCTCACAGCTGAGCTGCTGTTTCTTTGTGTTTGGCAGCTAGGGAGTTAATTCTGTCTGTGCTCGGTGCTGGGACTGGGTGCAGTTTCTCCCGCTGCAATTGATTATTTGTTGATTGGTTTCCTTTAAATTCCTGGTTGTCTGCTTGGGGAGTTGCCAGTGAAACCTTCATGCAGACCACAGATAGGAATGAATCTGTATAGACTTTAGTTGTGAGCTCCTTAGTTGTTCTAAGGTCAACTTGGTTAGAGTTTATTTCCCAGACCATTTATGTTCCTTTGGTGTTTGAGTGTGTATGCAAGCGAGTGTTATCCTGTCTGTCTTATATGTCTAATCTGTGTATTTAGCAATGATCAGCCCATATCCCTTTGGTGGTAGTCAGGATCCTTCTT
>JARQOD010000005.1:309653843-309715547 GCA_033576555.1 Oophaga sylvatica | reverse complement strand
TTTCTAGGCACACCCCCGAAACCGGGAAAAAACCCGCTGTGTACCTTTTTACCAGGATCGCTGGTCCTCCCGCCTGCCCACACGCGCGAGGGTTTCCTGTCAGCGGAAACCAGCGTAAAAAAAAGGGTTCCTGACATTTCGGGCGACAATCAGCGATCCCCGCGGGGGGGCTGATCGCGTGAATGTCACACACAGCGATATCGCTGGTGAGCTCGCTGCTGCGTCACAAAACTAGTGACTCAGCAGCGATCTCGGTAGCGATATCGCTATGTGAGACGGGCCCTTAAGTGGAAAGCTTAATTGATTGCTTTCCACTTTCACTTCAGGTCAGCCAGGGACACAATCAGTGACGTCAGAGGGAACTGATTAACAAAAATAGGGGTTCCCTTCGAAAAAAAAATGGCGTGGGGTCCCCTGTTATGTTTCGGTAGCTGAGGAGTGCAGGTAAAAAAGGCAATACACCAGAGCAGTTGGAATCTATGAGGTTGCAGTACCCTGACTAACCACCACAACTAGAGGCAGCCGTGGAGCGTTCCTACGTTGGTCCTAGACGCCTCGTCACAGCCTGAGAAACTAACTACAACTAAAGATAGAAATAGGAAAGCTATCTGCCCCGGAGCAGAACCCCAAAGATAATAGAAAGCCCCCAAACATGTAATGGCGGTTAGACAAGAGGAAATACTGACACAGAAAGAAAATAGTATGAGCAAACGCTGGGCCCAAACTATCTAAATAGAAAAGGACAGGAAGGGTACTTACTGCAATCTCAGAAAACCCTGAAAAAACACCAACTCTACTAATTTCAAAATCACCTGAGATCACACGACCTCTACCACCTAAATTAGTTCTCTGGTGTAAAAAAATCAAAACAGCAGCCACTGAAAAAAAACTGGAAAAAGCAAAAGTACAAAACACAGTGGCTGGACTAAACTGAGAGGGCAAAACCCCCCGGGAGGGGACCCAGAAGGCCCCCACAGAAGTGCAGGACAAAATGCAAAAATATAGCAAAAACACAAAATAAGAAATTGTCTTATCTGATAGCAGGAGATGCAGACACGACACAGCAGGCTACAAGGGAAACTGGAAAGAAGGATTCAGACCAGAACAATTGATCACCGGCAACCCTGATGGGAAAATGACTCCCTTATATAAGACCAATCAGTAACACCTGATTCCCAGTCCTCACAATCCTCACTAGTACCGCTTGTAACCACCAGAGGGAGCCTCTGCTCAGAACTCATCTCAAACCCATTCACAACAGTACCCCCCCCTTGAGGAGGGGTCACCGAACCCTCATTTGAGCAACCAGGTCGGTCAGGATGAGTTCTATGATACGCACGGATAAGTCTCCTAGCATGGATGTCCGAAGCAAACACCCAAGAATTATCTTCCTGACCATAACCTCTCCATTTAACCAAATACTGGAGTCTTCGTCTAGAAAACGAGAATCCAATATTTTCTCAACCACATACTCCAGATTGCCCTCAACCAAAACAGGGTCAGGAGGCACAGCAGCAGGAACCACTGGCTCAACAAACTTCTTCAACAAGGACTTGTGGAATACGTTATGGATCTTAAATGTCCCTGGAAGAAGCAAACGAAAAGAAACAGGATTAATAATCTCCATGATCTTATAAGGTCCAATGAACCTAGGCTTAAATTTAGGAGATGCTACTCTCATAGGAATATTCTTTGAGGACAACCAGACCAAGTCCCCCACTTTAAACCGAGGACCATCAGTCCTATGCCGGTTAGCAAACCGCTGGGCCCTCTCCTGAGAGAGGGACAACCTCTCCACCACCTGGTCCCAAATCTGCTGCATACGCTCAACAACAGAGTCAACACCTGGACAGACAGAAGCCTCCGTCTGTCCTGAAGAAAATCGAGGGTGAAACCCAGAATTACAGAAAAACGGAGACATCAAAGTGGCAGAGCTAGCCCTATTATTAAGAGCAAACTCAGCCAAAGGCAAAAAAGAGACCCAGTCATCCTGATCAGCAGACACAAAGCATCTTAGATAAGTCTCCAATGTCTGGTTTGTTCTCTCAGTTTGACCATTGGTCTGAGGATGAAATGCCGAGGAGAAAGACAATTGAACACCCAGTTTAGAACAAAAAGTCCTCCAAAATCTGGAAACAAACTGGACTCCTCTGTCAGACACAATGTTCTCAGGAATGCCGTGTAAACGAACCACGTGCTGAAGGAACAACGGCACCAATTCAGAGGAGGAAGGCAACTTAGGTAATGGCACAAGATGTATCATTTTGGAAAACCTATCACAAATTACCCAGATGGTGGTCATTCTCTGAGAAACAGGAAGATCGGAAATGAAATCCATAGAGATATGGGTCCATGGTCTCTTGGGCACAGGCAATGGCATCAACAAACCACTAGAGCGAGAGCAAGGCTTGGAGCGAGAGCAAGTCCCGCAGGACTGCACAAATTCCCTGACATCGCGAGACAAGGTAGACCACCAAAAGGACCGACTAACCAAGTCTCTGGTACCAAAAATTCCGGGATGCCCAGCCAATGCGGAACAATGAATCTCAGACATCACACTCTTTTTCCATTGGTCCGGGACAAACAATTTTCCAACAGGGCAGCGCTCGGGCCTATCCTCCTGACACCCCTCCAGAGCAAGTCTCAAATTGGGCGAGATGGCGGAAAGAACTACACCCTCCTTCAAAATAACAGAGGGATCAGATAGCTCAGGAGAGTCCGCAAGGAAACTCCTCGAGAGGGCATCCGCCTTAACATTCTTAGTGCCAGGAAGAAAGGAAACCACAAAATTAAAACGTGTGAAAAACAAGGCCCACCTGGCCTGTCTAGGATTGAGTCGCTTGGCAGATTCCAGATAGACCAGATTCTTATGGTCCGTAAGGACCACCACCTGATGTTTGGCTCCCTCCAGCCAATGTCTCCACTCTTCAAAAGCCCACTTCATGGCCAATAACTCCCGATTACCCACGTCATAATTACGTTCAGTAGGAGAAAATTTTCGAGAGAAAAAGGCACAAGGGTTACTTTTAGAGGTCTCTGGATCTTTTTGGGACAAAACGGCACCTGCCCCAATTTCAGAGGCATCAACCTCCACCTGAAATGGCAGAGAAACATCAGGCTGCCGTAGAACAGGAGCAGAAGTGAATCTCTGCTTAAGTTCCTGAAACGCAGAGACTGCCTCAGGAGGCCAATTCACCACATCAGAACCCTTTCTGGTCAAATCAGTTAATGGTTTAACAATAACCGAGAAATTACCAATAAATTTACGATAAAAATTGGCAAAACCCAAAAATCTCTGAAGAGCCTTTAATGAAGTAGGTTGGACCCAATCACAGATGGCCTGAACCTTGACCGGGTCCATTTCAATAACAGATGGGACAAAATGAATCCCAGAAATGAGATCTTCTGTACGCCAAAAAGACACTTTGATCCCTTCACATACAGAGCATTCTCTCTCAAAATCTGGAATACAGTTCGAATATGTTTCACATGAGAGTCCCAGTCATTAGAAAAAATCAAGATATCATCCAAATAAACAATCAGAAACTTGTCCACAAAATCCCTGAAAATGTCATTCATGAAGGACTGGAAGACGGAAGGAGCATTAGTGAGCCCAAAGGGCATGACAAGGTACTCAAAATGCCCTTCAGGGGTGTTAAATGCCGTCTTCCATTCATCCCCGTGCTTAATGCGAATAAGGTTATACGCCCCCCTGAGGTCAAGCTTGGTAAACCAAGTAGCGTTTTTCACCCTGGAAAACAGGTCAGAAATCAAGGGTAACGGGTATTGATATTTCACAGTAATATTGTTCAAGAGACGATAATCAATACACGGCCTTAATGAACCATCTTTTTTGGCCACAAAGAAAAAACCGGCACCTAAGGGTGAAGAGGATGGTCTGATATGACCCTTCTCCAATGATTCCTTGATATAAGACCGCATAGCGTCATGTTCAGGTACAGACAAGTTAAAAAGGCGACCTTTAGGGAATTTACTACCCGGCACTAATTCAATAGCGCAGTCATAGCTCCTATGGGGAGGCAAGGATGCAGATTTACTTTCGCTAAACACATCAGAAAAATCAAACAAAAAGTCAGGAACATCCTCAGCCTGGGGGGAGGCAGAAAAAACAGGAGTGTTGGTATTAACACATTGGCAGCCCCAACTGGTTACAGACACAGATTTCCAATCCAAAACAGGATTATGAGACTGTAACCAAGGGAAACCCAGCACTATAATGTCATGCAGATTATATAGAACCAAAAATTTGCAGCACTCCTGGTGATCAGGTTCAACCCTCATTATCACCTGAGTAGAAAACTGGGGTTTATTCTCAGCCAAAGGGTAGAATCGATCCCCAGTAAAGGAATAGACTTCTGTAGGGGTATCAAGGGAAACCCACAACGTTTAGCAAAATCATAATCCATCAGGTTAATAGCTGCTCCAGAATCAACGAAAGCCTGAGCAGAAAATGAGGACAGAGAGCACATCAGAGTGACAGTTAATAAAAACTTAGTCTGAACACTACCCAAGACAACTGAGCGTGCAAAACGTCTTCCCCGCTTAGGGCAGACTGAAATAGCATGAGAGGCATCACCACAGTAGAAACATAACCCATTGCGCTTTCGAAAATCATGACGCTGTGCCCCAGACACCACTCCATCACACTGCATGGGCTCAGCAGCTGGCTGACAAGGCAACACCACTCCACGCATACTTCTCCGCTCACGCAAACGTCTGTCAATTTGAATCGCTAATGACATAGAATCATTGAGACCAGAGGGACAGGGAATCCCACCATAACATCCTTTACATTATCCGACAGACCCTTCCGGAAAAGGGCCGCCAAAGCGTCGTCATTCCATTTGGTCAGGACTGCCCACCTACGGAATCTCTGACAGTATAACTCAGCGTCATCAAGCCCCTGATTTAATGCCAACAAGGCTTTTTCAGCTTGATCAGTGACATTAGGCTCATCGTACAATAACCCCAAAGCCTGAAAAAATGCATCAACATCACTCAAAACAGGATCCCCAGGTATCAGGAAAAAGCCCAATCCTGAGGATCGCCGCGCAGGAGAGAGATGATAATTTGAACCTGCTGCGCTGCGTTTCCTGAGGACTTAGATTTTAAGGCAAGAAACAATTTACAATTATTTTTGAAATTCTGAAACTTAGCTCGATCCCCTAAAAACAAATCTGGCATGGGGATCCTAGGTTCCACAACAGGCAACCTAGCAAGATATGCAGCAATACTCTGAACCTCAGTGGCAAGCTGATCCACACGGCCAGACAACTGTGCAAACTCCATTGGGAGAAAAGATCCTCCCCAGCACCCAGAGATACAGAGGGGAAAAAAAAAAAAAAAAGCAACAAACAGAAAAATATCTCTGACAACTTTTCTTCCTTCAAAATATTTTTTCCCTTCTGTGAGTACCATACAATTTTTAGGCCGGTGATACTGTTATGTTTCGGTAGCTGAGGAGTGCAGGTAAAAAAGGCAATACACCAGAGCAGTTGGAATCTATGAGATTGCAGTACCCTGACTAACCACCACAACTAGAGGCAGCCGTGGAGCGTTCCTACGTTGGTCCTAGACGCCTCGTCACAGCCTGAGAAACTAACTAAAACTAAAGATAGAAATAGGAAAGCTATCTGCCCCGGAGCAGAACCCCAAAGATAATAGAAAGCCCCCAAACATGTAATGGCGGTTAGACAAGAGGAAATACTGACACAGAAAGAAAATAGTATGAGCAAACGCTGGGGCCCAAACTATCTAAATAGAAAAGGACAGGAAGGGTACTTACTGCAATCTCAGAAAACCCTGAAAAAACACCAACTCTACTAATTTCAAAATCACCTGAGATCACACGACCTCTACCACCTAAATTAGTTCTCTGGTGTAAAAAAATCAAAACAGCAGCCACTGAAAAAAAACTGGAAAAAGCAAAAGAAACAAAACACAGTGGCTGGACTAAACTGAGAGGGCAAAAGCCCCCGGAGGGGACCCAGAAGGCCCCCACAGAAGTGCAGGACAAAATGCAAAAATATAGCAAAAACACAAAATAAGAAATTGTCTTATCTGATAGCAGGAGATGCAGACACGACACAGCAGGCTACAAGGGAAACTGGAAAGAAGGATTCAGACCAGAACAATTGATCACCGGCAACCCTGATGGGAAAATGACTCCCTTATATAAGACCAATCAGTAACACCTGATTCCCAGTCCTCACAATCCTCACTAGTACCGCTTGTAACCACCAGAGGGAGCCTCTGCTCAGAACTCATCTCAAACCCATTCACAACAGTCCCCCCTATTTTTGTTAACCAGCCAGATGAAGCAGACCGCTGAGGCCTGGATTTTCAGGCTGTTAAGGAGCCAAGATCCATGGACCTTGCCAGCCTGATAATACCAGGCCACAGCAGTCTGCATATCTTGGCTGATTAACAAAAATGGGGGATCCCCTCGAAAAAAATTGGCGTGGGGTCCCCCCTATTTTTGTTAACCAGCCAGATGAAGCAGACCGCTGAGGCCTGGATTTTCAGGCTGTTAAGGAGCCAAGATCCATGGACCTTGCCAGCCTGATAATACCAGGCCACAGCAGTCTGCATATCTTGGCTGATTAACAAAAATAGGGGATCCCCTCGAAAAAAATTGGCGTGGGGTCCCCCCTATTTTTTTAACCAGCCAGATGAAGCAGACCGCTGAGGCCTGGTTTTTCAGGCTGGTAAGGATCCAATATCCATGGACCTTGCCAGCCTGATAATACCAGGCCACAGCAGTCTGCTTAGCTTGGCTGGTTAACAAAAATAGGGATCCCCTCGAAAAAAAAACGGCGTAGGGGTCCCCCTATTTTTGTTAACCAGCCAAGTAAAATGCAGACTGCTGCGGCCTGGTATTAAAAGACTGTCAAGGCCCATGGATTTTGGCCCTCAACAGCCTGATAATACCAGGCTACAGCAGCCCCACATTTGGCGCATCAAAAGATGTGCCAATTGTGGCACTTTACCCGGCTCTTCCCACTGCCCTGTAGCGGTGGCAAGTGGGGTAATAAGGGGTTAATGTCACCGTTGATTGCACGGTGACAATAAGCCCGGTTAATAATGGAGAGGCGTCAATAAGACACCGATCCATTATTAATCCCAAAGTTATTAAATGTATAAAAAAAAGACACAGCAAGAAAAAAGTCTTTTAATGAAATAAAAGAGACAACACAGTTTTCATTTCTTTTATTACTCTCTCATTCCTGCGACGCCATCGATCTCCTGTAAAAAAAAAAACAAAAAAAAACCAACAGTATACCACCTGTCCGACGCAGTCCATAGTAACGACAGTCCCACGACGATCCAGCTCTGCTACATCGGAATGACAGGCAGAGCCTGACATCCCGGCGCAGCACAGCTGCTTACCAGCTTCCCCGGCGGTGACGTCATCGGACTGCTTTACGGCCGCGATTACCCAGCAGTCACTGCAGTTATCGCGAGAAACTGCATGTGACCGCCGGGGAGAAGAGGATGGCGGCCATTAAGCAGTCCGGGATGTGACCGCCGAGATCTTCTGCCGGGTAAGTGCCGCTGACTCCTGACAGACCCGACCGACAGACACTGACAGTGACAGTGACAATCCCGATTCCGGTATCCGATATGACGAAAATATCGGAACTCGGAATCGGAATTCCGATACAGCCAATATCGGCCGATACCCGATATTTGCAGTATCGAATGCTCAACACACTACCGTAGTATCTATTTCCGGAGTCACACACATACGCTCACTCAGTATGGATTTGATCAGAATACAAAAAGCAGAAAAAAGGTACTGTATCAGAAGATACCCGGTGTATATAGCATAGGGTAAAATTTAAATCTCCGTATATATTTCCGGAGTCACACACAGACGCTCTCTCAGTATGGATTTGACCGTAATACTAAAGGCAGTACAACTCAGCGTCTTCAAGACCCTGATTTAATGCCAACAGGATCTTTTCAGCTTGATCAGTGACATTAGGTTCATCGTACAATAACCCCAGAGCCTGAAAAAATACATCAATATCATTCAAAACAGGATCCCCAGGTGTCAGGGAAAAAGCCCAATCCTGAGGGTCGCCGCGCAGCAGGGAGATGACAATTTGAACCTGCTGTGCAGCGTTCCCTGAGGACTTAGGCCTTAAGGCAAAAAACAACTTACTTTTATTTTTGAAATTCAAAAATTTAGATCGATCCCCCAAAAACAAATCTGGCATGGGAATCCTAGGTTCCACAACCGGCAACCCAGCAAGATAGGTAGCAATACTCCGAACCTCAGTGGCAAGCTGATCCACACGGCCAGACAACTGTGCAAACTCCATTGAGAGAAAAAAAAATCCTCCTCAGCACCCAGAGAAAAAGAGAGAAAAAATGCAACAAACAGAAAAAAAAAAAATTCTCTGACAACTTTTTTTTTTCCACACTATTTTTCCCTTCTGGGAGTACCATATAATTTTCAGTTTGGCCGTGATACTGTTATGTGCGGTAGCTGAGGAGGACAGGAACAACAGCAGGGCAGCCGAACACCTGAGATGTTGGTAACTAATGGGTTGCAGAAAACTGAACGAACCACACAACTAGAGGAAGCCATGGAGCGTGCCTAGGTTGATCCTAGACGCCTCGTCACAGCCTGAGAGCTAGCTATACCTAAAGATAGAAACAAGAAAGCTAACTGCCCCGGAGTAGAGCCCCAAAGGAATAGGCAGCCCCCAAACATATAATGGCGGTTAGACAAGATGAAAACACAAACGCAGGCAGAAAACAGATTGAGCAAATGCTGGGGCCACAAGCTGACTAAATAGGAAAGGACAGGAGAGATTACTTTCTGCAACCCAGAAAACCCTACAAATATCCAACAATTCTGATTACAAAAATACTGAGATCACACAATCTCGCCACCCACTAAATCAGATCTCAGTGTGAACAAAACCAAGCTGCAGCCGCTGAAAAAGCAGGAAAAGGCAAATGAAAAAACAACAGAGGCTACAGACAAACTGTGAGGAGCTCAGGCCCCAGGAAGGGACCCGGCTGTCCTCCACAAATGTGCAGAAAACAATGCAAATAGCAAGCACAAAAATAAAAGCAGAAAATATCTTATCTGATAGCAGAAGATGCAGGCAAGACTCAGCAAACTTCCAAATGAACCAGGAACCACAATTGAGACAAGAACAATTGATCACCGGCAGCCATCATGGGAGGGAACCTCCCTTATATCAGACCAGTCCGTGATCCTAGATTGCCATTCCTCAGTACTGTCTGTAACCACCAGAGGGAGCCTCTGCTCAGGAACCATCTCTAGCACATTCATAACAGTATAGGGTAAAATTTAAATCTCCGTATATATTTCCGGAGTCACAAACAGAGCTCACTCAGTATGGATTTGACCAAAATACAAAAGGCATAAAAAAGGTACTGTATCAGAAGATACCAGGTGTATATAGCATAGGGAAAACATTTAAATCTCCGTATATATTTCGGGAGTCACACACAGACGCTCTCTCAGTATGGATTAGACAGTAACACTAAAGGCATAAAAAAGGTACTGCATCAGAAAATACCAGGTGTATATAGTATAGAGGAAAATTTAAATCTCTGTATATAATTCCGGAGTCACACACAGACGCTCACTCAGTATGGATTTGACCAGAATACAAATAGCAGAAAAAAGGTACTGTATCAGAAGATACGAGGTGTATAAAGTATAGGTTAAAATTTAAATCTCCGTATATATTTCCGGAGTCACATACAGACACTCTCTCAGTATGGATTTGACTGTAATACAAATAGCAGAAAAAAGGTACTGTATCAGAAGATACCCGGTGTATATAGCATAGGGTAAAATTTAAATCTCCGTATATATTTCCGGAGTCACACACAGACGCTCTCTCAGTATGGATTTGACCGTAATACTAAAGGCATATAAAAGGTACTGTATCAGAAGATACCAGGTGTATATAGTATAGTGTTATGTGCGGTAGCTGAGGAAGACAGGAAAAACAGCAGGGCAGCCGAACACCTGTGATGTTGGAAACTAATGGGTTGCAGAAACCTGAACTAACCACACAACCAGAGGTAGCTGTGGAGCGTTCCTACGTTGATCCTAGACGCCTCGTCACAGCCTGAGAGCTAGCTATACCTAAAGATAGAAACAAGAAAGCTAACTCTACTCTACAATCTGGTTTCCGCCCCCATCACTCCACTGAGACAGCCCTGACCAAAATTACTAATGACCTACTTACAGCCAAAGCAAACGGACAATACTCTATACTCCTGCTTCTTGACCTGTCCTCTGCTTTTGACACAGTTGACCACTGCCTTCTACTACAGATTCTTTCCTCCTTTGGCGTCAAAGACCTCGCCCTATCTTGGATCTCCTCATACCTTTCCAACCGCACATTCAGCGTCTCCCACTCCCACACTACCTCCTCGTCCCACCCTCTCTCTGTTGGAGTTCCCCAAGGCTCTGTTCTAGGACCCCTACTCTTCTCAATCTATACACTTGGCCTGGGGCAACTCATAAAGTCCCACGGATTCCAGTACCACCTTTACGCTGATGACACTCAGATCTACCTCTCTGGCCCAGACATCACTTCTCTGCTATCCAGAATCCCGGAGTGTCTATCAGCCATATCCTCCTTCTTCTCCTCCCGCTTCCTCAAACTCAATGTGGACAAATCTGAACTCATAATCTTTCCCCCATCCCACAGATCTTCCTTACCTGACCTATCTACCACAATTAACGACATCACGCTTTCCCCCGTACCAGAAGTCCGCTGCCTCGGAGTAACCCTTGACTCTGCCCTGTCCTTCAAACCGCACATCCAAGCTCTTTCTACCTCCTGTCGCCTTCAGCTCAAAAATATTTCAAGAATCCGTCCTTTCCTCAACCCTCAATCTACTAAAATGATTGTGCACGCCCTCATCATCTCCCGCCTCGACTACTGCAACACCCTTTTCTCTGGCCTCCCTGCTAACACCCTCGCACCTCTCCAGTCCATCCTTAACTCTGCTGCACGACTAATTCACCTCTCTCCTCGCTACTCCTCCGCTTCTCCCCTCTGCAAATCTCTTCACTGGCTCCCATTCCCTCAGCGTATCCAGTTCAAATTACTAATACTGACCTACAAGGCCATCTATAATCTGTCTCCTCCATATATCTCTGAACTAATCTCCCGATATCTTCCCTCACGTAATCTCCGATCCTCCCAAGACATCCTTCTCTCCTCCACACTTATTCGCTCCTCACCCAACCGCCTCCAAGACTTCTCCCGAATATCCCCCATCCTCTGGAATTCTTTGCCCCAACACATCCGACTATCAAACTCATTCACATCCTTCAGACGGAACCTGAAAACCCATCTCTTCAGGAAAGCCTACAGCCTGCAATGACCCTGCTGCCTCCTCACCACTACCGGAGTTATTGCCTCAACCAACACCGGAACTGCTGCAACCCCCTGACCTACTGTCTCCTGCCTCACAATCCTGTAGAATGTAAGCCCGAAAGGGCAGGGTCCTCTCCCCTCTGCATCAGTCTGTCATTGTTAGTTTGTTTACTGTAAGTGATACCTGTAATTTGTATGTAACCCCTTCTCATGTACAGCACCATGGAATCAATGGTGCTATAGAAATAAATATTAATAATAATAATAATAATAATAATAACTGCCCCGGAGTAGAGCCCCAAAGGAATAGGCAGCCCCCAAACATATAATGGCGGTTAGACAAGATGAAAACACAAACGCACGCAGAAAACAGATTGAGCAAACGCTGAGGCCACAAGCTGACTAAATAGGAAAGGACAGGAGAGATTACTTTCTGCAACCCAGAAAACCCTACAAAAATCCAACAATTCTGATTACAAAAATACTGAGATCACACGATCTTGCCACCCACTAAATCAGATCTCAGTGTGTACAAAACCAAGCTGCAGCCGCTGAAAAAGCAGGAAAAAGCAAATGAAAATACAACAGAGGCTACAGACAAACTGTGAGGAGCTCAGGCCCCAGGAAGGGACCCGGCTGTCCTCCACAAATGTGCAGAAAACAATGCAAATAGCAAGCACAAAAATAAAAGCAGAAAATATCTTATCTGATAGCAGAAGATGCAGGCAAGACTCAGCAAACTTCCAAATCAAACCAGGAACCACAATTGAGACAAGAACAATTGATCACCGGCAACCATCATGAGAGGGAACCTCCCTTATATCAGACCAGTCCGTGATCCCAGATTGCCATTCCTCGCTGAAAGGTTCAGTACTGTCTGTAACCACCAGAGGGAGCCTCTGCTCAGAAACCATCTCTAGCACATTCATAACAGTACCCCCCCTTGAGGAGGGTCACCGATCCCTCACTTGTGCAACCAGGTCGATCAGGATGAGCTCGGTCATAGGCACGGATCAGTCTCCTAGCATGGATGTCCGAAGCAAACATCCAAGAATTGTCCTCCTGACCATAACCTTTCCACTTAACCAAATACTGGAGTTTCTGTCTAGAAAAACGAGAATCCAATATTTTCTCAACCACATACTCCAGATTGCCCTCAACCAAAACAGGGTCAGGAGGCGCAGCCATAGGAACCACTGGCTCGACAAACCTCTTCAATAAGGACTTGTGGAACACATAATGGATCTTAAATGTTCCTGGAAGAAGCAAACGAAAGGAAACAGGATTAAGAATCTCCATGATCTTATAAGGTCCAATGAACCTAGGCTTAAACTTTGGAGATGCAACCCTCATAGGGATATTTCTTGAGGACAACCAAACCAAGTCCCCCACTTTAAACAGAGGACCATCAGTCCTATGCCGGTTGGCAAACCATTGGGCCTTCTGAGAGAGAGACAACCTCTCCACTACCTGGTCCCAAATCTGCTGCATTCACTCCACAACAGAGTCAACACCCGGACAGACAGAAGCCTCCGCCTGTCCCGAAGAAAATCGAGGGTGAAACCCAAAATTGCAGAAAAATAGAGACATCAAGGTGGCAGAGCTAGCCCTATTATTAAGAGCAAACTCACCCAAAGGCAAAAAAGAGACCCAGTCATCTTGATCAGCAGACAAAAAACATCTCAAATAAGTCTCCAAAGTCAGGTTTGTTCTCTCGGTTTGTCCATTGGTCTGAGAATGAAAAGCAGAGGAGAAAGATAATTGAACATCAATTTTAGAACAAAATGTCCTCCAAAATCTGGAAACAAACTGGACTCCTCTGTCAGACACAATGTTCTCGGGAATGCCATGTAACCGAACCACGTGCTGAAGGAACAAAGACACCAATTCAGAGGAGAAAGATAACTTAGGTAATGGCACAAGATGTATCATCTTGAAAAACCTATCACAAATTACCCAGATAACGGTCATTCTCTGAGAAACAGGGAGGTCGGAAATAAAATCCATAGAGATATGGGTCCATGGCCTCTTGGGCACAGGTAATGGCATTAACAAACCACTAGAGCGAGAGCAAGTCTCACAGGACTGCACAAATTCCCTGACGTCACGAGACAAAGTAGGCCACTAAAAGGACCGACTCACCAAGTCTCTGGTACCAAAAATCCCGGGATGACCAGCCAATGCAGAACAATGAATCTCAGACATCACACTCTTCTTCCACTGGTCTGGGACAAACAATTTCCCAATAGGGCAGCGCTCAGGTTTATCCTCCTGACACCCTTCCAGAGCCAGTCTCAAATTGGGTGAGATGGCGGAAAGAACTACACCCTCTTTCAAAATAACAGTAGGATCAGATAACTCAGGAGAGTCCGCAAAGAAAACTCCTCGAGAGAGCATCCGCCTTAACATTCTTAGTGCCAGGAAGAAAAGAAACCACAAAATTAAAACGTGTGAGAAACAAGGCCCACCTGGCCTGTCTAGGATTAAGTCGCTTGGCTGATTCCAGATAAACCAGATTCTTATGGTCCGTGAGGACCACCACCTGATGTTTGGCTCCTTCCAGCCAATGTCTCCACTCTTCAAAGGCCCACTTCATGGCCAATAACTCCCAATTACCCACGTCATAATTACGTTCAGTTGGAGAAAATTTTCGAGAGAAAAAGGCACAAGGGTTACTCTTAGAGGTCTCTGGATCTCTTTGGGACAAAACGGCACCTGCCCCAATTTCAGAGGCATCAACCTCCACCTGAAACGTAGAGAAACATCAGGCTGCCGTAGAACAGGAGCAGAAGTGAATCTTTGCTTAAGTTCCTGAAACGCAGAAACTGCCTCAGGAGGCCAATTCACCATATCAGAACCCTTTTTGGTCAAATCAGTCAATGGTTTAACAATACCGGAGAAATTGCCAATAAATTTACGATAAAAATTGGCAAAACCCAAAAATCTCTGAAGAGCCTTTAATGAAGTAGGTTGGACCCAATCACAGATGGCCTGAACCTTGACCGGGTCCATTTCAATAACAGACGGAGACAAAATGAATCCCAGAAATGAGACCTTCTGTACGCCAAAAAGACACTTTGATCCCTTCACATACAGTGCATTCTCTCTCAAAATCTGGAACACAGTCCGAACATGTTTCACATGAGAGTCCCAGTCATTGGAAAAAATCAAGATATCATCCAAATAAACAATCAGAAATTTATCCACAAAATCCCTGAAAATATCATTCATGAAGGATTGGAAGATGGAAGGAGCATTAGTGAGCCCAAAGGGCATCACTAGGTACTCAAAATGCCCCTCTGGGGTATTAAACGCCGTCTTCCATTCATCCCCGTGCTTAATGTGAATAAGGTTATACGCCCCCCTGAGGTCAAGCTTGATAAACCAACTAGCACTTTTCACCCTTGAAAACAGGCCAGAAATCAAGGGTAACGGATATTGATACTTCACAGTGATCTTATTCAAGAGACGATAATCAATACACGACCTCAATGAACCATCCTTTTTGGCCACAAAGAAAACACTGGCAACCAAGGGTGAAGAGGATGGTCTGATATGACCCTTCTCCAATGACTCCTTGATATAAGATCGCATAGCATCGTGTTCAGTTACAGACAAGTTAAAAAGGCGACCTTTAGGAAATTTACCACCAGGCACTAATTCAATAGCGCAATCATAGCTCCTGTGAGGGGCAAGGATGCAGATTTACTTTCACTAAACACATCCGAAAAATCAGTCAGAAAGTCAGGAACATCCTGAGACTGGGGAGAGGCAGAAAAAACAGGAGTGTCGGCAATAACACATTGACAGCCCCAACTGGTCACAGACACAGATTTCCAATCCAAAACAGGATTATGAGACTGTAACCAAGGGAAACCTAGTACAATAATGTTATGCAGACTATACAACACCAGAAATTTGCAACTCTCCTGATGATCTGGTTCAACCCTCATTATCACCTGAGTAGAAAACTGGGGTATATTCTCCGCCAAAGGGTAGAATCAATGCCCAGTAGGGGAATAGACTTCCGCAGGGGTATCATGGGAAACCCACAACGTTTGGCAAAGTCAAAATCCATCAGGTTAATAGCGGCTCCTGAATCAACAAAAGCCTGAGCCGAAAATGTGGACATGGAGCAAATGAAGGTAACAGTCAACAGAAATTTAGTCTGAACACTACCCAAGGCAACTGAGCGCGCAAAACGTCTTCCCCGCTTAGGGCAGACGGAAATAGCATGGGACGCGTCACCACAGTAGAAACATAACCCATTGCGCCTACGAAACTCATGACGCTGAGCCCCGGAAGTCACTCCATCACACTGCATGGGCTCAGGAGCTGGCTCACAAGGCAACACTATCTCACGCATACCTCTGCGCTCATGCAAACAGTCTGTCAATTTGAATGGCCAAAGACATAGAATCATTGAGACCAGAGGGAACAGGGAATCCCACCATAACGTCCTTTACTTTTTCTGACAGACCCTTTCGAAAAAGGGCTGCCAAGGCATGATCATTCTATTTGGTCAGAACTGCCCACTTTTGAAATTTCTGACAGTACAACTCAGCGTCTTCAAGACCCTGATTTAATGCCAACAGGATCTTTTCAGCTTGATCAGTGACATTAGGTTCATCGTACAGTAACCCCAGAGCCTGAAAAAATACATCAATATCATTCAAAACAGGATCCCCAGGTGTCAGGGAAAAAGCCCAATCCTGAGGGTCGCCGAGCAGCAGGGAGATGACAATTTGAACCTGCTGTGCAGCGTTCCCTGAGGACTTAGGCCTTAAGGCAAAAAACAACTTACTTTTATTTTTGAAATTCAGAAATTTAGATCGATCCCCAAAAACAAATCTGGCATGGGAATCCTAGGTTCCACAACCGGCAACCCAGCAAGATAGGTAGCAATACTCCGAACCTCAGTGGCAAGCTGATCCACACGGCCAGACAATTGTGCAAACTCCATTGAGAGAGAAAAAAAAATCCTCCTCAGCACCCAGAGAAAAAGAGAGAAAAAATGCAACAAACAGAAAAAAAAAAAAAAAATCTCTGACAACTTTTTTTTTCCACACTATTTTTCCCTTCTGGGAGTACCATATAATTTTCAGTTTGGCCGGTGATACTGTTATGTGCGGTAGCTGAGGAGGACAGGAACAACAGCAGGGCAGCCGAACACCTGAGATGTTGGTAACTAATGGGTTGCAGAAAACTGAACGAACCACACAACTAGAGGAAGCCATGGAGCGTTCCTAGGTTGATCCTAGACGCCTCGTCTCAGCCTGAGAGCTAGCTATACCTAAAGATAGAAACAAGAAAGCTAACTGCCCCGGAGTAGAGCCCCAAAGGAATAGGCAGCCCCCAAACATATAATGGCGGTTAGACAAGATGAAAACACAAACGCAGGCAGAAAACAGATTGAGCAAATGCTGGGGCCACAAGCTGACTAAATAGGAAAGGACAGGAGAGATTACTTTCTGCAACCCAGAAAACCCTACAAAAATCCAACAATTCTGATTACAAAAATACTGAGATCACACAATTTCGCCACCCACTAAATCAGATCTCAGTGTGAACAAAACCAAGCTGCAGCAGCTGAAAAAGCAGGAAAAAGCAAATTAAAAAACAACAGAGGCTACAGACAAACTGTGAGGAGCTCAGGCCCCAGGAAGGGACCCGGCTGTCCTCCACAAATGTGCAGAAAACAATGCAAATAGCAAGCACAAAAATAAAAGCAGAAAATATCTTATCTGACAGCAGAAGATGCAGGCAAGACTCAGCAAACTTCCAAATGAACCAGGAACCACAATTGAGACAAGAACAATTGATCACCGGCAGCCATCATGGGAGGGAACCTCCCTTATATCAGACCAGTCCGTGATCCTAGATTGCCATTCCTCAGTACTGTCTGTAACCACCAGAGGGAGCCTCTGCTCAGAAACCATCTCTAGCACATTCATAACAGTATAGGGTAAAATTTAAATCTCCGTATATATTTCCGGAGTCACAAACAGAGCTCACTCAGTATGGATTTGACCAGAATACAAAAGGCATAAAAAAGGTACTGTATCAGAAGATACCAGGTGTATATAGCATAGGGAAAACATTTAAATCTCCGTATATATTTCGGGAGTCACACACAGACGCTCTCTCAGTATGGATTAGACAGTAACACTAAAGGCATAAAAAAGGTACTGCATCAGAAAATACCAGGTGTATATAGTATAGAGGAAAATTTAAATCTCTGTATATATTTCCGGAGTCACACACAGACGCTCACTCAGTATGGATTTGACCAGAATACAAATAGCAGAAAAAAGGTACTGTATCAGAAGATACGAGGTGTATAAAGTATAGGTTAAAATTTAAATCTCCGTATATATTTCCGGAGTCACATACAGACACTCTCTCAGTATGGATTTGACTGTAATACAAAAGGCAGAAAAAAGGTACTGTATCAGAAGATACCAGGTGTATAAAGTATAGGGTAAAATTTAAATCTCCGTATATATTTCCGGAGTCACTCACTGTTAGGGCTGGCGGAACGCACAAAATAAATATAAATAATAAGTGCGTTCACAGCCCGTGGTCCACCGTGCAGGCAGAGCCTGCTGCTAGCAAGTTGGCAGTATGGCGAACTCTGTTACTTCACAGAGTCGCAACTCTAGACACTGTGGCACTATATGTCAGTATAAGCGAGCACTGCTACACCACAGTGTCGCTAAGGTAGCGACGCAGAGATATGGACTGTGTCCTGTTAACTCCACAGGAATGCACAGACAACTGCTGTGCGGACAGCAGTCCATAGTAATGCAATCAGCAACGCAATCAGACAATCTCCTCACCAGAGAAGCCGGTATTCTAGGGGCTTATTTCAGCCGAGCCCTAAACACGTGCATACAATCTCCTCACCAGAGGTGTCGGTATTCTAGGGGCTTATTTCAGCCGAGCCCTAACACATGAGTGCAAGATCACACTGGCGCAAAGCACATAATGTAGTTGATACTAGCGCATGGCGGCACGACCATGCCACCCTTTTATAGTAGCAACTACAGGGCCTGCCAGATAAGGACCAATAGGAAACTGTTCCAGAACACAGGAAGTTTCAGGACCTTCCTGGTGGACCAATAGGAGCTGCTGCAGCACCTGAGCATGTGACCCCTGATCTCCAATGAGAGATCCCACCCTGGGCATGCTCAGAAGGGGAAAGCAAGAACTTTGTCCTAAAGACGTCTGCTCGCCGCTAGCCAGTACTGGCTACAATAGTAGAGCCTGGAGAGGCAGCAGTAATCCTCTGCACAATGTTAGACTGGGCGAGACGCTGGGACCGACGCCCATGCTGAGCAGAGTCCACTGCGGCCAGAGACGGATGAGAGACCGCAGCAGGGATGGCTCGAGATTCCCCTTGTGCAGAAGTGGGAACTCGACCTCTAACATTACCCCCCTCCTAGGGCCCCCCTTCTTTGGGCCTCGCTGCGCCCAAAGGCAGCGATGAGCTGCGGAGCATGAACGTGCTCGGCAGGCTCCCAGGACCTATCCTCAGGCCCATAACCCCTCCAATCCACCAAATAAAATCATTTGCCCCGTACCACCTTACACCCTACGATGGAGTTCACCTCATGGTCGTCCGTAGACGAACCCGATGTCCCGGCAGATGGCTCGGAAAACCGGGACATGAGCACGGGTTTCAGGAGGGATACGTGAAAGGTGTCGGAGATACCCAGGCGTGGTGGAAGAGCCAAACGGTATACCACAGGATTAACCTGTTCGAGGACTTTGAAAGGACCCAGGTAGCGGGGTGCCAACTTAGTAGACTCAACTCGCAGCCTAACGTTACGGGCAGAGAGCCACACCAAGTCCCCAGGAGCAAATGTTGGAGCGGGGTGCCGATGTGCATCGGCGGAAGACCTCTTCCTCTCCTTGGACACCTTAATGGCATCCTGGGTACGGTCCCAAATATCCCGTGCCTCCACAGCCCAGTCTGTCACTCTGGAGACGGCGGAAGACACGGGCATGGGCACCGGAACCTGCGGATGCTGACCGTAGTTTAGGAGGAATGGAGTCTGTCCGGTGGAGTCAGCCACAGCATTGTTTAGTGCAAACTCTGCCCACGGGAGCAAGGATGCCCAGTCATCCTGCCTGGCTGAGACAAAATGTCGTAGATAGGTGACCAAGGTCTGGTTGGCCCTCTCTACCAACCCATTTGTCTCAGGATGGTACGCTGAAGAGAGATTTAACTCAATACTGAGTAGACGACAAAGCTCTCTCCAGAACCGAGACGCAAACTGGGGACCTCGGTCACTGACAATTTTGTCCGGCATGCGGTGTAGACGGAAGATGTGCCTAACGAACAACGCTGCCAGAGCTTGTGCAGAAGGTAACCGTGGTAGCGGCACCAGATGCACCATTTTGGAAAAATGGTCGGTGATTCTCCAAATGATGGTGCAACCCCCAGACTTGGGCAAGCCCACCACAAAGTCCATCCCAACAATCTCCCAGGGCCTGTCTGCCACCGGCAAAGGGTAAAGTAACCCAGCTGGCCGTTGTCGTGGAGACTTATTCTTGGCGCAGGAGACACACGCCCGAACATAGTCCCCAACGTCACGGACCATATGCGACCACCAGTATGTCCTCGATAGCAATTCAGATGTCCTCTTTGCCCCAAAGTGTCCACCCACCCTAGACGAATGTGCCCAAGAGAGTACCTCCGGTCGCAAATTGGTAGGCACAAAAGTCTTGCCCGGGGGCACAGACTCTAGCGAAACCGGGGCCACTGTTCTCAGGCTCTCTATGGGGACAATAAGCCGAGGCTCCTCCTCAGATGACACCACAGAGCGAGAGAGAGCGTCGGCACGAATGTTTTTCTCTCCCGAGAGAAAATGGAGTGTGAAATGAAACCGGGAGAAGAACAAGGACCATCTGGCCTGGCGATAATTAAGCCGCTGGGCTGTATGAAGATATATCAAATTCTTGTGGTCGGTGAAGACTTGGAAGGGAAAGCGAGCCCCCTCCAACAGATGTCTCCACTCAGAGAAAGACAACTTCATTGCTAGCAACTCCCTGTCCCCGATGGAATAATTCCTTTCCGCTGGTGTGAAGGTCTTGGAGAAGAAGAAGCAAGGATGCTTCCGACCTTGAGCATTCTTTTGAAAGAGGACTGCTCCAGCACCAACAGATGAGGCATCCACCTCCAATATGAATGGCTTATCAACATCAGGGCGGTGTAGAATGGGAGCACTAGCAAACTGAGACTTAATTGAGATGAAAGCCTTGGAGACTTCCTCAGACCACAATTTGGGATTTGCTCCCTTCTTGATGAGGGCTACCAAGGGAGCTACCAAAGTTGAGAAATGGGGAATGAACTGGCGATAATAATTAATGAACCCCATAAAGCACTGCACCGCTTTAAGGGAATGGGGTTCTTGCCAGTCCATTACAGCCTGTAGTTTGGCAGGATCCATAGCCAATCCCTGGGCGGAGATGATATAGCCCAGGAATGGTAAAGACTCCTGCTCAAACACACATTTCTCCAACTTTGCGTAAAGGGAATTTGCCAGCAGGAGGTCGAAGACTCTGCAGACATCTCTCCGGTGGGAGTCAATATCTGGAGAGAAGATGAGAATATCATCCAGATAGACTACGACAGAGGTGGAAAGCATGTCCCGGAAGATGTCATTAACAAAGTCTTGGAAAACGGCTGGGGCATTACAGAGCCCTAAGGGCATCACCAGATATTCATAGTGCCCATCCCTGGTATTAAAAGCCGTCTTCCATTCGTCCCCCTCACGGATGCGAATCAGGTTATAAGCACCCCGCAGGTCTTATTTGGTAAATACCCTTGCTCCCCGGAGCCTATCAAAAAGCTCAGAAATCAGGGGCAACGGGTATTTATTCTTAACAGTGATGGCGTTAAGACCCCTGTAATCTATGCAGGGACGTAATTCTCCGTTCTTCTTCTGCATGAAAAAGAACCCCTCCCCAGCAGGTGACACTGACTTCCTAATGAATCCTCTTGCCAGATTCTCCTGGATGTATTGGGACATAGCCTCCGTCTCCGGGAGAGAGAGGATAAACCCTACCCCGAGGCGGTTCTGCTCCAGGCAAGAGGTCAATAGGACAGTCATAGTGAGGTGGAAGAGTCTCTGCAGTCTTTTTGGAGAACACGTCTACATAGGACCAATAACACTTGGGAAGGGAAGTGAGATCTGCGGGTATCCCTGTAGTAGTAACCTGAACACTCTCCCTCACACATCTACCTCTACAAGATTCACTCCAACCCCGTATCCTCCCAGAGGACCACTCAATATGTGGGGAGTGAAGATGAAGCCAGGGTACTCCCAGCAGAGCCTCATCTATACCCTCGGGAAGGACCAGGAAAGAGATAGCCTCCTGATGGAAAGGAGACATGGACAACGTGAGAGGGATTGTCTGATGTGTGATCTGTGAGGGTAGTATTGATCCATTCACCGCTCAAACAGTCACCGGTTTGGCGAGCATCACCTGAGGTATTGTGTGGCGGATAGCGAAGGCAGAGGACATAAAATTCCCCTCTGCTCCAGAATCCACACAGAGCTCAACTGTTAGAGTGGATGGACCAAAGGAGATTGTCCCTTTAAAGGACAGCTTGGAGGCAAATGCCGCTGAATCTAGTGAACCTCCTCCCATGGTTACTAGACGCGATCGTGTTCCTGATCGCTGGAGACATCTATTGACATAATGTCCTAGCTGTTGGTAATTATTACAAACCACAGGTACTCGAGCGGCCCGAGACTTAGGTCTCGCTCGAGAAATCTCCATGGCCTCAGGGGAATCGGGCGCCTGAATGGAAGATTCAAGAGGTCTGGCGAAGGTGGGGCCAGCCGGAACCTCTGCCTACACTGGGCCCGCTCCAACCTCCGCTCGTTAAAGCGGAGGTTGATGCGGGTAGATATGGTAATGAGCTCCTCCAGTGTGTCAGGAATCTCCCTGGTGGACAAGGCGTCCTTCACATGGTCTGCCAATCCCCTCCAGTACACTGGTATAAGGACTTTATCTGGCCACTCCAGCTCAGAGACCAGAGTCCGAAATTGGACGGCAAACTGGCTGCCCACTGTGTCACAAACCAGACTACCCTGGAAGGAGCGTGACTAAGCAGCTACCTTGGTGTTCACTAGAGCCTCTGAAGGTGAGGTCAGGCTTGTGAGGCAGGTAGCTGCCAGGTACCACTCCAGGGTGGTGTCTGGCTGTGGCTGCTGATCCCACTGGAATCAGAACACTATGACAGGTGTGGGCAAGATTCAACGGGCATGACTGGTACTATGGCGGGCATGGCAGATACTCTTGGCAGACAGGCTGGCATGGCTGAGACACTGGCAGACAGGTGGGCACGGCTGAGACACTGGCAGACAGGCGGGCATAGCTGAGACACCGGCAGACAGGTGGGCACGGCTGAGACACTGGAAGACAGGCAGGCACGGCTGAGACACTGGCAGACAGGACACAGCTGAGACAGAAGGGACAGGAACTGACTTGGAAGGCACAGGAACACGAGCAGGTACGAAAGGAACAAGGGAACAGGTAGGGACCTGTTCAGACTGGAGAAGCTGTGGCAGGTTCAGGAGGGACAGAGACACAAACTGGAATGAGAGATATGTGGGAACTGGTAAGAGTAGTGTGTGGAAACAGGTAAGGACCTGTTCAGACTGGAGGAGCAGTGACAGATAAAGAACCACAGGAAGGGGAACGAGAGCGGAGCAGAACCGCCAGGTTGCAGAGTGGAGAGCAGAACAGAGTCGCTGGTTGCAGTGCAGCAAGCTGAACCGCAAGGAGTGCAGAGCAACGGTAGATTGCAGGAGTGCGGAGCAAGGGTAGAACCGCAGGAGCGGGGAGCAGAGGAAGAACCACAGGAGTGCGGCGCGAAGGCAGAACCGCAGGAGCGTTGAGCAAAGGCAGAACCACAGAAGCGCGGAGCCAAAGCAGAACCACAGGAGCGCGGAGCCAAGGCAGAATTGCAGGAGCGCAGAGCCAAGGCAGAACCACAAGGAGCGGAGCAAGGCAGAACCGCAAGGAGTTCGGAGCAAAGGCAGAACCACAGGTAGGTGGAGCAAGTGCAAAGCAGAACCACAAGCAGGCGGAGCAGAGCAGAGAACTGCAAGTAGGCAGAGCAAGTGCAGAGCAGAGAACCGCAGGTAGGCGGAGCAAGTGCAGAGCAGAGAACCGCAAGAAGGTGGAGCAAGTGCAGAGCAGAGAACAGCAGGTATGCGGAGCAAGTGCAGAGCAGAGAACCGCAGGTGCAGCGAGCAGGGCAGAACCACAATAGACACAGGGATACACACAGCAGGTGGGAGAAGCTACAGACAAGGATACAACGGACACAAAAATAGGACTGAATACAGACAAGGTCAGGTACAGGAACAGGTACAAGAACTAGGATGAAGGCCTGGGTATTCTGCCCCCAGGGTGGCAGACAAAGCAAGGAACACTGGTAAAGACAAAGGTAAGAAAGCACAGTAAACAGGTCAGGGTATTAAGCCCCCAGAGAAGGCAGAAAACAGGACAGAACCTGGCAGATCAGCAGCAAGACACTGACTGAGATAAAGTGTTGCACAGGCATTCTCTCCTCCTATGGGCGAGGATGCCTTAAATACCAGAGGCCTCTTGGCAATTGGCTAGGGACACCTTAGGAAGGTGCACACTGACTCTGTAACGAATGGAAGCGGAGGCAGAGATGATGAAGTTCACTTTCGTCTTTTATTTTTGAAGTGGAACCTGGGGACCACGGTCCGGGGGGGCTCCGAAGGGGGCGTAACTGGTGAGCCCCGGGTACCCGTAGTAAAGCCCCTTGAACAGGACCTGAATGAAATACCCGGAGGACACAGGTGCTACCTCCAGTTAAACCCCGGACACGTGGCAGCTGTCCCAGCGGGACCAAAAGGGTTGACAGATATAATAGAAGAGACCGTGGAGAGGTAGACACAGGTGAGGAAGGTCCTGGTTCCGGGTAGATTGTAGCAAGCTGACTCCAGTAACCTTGTCACAGTCCACGGATTCGGATGGCTCTTGGCGGAACAGGATGACACTTGCACAAGTGATTGCAGAGGTTGTCAGGGATAGCAGGATACAGTATACCGATACTCTGGAGACAAATAGTATGAGCAAATGCACAGAGACTGCAAACGCAGCTCAGACAGATCAGAGACAGAACCTGATATAGCAATGGTAGATACTCATTGCTCCGGACAGTCCCCCTATGGCGGAGGGGCCAGATATAATTAGTGCGCTGCCATTGGTTAATTGACATTTTAAAAAAATGTGCGCTGTCCTTTTAAGAGTCAAAAGGAAGGCGCGCTCGCGTCCTAAGCATTCTCCCTGGAGGCCTGCTGGCAGCGTGCCAGGTACTCGGGGAGGAAGCAGGATGCTGAGAAGCAGAGAGAGCACTAGACTCCAGACAGAGCACACGCTGCTGCATAGGGACAGCTTGAAGAGCAGGAGGTGAGTGACCAGAACGGAGTGCAGAGCCAGTACGGGGACTGGGTGTAACAGACTTTATAAGAACCAGGAAGTTCCGACGCCGCCCAACTATGCACACAGCTAGGAAGCATGAACAGAGCAGGCAGGAGACATGATGCAAACAGCATGGATCCGGCAGCAGACAGAATTCACAGCATGGCCCGGAAAAGTTGGTATGTAAGGCACATGGGGATGGGAGGCCATGCAGTGATGCCAGCAGGGTTGTTACAGTTTCTGTCCAGACCCTCGTGAAGTCTTTGGCCAGTGACTCAGCTACAGGATTGCCGGAACGAGAGGCAATCGAGTCTTGATCCTAGGATGCTGTCCATAAACAATGAAAAATGGGGAGTTACAGGAAAACTCACCGACATGGTTGTAGGAAAACTCCGCCCACGGCAGCAGATCAGCCCAATCGCTGTGGTCACCATTCATGAAGTGTCGCAGATAGTTGATGAGGACTTGATTCACTCTCTCCACTTGGCCGTTAGATTGTGGCTGATAGGCCGAGCAGAAGTCCAGGGTGACATCCAACGACTTACAGAGGGACCGCCAGAATCGGGAGATGAATTGAACTATGTCGGAGACAATGTGGATCGGAAGTCCGTGAAGCCGAAGGACATGCTGGATGAAGAGATCTGCGAGTTTAGGAACGGAAGGAAGACCAGACAGTGGACTGAAGTATCCCATCTTGGAGAATCGGTCAACCACAACCCATATTACTGTACAACTGGACGATGCTGGTAGATCCGTGATGAAGTCCATAGCAATGTGTTGCCGGGGAGCAGATGGAATTGGGAGTGGGAGGAGGCAACCGGTTTCTTGGATGTTTTGTTACGAGTAAGAGGGACAGGCTGCAACGAAGTCCAGAACATCTTGGCGCAAGGTGGACCACCAGTAGTGTCGAGATATTAGCTGTAACATCTTCTTTTGACTGGGTGGCTAGCGAGCCTGTGTAAATGACGACCAGATGAACTGCGCCTTCAAGCAGATATCGCCATTCTTCTAAGGCTATCTTAACTGCCAGTAATTCTATCACCAATTGAGTAGTTATGTTCGCAGGGCGAGAATGCCTTGGAGAAGAAACTACAGGTCACCATCTTACTGGTAGACAGTTTTTGTGTGAGGACTGTTCTGGCTCCGGATGACGAAGCGTCCACTTCAAGGAAAAACTGCTTGTTGATCATTGGTCTGTGAAGAACCAGGGAGGTTGAGAAGGCTTGTTTGAGGAAGGTGAAAGCTGACCCACTCTCAGGAGTCCAATCCTTTGGTTTAGCACCTTTACAAGTCAGGGTGGTGAGTGGTCTTACCAGAGAGGAGAAGTGGGGAATGAATTGCCGATAGTAGTTGGTGAATCCCAGGAACTGCTGAATGGCCTTGATTCCCTCAGGTTGGGGCCAGAAAAGCATAGCAGAGACCTTCTCTGGATCCATCTCGAGACCTGTATAGGAAATGATATAGCCAAGAAAGGGTAAAGACCTCTGTTCAAACAGACATTTCTCAAACTTCACGTTGAGACGATTCTCCTCCAATCATTGAAGAATGAGACAAACATTCCTCCTGTGAGTTGGTAAGTCGGGAGAAAATACCAGGATGTTGTCCAGATACACCACCACACAAACATAGAGCAGGTCAAGGAATATGTAATTGACAAACTCCTGGAAGACGGCGGGTACATTGCTCAACCTGAATGGCATCACCCGATATTCGTAGTGACAATCTCATGTGTTGAAAGCGGTTTTCCACTCATCCCCAGATTGTATCCTGACGAGGTTGTAAGCCCCACGGAGATCCAACTTGGTCAAAATCCAGTAACCTTGAAGACAATCAAAAAGCTCTGGAATTAGGGGAAGATTGTATCTGTTCTTAACAGTTATTAGATTTAGACCATGACACTGGATTTACGGACTAAGAGAACCATCTTTCTTCTTCATAAAGAACCCAGATCCAGCCAGAGAGGAGGACTTCTCGATAAACCCTCGAGACAAATTCTCCTTGATGTAATCGGACATGGCTTGAGTCTCAGTGGGAGGCCGGGATCAGACATGCGAGAAACTCGCCTGAGTCTTGTATGTCAATACCCGGCACTGCCTCTGGCACTCGGGACTGGAGCGTGCGGCTGCATAGAAATACATGCAGCCACACACTTCAGTCCGAGTGCCGGCAGCAGTGCCGGGTTTTGACATGCGAGACTCGTGCGAGTTTCTAGAATGTCTGACCCCGGCCGGAGAAAGAGGGTAGATCCTATCTCGAGGCGGAGTAGATCCAGGAATTAGGTCGATGGGACAATCGTAAGGCCTGTGAGGAGGAAGAGTCTCAGATTCCTTCTTGTTGAATACATCTGCGAAGGACCAGTACGCAGAAGGTAACCCCGGTATGGCTGCAGGAGGCCTCGGGTTAGAACCAGGCCGTACTAGTTTGAGGCAGTGAGCGATACAGGACTCGCCCATCGAAGGACATCTCCACACTGCCAATCCAAGACAGGTTCATGACGGTGCAGCCACAGAAGACCTGGAAGAAACGGTGGAGAAAGAATTGGTAACACAAAGAAGGTAATTTTCTCCTTGTGGAGTGCTCCGATTTGAAGCTCTTCGGTGATATCAAGAATGGGCTCTTTCAGGAGTCTTCCATCTATCGAGATGATGCACCGGGACCGCTGCAGATCAACGATTGGGATCCCGAACCACCTGACCACAGCTTGCTGGATGAAGTTTCCACCAGACCCAGAGTCCAGATAGGCCATCTCAAAGAACCACACCTGTATGGATATAGTAAGTGGAGAGAGGAATCATTCTCAAGTAGAGAGGCCTCTCTCACCTCTCCTAGACAGAAGAGTTTTTCAAGCCTCTCAGTTCCACTGCTTTGACCAGGAGCAGAGCATTGACCATAATGATGCGGATTCCTAGCAGGCATCTCCTCCTGCTGATTCCTCTTCACCTTTACGTGGTCAAGCTCCATTGGTTCATCCTCAGAGACCGGAGTGGGACAAGGTGGAAACCAAGATTTCAGTGATGAAGATACTGGACGAGGAAATCTCTTCTCGAGAATCCTCTCTCTGGAGCGCTTCTGGAGGTGCAGGTCAATCCGAATGGCGAGGGATATCAGATCATCCAGGGTCTCAGGTAGGTCCCTGACTGCCAATTCATCCTTGATTCTTCCGGATAATCCTCGCCGGAAGACTCTGACCAGAGTCTAATTGGTCCACTGGAGTTCCGAAGCGAGGGTGCGGAAACGGATGGCATACTGACCGACAGAGAGAGAGCCCTGTTGCAAATTGAAGAGAGACTCCATGGCAGATGTGGCATGACCAGGCTCATCGAATATCTTAATAACATATATAGTCCCAAATTTTTACATCTGAAGCAACCCAGACGGTATATGGAATAATACCACATCTGGCTAAATAATGCTAGCTCAAAAAAGCTGAAAACTAAGAGAACAAAGAGCTAAACAGCATTTTTATGAATCATAAAATAGAATTTTTATTAGTAACAACCGTTCATATCAAAAATATATATAGTAAAAACGTACATACAGTGACAATGACAAGAAAGAACCACCTCACATACAATTCAATTGCCTCCAAGAAATTGTTGAGTCAAAAATACATAGGAATAATGATCTCACATGCATTAACAGCACAAAAATTAGATGGTGGTTGCCACAGCGAGACAGGTCACAGCAAAATCAATATGGCAATGTGAATGTCCACTGGGCGACGTGAATATTTAATGTATCACACATTGGTAGGTACCATCTAGATAATGATTGCCACAGTGTGATAAATCACATTTTGGAAACTAGACCCCTTAAGGAACTTATCTAGATGTGTGGTGAGCACTTTGAACCCCAAGTGCTTCACAGAAATTAATAAACGTAGAGCCGTGAAAATAAAAAGTCATTTTTTTCCTCAAAAATGATTCTTTAGCCCGCTATTTTTTTTATTTTCCCAAGGGTAACAGGAGAAATTGGACCCAAAAAGTTGTTGTGCAATTTTTCCTGTGTACGCTGATACCCCATATGTGGGGTGAAACCACTGTTTGGGCGCATGGGAGTGCTTGGAAGGGAAGGAGCGCCATTTTGTAATGCAGACTTTGATGGAATGTTCTGCGGGCGTCATGTTGTGTTTGCAGAGCCCTTGATATACCTAAACAGTAGAAACCCCCTGCAAGTGACACCATTTTGGAAACTAGACCCCCCAATGAGCTTATCTAGATGTATGGTGAGCACTTTGAACCCCCAAGTGCTTCACAGAAATTTATAAACGCAGAGCCGTGAAAATGAAAAATCATTTTTTTTCTCAAAAATGATTTTTTAGCCAGCTATTTTTTATTTTCCCAAGGGTAACAGGACAAATTGCACACCAATTTTGGGGTTCTAATTTCTCCTGAGTACGCTGATACCCCATATGTTGGGGTAAACCACTGTTTGGGCGCACGGCAGGGCTTGGAAGGGTGGGAGCGACCATTTGACTTTTTGAACGCCACGTCGTGTTTGGAGACCCCCTGATGTGTCTAAACAGTGGAAACCCCCCACAAGTGACCCCATTTTGGAAACTAGACCCCTTAATGAACTTATCTAGATGTGTGGTGAGCACTTTGAACCCCAAGTGTTTCACAGAAATTTATAAACGCAGAGCTGTGAAAATAAAAAATCATTTTTTTTCTCAAAAATGATTTTTAGCCAGCTATTTTTTATTTTCCCAAGGGTAACAGGAGAAATTAGAACCCCAAAATTGGTGTGCAATTTGTCCTGAGTACGCTGATACCCCATATGTTGGGGTAAACCACTGTTTGGGCGCACGGCAGGGCTCGGAAGGGAGGGAGCGCCATTTGACTTTTTGAACGCCACGTCGTGTTTGGAGACCCCCTGATGTGCCTAAATAGTGGAAATCCCTCAATTCTAGCTCCAACCCTAACCCCAACACACCCCTAACCCTAATCCCAACCCTAATCCTAACCTAAATCCCAACCCTAATTCCAAACCTAATTGTAACCCTAACCTTAATTGTAACCCTAACTCTAATTGTAACCCTAACCCTAATTTTAACCCTAACCCTAATTGTAACCCTAACCCTAATTATAACCCTAACCCTAAGGCTAAGTTCATTTTGCATTTTACCAGCCCGTTCAACACATAGCGTTGACGGGCTGGTAACGGTATAGCATAACGCGATCGCGTTATGCTATACCCGCTAGCGCAGATGAATCATCAGATGATTCATCTGTGCTAGCGGTGACGGAGCCCAGACGCTGCAGCCCGCGTCCGAGGCTCCGTCACTCCCCGGTAACCGAGACCCCAGAGAATATTGCCCATCCCCCCAGCACATAGCGGCGGGCGCACTGAGCATGCACCCGCCATTTTCTTCATAGCGCCGGCATCAGGGGACACCGGAGGGCCCTGGGGCCACTTGCAGGGGATCGGGGGCCACATGGGGGTCCTGGGGACCCTTTTTCTCTGTCCTCTGATGTCCGATGACATCAGAGGACAGAGAAATTAAATGGCACAACTTTTTTTTTGTTTTGTTGCGATCGCCGTTATAGGGTTAATAACGGCGATCTCAACATCGGTGTCGGTAAAAATCGACCCGATTCATGTTCTCTGGGGTCTCAGCTACCCCCGGTAGCCGAGACCCCGGAGAAAATGCGCCTCTGGGGGGCGCTATTCACTTTTTCCACAGCGCCGTTAATTAACGGCGCTGTGGTTTAAGTACCCTTTATGACCGCCGTTAAAAGGCGTATCGGCGGTCGTTAAGGGGTTAAATGAGAAGGTGTGTCCAAACTTTTGGTCTGTACTGTATTAAACAAAAAAAGTTGCACTCTGTAGTGCTAAAGCAGGTCAATGTGAAATATATGTAATATGAATAGCAATACTGCTTCTGGATACTAGGAAAAAATGAGACGCTTAGCACATAATTTGGCCAATTCATGCACGCCCATCAACCAACGTCAACGTGGTCTCAAAACTGATGGGTCCTAACGTGTCTAATGTGAATACCTCTCTAAGGCCTCATACTCACTGGCGCCGAAAACGGATGATAATCAGAGGAAGAAAAATCGGATGCAAATCTGACCAATGTTAGTCAATGGGTGAATTCTCATTTGCGATTTTTTTCTCATCAGATATTGTTGTGAGAAAAAAATCGCAGCATGCTGCGATTTGATGCGATTTTGGGATGAAAATTGCCAATGCAAGTCAATGGGTGCGATTAAAAAACGAACAGCACTAGCACCATGCACGTGCTGTCCGATTTATATGCACCAGTCTCCTTTGAAAAGCCGGTAATTCATCCCCGACTACTGTAAAATCACACTGACAGCTCACAAAACACTAGATACATACACATAGAATACATATATATATATATATATATATATATATATATATATACATGTCATTGTAACACATACATATATATATATATTTATAGTTCTTACACTTCTACATACTGTAATAGCCGCTAATTCAATTGCCGGCTTTTGTGAAATCACAGAAGCCGACATGAAATGATACATTGTTTCCACACAGTTAACCATGTCATTTCATGTATTTTTATATATGGTTTGAACTTACAATTACATGAGTGTATTTGTGCAAAATTTCAGACATGTAGGGGTTAATTAAAGGTGTAAATTCGTTGAAAAAAAATGCGTGGGCTCCCGCTGTATTTTCTCCACCAGACAGACAAAGCCAGCGAGTGGGGGCAGATAATAATAGCCTAGGGAGGGTACATTTTTTTTGTGCCCTCCCTGGCTACTAACATCTGCCCCCAGACACCCCAGAAAGGGCAAATCTATAATTAGATTCGCCCTTTCTGGCACTTTGCCCGTCTATTCCCATTGCCCTGTAGCGGTGGCGAATGGGTTAATAAGGCGTTAATGTCACCTTAGTATTGAAAGGTGACCTTAAGGCAGGTTAATAATTGAGAGCTGTCAATTAGACAACTATCAATTATTAATCCTATTGAAGTAAATAAAAAAACACAAACACACTTTAAGAATAAATAATTTTAATGAAATCAAAATACATATTTTTGACCATCTTTTATTTCACTCTTAATCCGTTCGAAGCCCTTGTTCTTCTAAAATAAATATAAAATAATAAAACAACATTATTCTTACCTATCTGGCGATCTGTCATGTCCCACGATGTAATCCTTCACAAAGGGTTAACTAGCAATCAGATAAGCAGCGCAAGTAATCCTGCGTGCTCAGCTGATAGCTCCTGAATGAATGAGCTTATCTCCTGCCGACAGGAGAGGATGTGATTCATGAATGAAGCTTAATTGATTGTATCCCACTTTCACGTTAGGTCAGGTCACTTAAGTGAAAGTGGCAATAAATCAATTAAGCTCCATTCATGAATCTATTCCTCTCCTTTCACTGGGAGAGTAACTGATTCATTCATGGGGTTACAACTTGGAGACAGCATTAGCTCTCTGCAAGCTGTAACCTGTTAACCCTTTCTGATTCATTACACCGTGGGACCTGACTGTACATCGGATTGGTAAGAATAATTTTGCTTTTTTATTTTATTTTTATTACAGGAAATGGTTTTAGCAGGAAATTAAAATATGGTCAAAAACTGTGTGATTATTTCATTAAACTTATTTTTTATTTAACTGTGTGTGTTTGATTTTTCTATCATACAATAGGATTAATAATTGATAGTTGTCTAATTGACAGCTCTCAATTATTAACATGGCTTAAGGTCACCTTTCAATACTAAGGTGACATTAACGCCTTATTAACCCATTCGCCACCGCTACAGGGCAATGGGAATAGACGGGCAAAGTGCCAGAAAGGGCGAATCTAATTATAGATTTGCCCTTTCTGGGGTGTCTGGGGGCAGATGTTAGTAGCCAGGGGGGGCACAAAAAAAATGTACCCTCCCTAGGCTATTATTATCTGCACCACTCGCTTGCTTTGTCTGTCTGGTGGAGAAAATACAGCGGGAGCCCACGCATTTTTTTTCAACGAATTTACACCTTTAATTAACCCCTACATGTCTGAAATTTTGCACAAATACACTCATGTAATTGTAAGTTCAAACCATATATCAAAATACAGGAAATGACATGGTTAACTGTGTGGAAACAATGTATCATTTCATGTCGGCTTCTGTGATTTCACAAAAGCCGGCAATTGAATTAGTATTCTTCTAGTATGTAGAAGTCTAGGAACTATAAATATATGTATATATATATGTCACAATTACATATTATATATATATATATATATATGTATTCTATGTGTGTATATGTATTGTTTCTATTCTTTATTAAAGCTGTCAGTGTGATTTTACAGTAATGCCAGGGATGAATTAGCGGCTATTATACTATGTAGAAGTGTATGACCTATATATATATTATATATTGTAGCATTTCCAGGGGTATTTAGCTCTAGGATCGCTGTCTGGGTAGACAGAATGGCACGGAAACAGTTCATTCAGACAGCAGTTTGGTGAAAACTGGCCGCAACCAGTTTTATTAAAGTCCACAGCACACAGATAAAAACAAAGCATAAACAAAAGACCTAGGCTTGTCTAGCCTCTAATTACACTTAGATAGATGGCCCTCTCTATCCGGGACCCAGACTCTACCAGTCTGTGCCCAAAACAACACATATGATATGTTACCAGTATGGAGTTTCACAGACACTCCTCTTTATGTCTGAAGGCAACTCCAACGTCCAGACTTGAGAGAGGTCACCTCCTATTCAGTAGTCACCAGCATGGAGTGTCGCAGAGTCTCCTCTTTGTGTCCGGGGTACCTCGAGCACCCAGACAGAGAGAGCCCACCTCCCGGAGTCTCCTTCCGTGCCTGGACTCCTGTCCAGACTGAATGAGCTCTTACACTCTTGGAGACTGTTTCTTGTGCCGAGACACCTTCCTGTGTCCAGGCTAAACTAGCTCTCAGATTGTGTTTGCAGACACCTACTTCTGGTCTCCTAATTAAAACCTGAGTAGTTTCAGGCTTGTGCTGCAAGTGTGTGCTGAATGTGAGGTGTAGTGACCTTTCTCCACCACTAGGTCCACAAAGCCACACATTTCCCTTATACCTAGGTGAAATGTACACCCCATTCATCACATATTCACTCACTGTCTCACATATCCCCTCCCTCTTCTCCAGACCGGAGGGCTGGTCATCCAGACCGGAGGGCTGGTCAACAATCCAACAGAAACAGTGAACTCCGGACCAGTCATGGCCCTCACCAGCTTCATCTCCACCACTGTCACTTGTATCTTCACCTGAGTCATAGCCAACATCAGCTTTCTCTTTATCTGAAGCATCCGCACTACCCTGTACCCTCCCAGGCCTATACTCTCTGCGGGCCTCGGGTATCCTGCACGGTTTCATCTTGACCTTAGGGCCGGGCTCACCTTCGACACAGTACCTGGCCAGAGAAGCACGACCCGACACATCAGAACACCTCTGCTGACTCTTCCTCAGAAACTCACGTACCTCCTGTCCCTGGTGCACTGACCATGTGTCACCAACTATCACAGAAGGTATAGGGGGTTTTTCACTTTTCTCCAGTTCCCCACTTTCAGGCTCTTCTGGCAAGACATGCCCAGAAGCCCCACCGTCAGTCCTAGACTCTACCTCTTCAGCCACGTTCTGCATCCCATCTGGGCTCCCGTGTGTCTGCAGCGGCAACGGAGTGACACATCGCTTTTCCCATTTGTTGGGACGTGGCTCCGATGTAGGCTCCCTGAAAGTGTGCTTGAGCTCACCAATGCCAGCTACTGATCCGGACCGTAACCCGTCCACGCCGCTGTCTTCGGCAGAAACAGATTCCTGGACAGAGTCAGTCCCCATATCTTCAGTCTTGCTCCTCACAGCTTCACTTGAAACCTCAGCTTCTGATGAGGCATCTGGCTTGGTGACCACCACTTCCATGGCTTTTTCCACCTCTGCAGCATCACCTTCAGAGTCCTTGGCATGATGCAGATCCACACCACACACTGACAACTTCTCATCTTCAACAGCATCCACTTGTGCTGTGTTCAGTTTCAGAGTCCTGCCTTTAAAGCTCAGCTCTCCTCCTTTCACCTTAGTCTTCGCCAGGGAACCGGCCAACTGTAAAACATCTTCAGATGCCATCTTCTGTCTGGCTGTAAGGTCAGCATCAGCTTTCTTCTCAGGACTCTCAACCTCCTCTGCTACCATGCCTTCCTCATTTGCACTGGTTGCTTTATGGTCATCAGATAATTCACTATCACTATCTGACCCCTTTTTCTCAGCCACATCTGGCTCACTGTCAGGGCTATACAATTCATTTTCATTCACATCTTGATCTGGAACCTTAGTTAACATGTCATCCACAACATTAACTTCACCATCTGGTCCCTCAAGTATGTGACTATGTGACAACCCCAGCACTATACTTCTATATAGCTCAGGTACCAGGAGCTGACTCACGACCTCTCCCTGGACTTCAGTGTCCCTATACAATAGGCTATTGTTCATGGCAGCATGAGGAAACCTCTCCTCAGAGCCAGGCTCCTGGGAAACCTCATTTAGAACAATCATATTTTCCTGTGCCGTTTTAAGAGAGGGGTCTCGCCACTGCTCACTCTCAAAATTGTCACAGGACACAGGTAAGTCAGGGACACTCGGTTCTCGAGAACCACCATCCTCGTCTCCCAACATCACCTGCAAAGGAATTTCATCACTATCACAGTCATCATTATTATCAATATCATTATCATGACTATGATCAGTATCATCATCACTATCATGATCATCATCACTATCATTATGAGCATCAGCATCATCATCATGGTCATCATCATTATCATGATCATCATCATCATCATTATCATTATCATCATCATCATTATCATGGTCATCATCATTATCATGATCATCATCATCATTATCACATAAGTTTAACGGCCCACTAGCATTGTGTTCCGCCCCTCGGGACTGCGCACCCTTAATAGGAGCTTCATCACACTGTCCATCAGAAACATTTTTCCCCCAGAAATCCTTAGACCGGGGAAAGTCATTACCCAATATAACGGGTTGCACCAGGGTCTTCACTACCCCCACTTCACATGAAACCTCCCCGAGTTTGGGGACCAAGTCCACGGCAGTCTCTGGGTAGACTTTGGTGTCTCCATGGATGCACACCATACTCAGGTGCTTATCAGGGATGAAGTCCCTATCAATCAGGCTGTCACATACGGAAGTCACTGGACTCTCTGAGTCCAAGAGGGCCTGCGCTGGGCAGTCATTTACAACCACCGGGGACCCTGTGGTCCGTCTCTTCGGCTGAGGTGGACACACACACAGGTTCTGCGCAGAGAGAGAGGGATCTGCCAACATCACAACACATAGGCTCCCCCTCTATTGGACAGTTGGCTGCAATTTCACGCCGGCTCCAACACTGTCCATCACACTCTCCCACCCACATGTCCCCTCGGGCCTGAACCCGCTTATCAGCATACCCCATGTCCCCAACAGCTGGAACGCTCTTACCGCGAGAGTTCAGCGTCCGGGAACTCTGAAGTGACGACCTCTCAGACGGCTGTACCTCAGGAGGACGTGCTCGGGTGTAGCGGTTCACTATCACCTTTTCAACTCCATAATCAGGTTTGCTTACTGCAGACTCCCAACTGCATCTCCAGTCATGAACTCCCCTGGCACGGGCTGCAACCGTAACACCCAGCCGGGTAAGAATCGCCGCTTTCAACTTGGCATAGTCTTCGCTGTTCTGCTTGCTCAGGTCAGCCCAGACTTTTTGGGGTTCCCCAATCAGATAGGGTACGACCACCATGGCCCATTCAGATAGTGGCAGATTCTCCTTCTCTGCCAGTCTCTCAAACCTAGTAAGATATACCTCCACATCATCACGAGGTGTCATTTTTCTCAAGGACTGTCTTACCGCCTTCTTTATAGCGGACAACGCCGGTGCCTTCACAACATTACTTCGGGACGCGGCACCGAAATCCTTTTTTGGTGCTGTCATCTGCTCAACAAATAACCGGTTATTCTCCTGCTGCTGCTGCAGGAATTGCTGCTGGGCCTGCTGCATGTGCTGCTGGTGCTGCAGGCGCTGCTGCTCCATGCTCTGCTGCATGCTTCGCTGGGCCTGCACCAGGTACTCAACGAGCTCCTCCATACTGCCGGACTCATCTGTCTCAATCACAGCAGTCTTATGTTGCATATTAACTTGCGCCATTTGTTCAAACAGCGCCTCCATGCTGTCAGATATCTCTGTCTTCACAACGGCAGACTTCAGTCAAGGCATACACACTACACAGCTTTTTTCCACAGAAAATTCAGCCTTGCTGTGCAAACACCCTTTTTTTTTTTTTTTTTCTCTTTTGCAAAGTCTATTAGGGCTACTGTCTCTTTAAGACTGCTCCACAGACGTTTCTCTTGCTGCTGCACATTCCACAGTCATTTTCACAACAAGTTCAGCTTTGCTGTGCATACATTTTCTCTCTGCAGACCCTATCAGGGCCACTGTCTCTCCAAGACTGCTCCAAACAGACGTTTCTGCTGACACTTTTTTTTTTTTCTGCTGCTATTTCAATAGACTTCACCTTTAATGCTGTCTCTCGCCACTGTGCTGCATACACACTCCAGCACTAACTGTATCAGGCACTGCGCTGCCCCAGCATTCTCCGCCAATTGTAACATTTCCAGGGGTATTTAGCTCTAGGATCGCTGTCTGGGTAGACAGAATGGCACGGAAACAGTTCATTCAGACAGCAGTTTGGTGAAAACTGGCCGCAACCAGTTTTATTAAAGTCCACAGCACACAGATAAAAACAAAGCATAAACAAAAGACCTAGGCTTGTCTAGCCTCTAATTACACTTAGATAGATGGCCCTCTCTATCCGGGACCCAGACTCTACCAGTCTGTGCCCAAAACAACACATATGATATGTTACCAGTATGGAGTTTCACAGACACTCCTCTTTATGTCTGAAGGCAACTCCAACGTCCAGACTTGAGAGAGGTCACCTCCTATTCAGTAGTCACCAGCATGGAGTGTCGCAGAGTCTCCTCTTTGTGTCCGGGGTACCTCGAGCACCCAGACAGAGAGAGCCCACCTCCCGGAGTCTCCTTCCGTGCCTGGACTCCTGTCCAGACTGAATGAGCTCTTACACTCTTGGAGACTGTTTCTTGTGCCGAGACACCTTCCTGTGTCCAGGCTAAACTAGCTCTCAGATTGTGTTTGCAGACACCTACTTCTGGTCTCCTAATTAAAACCTGAGTAGTTTCAGGCTTGTGCTGCAAGTGTGTGCTGAATGTGAGGTGTAGTGACCTTTCTCCACCACTAGGTCCACAAAGCCACACATTTCCCTTATACCTAGGTGAAATGTACACCCCATTCATCACATATTCACTCACTGTCTCACAATATATATATATTAGATGTATATATATATATATTATATATATAATTATTTGCTTTTTGTGAAATTTTTTTTGTTACAATGTGATTTTTACATGACTTTTTACATAGAGATAACTGCTCTATGTAAAACTTCATGTTAAAATCGCATTGCATACAGATGGAAAACTGATGGAAAACTGACAGAAAACGCATGGTGCGATTTAAAATCGCATCAAAATCGCATGCCTTTTTAGAACAAATGTACCGTTTTTTTCCTGCAGAAAACGGACCGATTTTTTTCCAGCCAGTGAGTATGAGGCCTAAGACTGAAGTCTGAATTCCTGGGTAGATGTGAATACCTCTCTTCCAAGTCTGATTTTATGGGTAGGCAGGACCCTGCTGTAATTAATATCCACTACATGCTGAAGGGCAGAGTGCTCAGTCAGTAAGCTGATATACAATGACAAAAAGACTGGCACTTCCAAACTAATGTGAACAGGTGCCAACTAGGAGTAGATACCTCCATATATAAAAAACAAAAAAAAGTTCTTCAGTTTTAGAGAGGTATTCACATTAGACACATTAGTACCCATCAGTTTTGAGATCACCTTGTCGGTGGTTTATGGGCATCTATGAATTGGCCAAATTATGTGCTAAGGGTCTAATTTTTTCCAAGGAGCAGTATTGCTATTCATATTTCATATATTTCACATTGACGTGCTTTAGCACTACAGAGTGCAACTTTTTTTGTTTACCAAAGAACTTCTGGGCCCAGGTTTCCAGTTGTACAGGTTCTATTGCTTCACATAATCTCTGCATTTGTGTTTTATTATGTTGATGTCTATTTTCAATATCGTCTAAATGAGTAAGAATGTTACTTATTTGTAGTGTGTATTCCTGCAGGACCTGTTGATGTGATTCCATATGGGTAAAAATCCGCTCTGTGTGATTTCAATATACACCATGTGCTAGCTGAATTATTGCATCTCTGCTTTATGAGAGGTGTCCAACAGGGCGGCACAGTGGCTCATTCGTTAGCACTGCAGCCTTGCAACGCTGGGGTCCTGGATTCAGATCCCACCAAGGACAACATCTGAAAAGTGTAACGCTGCTGCTATGCAGGTAGATGCAAGCTCCACTAGAAGGCAATAGAGTGGAGGGAGGACTGCACACAGCAAGAGTAGACCTGCAGTGCACCAGCGAGGCTGCCACCAGGTGGCAGCAGAATAGTCAAACAAGCCGGGTCAAATCCTAGACCAGTGATGGCTAACCTTGGCTCTCCAGCTGTTGTAAAACTACAACTCCCAGCATGCCCTTGCAACCTGCAGCCGTTTAGGCAGCAGTTGAGGCATGCTGGGAGTTGTAGTTCTCCAAAAGCTGGAGTGCCAAGGTTCGCCATCACTGTCCTAGACTATAGCGCAGTACCAAAGGAATAAACAAAACACAGAGTCAGATGCAAGCCAAATGGGTCAGTATCGGTCAGGAGCAGATATGCCAAAGACAAGACACAAACAGCAGGTCAGGTTCCTAGCCGAGTCAAATCCCAAAGAGTCCTAAACATGAAAGGGAAACACTGAGTCGGGACAGGGAGTGGAGAACAAAACAGACACGGGCAAAGTCAGAAACAGCAGGAGGACAAATCAGGGTACTGCCATAGTCAGATACTCACGCCATAGGCAGAAGATATAACTGACATGGCCTGCAGGACGCAGCAGGGAGAAATAGCAAACCTGAATTCAAAATAAGGTCAGGCAAAGTTAACCCTTGACAAGATCAGCCCAGGAAAAGGGCAGACAGGACTCAAAACTCGGACTGGATCATGACAGTACCCTTCTCTCAAGGGGGGCCACCGTACCCCCAGGTTTTCTAGGATAACGTGCATGAAACTCCCAAACCAGATGATCAGCATGGACGGAATGCGCCGGAACCCAAGATCGCTCCTCAGGACCGTAATCCTTACAATGGACTTCATACTCAGTCTGACCATCCACTGAGACAGGAGGTGGAGACCCAGCAGAGGAAAGTACACATGGCTTAACCCCTTTCTGCCATCGGACGTACTATCCCGTCCATGTGACCTGGGCCAATCTGACCATGGACGGGAAGTATGTCACATGTCATCGGACGCGCTCCCGCTGTGATAATCAGCTGACACCCGGCACTATGTGCCAGGAGCGGTCATGGACAACTCCCGGAACATTAACCCCTGGCACACCGCGATCAAACATGATCGCGGTGTACCGGAGGCACAGGGAAGCATCGCGCAGGGAGGGGGCTCCCTGCGTGCTTCCGTGAGACCCTCAGAACAGCGCGATGTATCACGCTGTTCCGAGGGACCCTCCTCCCTGCAGGACCCCGGTTCCAAAATGGCGCGGGGTCCTTCCGGGTCCTGCAGGGAAGCGGCTTCCTCAGTGCCTGCTGAGAGCAGGCACTGAGAAAGCCTGCAGCAGTGCCTGTGAGATCGCTGGTCTGACAGAGTGCTGTGCACACTGTCAGACCAGTGATCTGACTTTATACAGTAAAAAAGTTAAAAAAATAAAAATCACATGTGTAAAAAATTCTAAAATAAAGGAAAAAAAAATATTCCCCAATAAATTCATTTCTTTATATAAATAAAAAAACAAAACAATAAAAGTACACATATTTGGTATCGTCGCGTCTATAACGACCCGCCCTATAGAACTGTCCCACTAGTTAAACCCTTTAGTGAACCCCTAAAAAAAAAAAAGCAAAAAACAATGATTTATCATCATACCGCCGATCAAAAAGTGGAATAACACGCGATCAAAAAGACGGATATAAATACAAAAGGCACTGCTGAAAATGTCATCTTGTCCAGCAAAAAATAAGCTGCAATGCAGCATCATCAGCGAAAAAATAAAAAATTTATAGCTCGCAGAATAAAGCGATGCAAAGATAATTATTTTGATATAAAATTGTTTTTATTGTTTAAAAGCGCCAAAACATAAAAAAAGATATAAATGAGGTATCGTTGTAATTGTACTAACCCGAAGAATAAAACTGCTTTATCAATTTTACCACACGCAGAACGGTATAAACGCGCCCCCCAAAAGAAATTCATGAATTGCTGATTTTTGTTCATTCTAACCTCCCAAAAATCGAAATAAAAAGCGATCAAAAAATGTCACATGCCCAAAAATGGTACCAATAAAAACGTCAACTCGTACCGCAAAAAATAAGACCTCACATGACTCTGTGGACCAAAATATGCAAAAATTATAGCTCTCAAAATGTGGTGATGCAAAAACTATTTTTTGCAATAAAAAGCGTCTTTTAGCGTGACAGCTGCCAAACATAAAAACCCGCTATAAATAGTAAATCAAACCCCCCTTTATCACCCCCCTTAGTTAGGGAAAAATAAAATTTAAAAAATGTATTTATTTCCATTTTCCCATTAGGCTTAGGGTTGCGGCTAAAGTTAGGGTTAGAGCTGGGGCTAAAGTTAGGGTTAGGGTTGGGATTAGGGTTAGGGGTGTTAGGGTTAGGTTTGTGGTTAGGGTTATGGTTAGGGTTGGGACTAGGGTTAGGGGTGTGTTGGGGTTAGGGTTGGAGTTAGAATTGGGGGGTTTCCACTGTTTAGGCACATCAGTGGCTCTCCAAATGTGACATGGCGTCTGATCTCAATTCCAGTCAATTTTGCGTTGAAAAAGTCAAACGGTGCTCCTTCCCTTCTGAGCTCTGCCATGCGCCCAAACAGTAGTTTACCCCACTTGGGGCTTCATAGCTCTCACCACACATCTAAATAAGTTCCTTGTGGGGTCTATTTTCCAAAATGGGGTCACTTGTGGGGGATTTCCACTGTTTAGGCACATCAGGGGCTCTCCAAATTCGACATGATGCCCGCAGACCATTTCATCAAGTCTGCAATCCAAAACATCACTACTTCCCTTCCTAGCCCCGACGTGTGCCCATACAGTAGTTTTCTCCCACATATAGGGTATCAGCGTACTCAGGACAAATTGGACAACAACTTTTGGGGTCCAATTTCTCCTGTTACCCTTGGGAAAATAAAAAATTGGGGCCGAAAATATCATTTTTGTGGAAAAAAATTATGATTTTTTATTTTTATGGCTCTATGTTATAAACTTCTGTGAAGCACTTGTGGGTTCAAAGTTCTCCCCACACATCTAGATAAGTTCCTTGGGGGATCAATTTTCCAAAATGGGGTCACTTGTGGGAGGTTTCCACTGTTTAGACACATCAGGGGCTCTCCAAATGCTACATGACGCCCGCAGACCATTCCATCAAAATCTGCAATCCAAAACGTCACTACTTCCCTTCTGAGCCCAGACGTGTGCCCATACAGTAGTTTTCTCTCACATATAGAATATCAGTGTAATCAGGACAAATTGGACAACAACTTTTAGGGTCCAATTTCTCCTGTTACCCTTGTGAAAATAAAATATTTGGGGCGAAAAAAATCATTTCTGTAAAAAAAAAAGGATTTTTTATTTTTACGGCTGTACGCTATAAACTTCTATGAAGCACTTCAGGGTTCAAAGTGCTCACCACACATCTAGATAAGTTCCTTGGGGGGGTCTATTTTCCAAAATGGGGTCACTTGTGAGGGGTTTCCACTGTTTAGGCACATCAGGGGCTCTCCAAACGCGACATGACGCCCGCAGACAGTTCCATCAAAGTCTGCGATCCAAAACGTCACTACTTCCCTTCCGAGCCCCGACGTGTGCCCATACAGTAGTTTTCTCCCACATATGGGGTATCAGCATACTCAGGACAAATTGGACAACAACTTTTGGGGTCCAATTTCTCCTGTTACCCTTGGGAAAATGAAAACTTGGGGACTAAAATACCATGTTTGTTGAATAAATATGATTTTTTATTTTCATGCTCGGGCGTTATAAACCTTAGTGAAACACCTGGGGGTTCTCACCACACATCTAGATAAGTTCCTTGAGGGGTCTAGTTTCCAAAATGGTGTCATTTGTGGGGGGTTTCCACTGTTTAGGCACATCAGGGGCTCTCCAAACACGACATGGCGTCCGGCCAATTCTGCGTTGAAAAAGTCAAACAGCGCTCCTTCCCTTCTGAGCTCTGCCATGCACCCAAACAGTGGTTTACCCCCACATATGGGGTATCAGCGTACTCAGGACAAACTGCACAATAACGTTTGGGGTCTTGTTACCTTTGGGAAACTAAAAATTGGGGTGAAAAGATCATTTTTGTGGAAAAAATATGATTTTTTAATTTTACGGCTCTACGTTATAAACTTGTGTGAAGCACTTGGGGGTTCAAATTGCTCACCACAGATCTAGATAAGTTCCTTAGGGGTCTAATTTCCAAAATGGGGTCAATTGTGGGGGGTTTCCACTGTTTAGGCACATCAGGGGCTCTCCAAATGCAACATGGCGTCCAATCTCAATTCCAGCCAATTTTGGTTGGAGAAAGTCAAATGGTGCTCCTTCCATTCCGAGCTTTGCCATTGCGCCCAAACAGTGGTTCCCCCCACATATGGGGTATCAGCATACTTAGGACAAATTGGACAACAACTTTTGTGGTCCAATTTTCCTGTTACTCTTGGGAAAATAAAAAATTGGTGAGACTAAAAGATAATTTTTGTGGGAAAAAAATAGGATTTTTTATTTTCATGCCCGGGCATTATAAACTTGTGAGAAGCACTTGGGGGTTCAAAGTGCTCACCACACATCTAGATAAGTTCCTTAGGGGACTAGTTTCCAAAATGGGGTCACTTGTGGGGTTTCCACTGTTTAGGCACATCTGGGGCACTGCAAACGGAACATGACACCCATCAACGTCTGCATTCCAAAACGTTATTACTTCCAATTTCCTTGGGAAAAATCAAAAATTTGGGACAAAAAAAATCATTTTTGTGGAAAATTTTTTTTTTCACACCCAGGCATTATAAACTTTTGTGAAACACTTGGGGGTTCAAAGTGCTCACAACAGATCTAGATACATTCCTTAGTGGGTCTAGTTTCCAAAATGGTGTCACTTGTGTGGGTTTTCCACTGTTTAGGCACATCAGGGGCTCTCCAAACGCGACATGGCGTCCAATCTCAATTCCAGCCAATTTTGGTTTGAAAAAGTCAAACGGCGCTCCTTCCCTTACGAGCTCTGCCGTGTGCCCAAACAGTGGTTTTCCCCCACATATGGGGTATCGGCGTACTCATGAGAAATTGCACAACAACTTTAACTGTCCATTTTCTCCTTTTACCCTTGTGGAAATAAAAAAAATTTTGTAAAAGATTATTTTTGTGACTAAAAAGTTAAATGTTCATTTTTTCCTTCCACGTTGCTTCAGCTCCTGTGAAGCACCTGAAGGGTTAATAAACTTTTTGAATATGGTTTTGAGTACCTTGAGGGGTGCAGTTTTTAGAATGGTGTCACTTTTGGGTATTTTCTGCCATATAGACCCCTCAAAGTGACTTCAAATGTGAGATGGTCCCTAAAAAAATGGCTTTGTAAATTTTTTTGTAAAAATGAGAAATCGCTGGTCAACTTTTAACCCTTATAATTTCCTAACAAAAAAAATGTTTCGTTCCAAAATTGTGCTGATGTAAAGTAGACATGTGGGAAATGTTATTTATTAACTATTTTGTGTGACATATTTCTCTGTTTTATGGGAATAAAAATTAAAAGTTTGAAAATTACAAAATTTTCACCATATTTGCGTTTTTTCAAAAATAAACGCAAGTTATATCGAAGAAATTTTACCACTAACGTGAAGTACAATATGTCACGATAAAACAGTATCAGAATCGCGAAGATCCATTGAAGTGTTCCAGAGTTATAACCTTATAAAGAGACAGTGGTCAGAATTGTAAAAATTGGCCCAGTCATTAACGTGCAAACAACCCTTGGGGGTAAAGGGTTAAGAAGGGACTTATGGAATACATTGGGGATCCGAAGCGATGGAGGTAAGCGTTAACGGAAAGCAACTGAGTTGACAACCTCAATGATCTCATAAGGACCAATAAACTTAGGACCCAGCTTAACGGAAGGAACCTTCAGATGTGCGTTCTTGGTAGACAACCAGACTTTGTCTCCCACCAGCAACTTAGGTCCCACAGATCGTCACTTATCAGCAAAATGTTTTTGTTTGCCCTGAGCCACCCCAATGTTCTTCTGAACCTCCATCCACACCTCTTCCAACTGTTGAACCGCTGAATCAGCCCCTGGACACCCTGAATCCAGCCTGGAAAATTCACCAAAATGGGGGTGAAAATTACGGCAAAATGGAGAGGTACCAGTGGACTGCTTAACCCGATTATTGAATACGAATTCAGCCACCAGCATTGAGGAGCACCAATCATCTTGCTGAGATGTGGCAAGACACCACAAAATTTGTTCAAGTGACTGGTTGGTTCTCTCCGTCTGCCCATTGGTTTCAGAATGGTAGGTGGAAAAGAAGGTCAAATCAATATTCAGTCTCTTACAGAAATCCCTCCAGAACTTGGACACAAATTGTACCCCTCTATCAGACATCTAATTCAGAGGCACACCATGCGACTGCACAACATTCTCAATAAATAGCTTGGATAGTTTTTGCGTTAGGTATTACTGCTAATGGTACAAAGTGAGCCTGTTTTCTAAATCTGTTAACCACCACCCAAACCACAGTCTTACCATTGGAAGGAGGGAGATCAGTGATAAAATCCATGGACAAATGAGTCCAAGGTCTATCCGGAATTGGCAATGGCACCAATTCCCCGGTCAGCCGGTTACGGGAGCTTTTAGCATGGGCACTGTCACGGGTGTGTCGCTGCGAAGATCGTCGCGATTGCACACCCTGACTTCTCACAGCTGAGTTTCTGGTGCTGGGTGTTTTTCGGCAGAGAGGGAGTTAATTCTTCCTCTCTCTGTGCTGGACTAGACCAGCCTCGCTCAGCTGCAATTAATGTTGTGGTAATTGGTTTCCTTCAAATACCTGCCTGTCTGCTGGGGAAGTGTCGGTGAAAGCATTCATGCAGACCAGCAGAGCGGATCGTTGTATGGTGAAGGCTGAAGTTAAGAGTACCTGTGTGGTCTTTTTTCCCCTCCTCGCTTTATCATTTATCTCCGTACCCGTTGGTGTCCCCTCTGTTTCCTGTGGTGTGACTTTTGTATGCAAGGTGGATTTTAGTTTACCCCTTGTACTGTCTAGTTCGTTTATTACTGTGTTTAGGCATATACCTACCAGTCCCCGGTGTTGTGATCAGGGTCCTTCTCAGGACTGGATCACTGAGGTTCAGGGATCCTCAGGAGGTAGGGATTACGCTGGCGGCCTGGACCTCTGTACCATCAACAGTACCTCCAGGTAGAGGGATTAGTCAGGACCCCAGCTTAGGGTCAGCATAGACCTCAGACCTCCTGTATGCAGTAACAGCGTGACAGGCACACATATCACAAGCAGACACAAACATGGCGATATCAGAAGACATGGAGGACCACCAGAACAGTCTAGCAATAGCTCTCCGGGTAGCCGAGACTCCTGGATGTCCACTGAGAGCAGAGTCATGAAACTCCCGGAGAACCCTATACTGAACCAGGACGAAGAGCTTATTCTCTGACAATGATGGAGGACCAAGAGACTGAGCCTCACAGATCTCCTGCTCCAACTCGGAGGACACCCCAGCAATGACCACCCCGTGCTGAAGAATGGAAGAGGGAAGTTCGGGAGGTGATACCGGATCCAAACTGCAAGACAAGGCATCGGCCTTGACATTCTTGGAACCAGGCCGAAAGGTGATGGAAAAATGAAACCATGAAAAAAAGCGACCACCTCGCCTGTCTAGGAGTTAAGCGTTTAGCTGACTCAATGTAGGACAGGTTCTTGTGGTCCGCAATCACCATAATCCAATGAACAGCCCCCTCCAAAAAGTGCCTCCATTCTTCAAAAGCCAGTTTTATGGCTAATAACTCCCGATTCCCGACATCATAATTTCAGCAGGAGAAACATTTTTGGAGAAAAATGTACAAGTTAGTCAAAGTGGCGGGTCCCTGAGACAACACTGCCCCCACTCCCACCTCTGATGTGTCTAACTCAACAATGAATGGTTCAGACGAATCGGGCTGGACCAACACAGGAGCAGACATAAAACATTTTTTTCAATGAAGAAAATGCTGCAATTGCTGAGACTGACCAGTTTTTAAGATCAGCCCCTTTACAAGTGAGATCAGGGGGAGGCTTGACCACCTGAGATAACCCTTTAATAAATCTCTGATAATAATTAGCAAACCAAAAATTCGCTGAAGACCTCTTAGATCTTTGGATTGCACTCAATCAACAATGGCCTGTACGTTTCCAAGGTCCATGCAAAACCTTTTAGCAGACAGAATGACCTGAAAGAAAGGACAGCTCTTGGACAAAAAATACACAATTCTCAGGTTTAGCGCACAGCAAATTCTCCTGTAACCTCTGAAGAACTGCACGCAGATGACCCAAGTGATATTCCTTATCAGAAGAAAACACCATTATTAATGAAATCCTGAAACCAAGCTGGCGCATTGGTGAGACCAAAGAGCATGACCAGGTTTTCAAACAATCCCTCTGAGGTGAGAAATGCCGTTTTCCATTCATCCCCCTCCTGAATACGAATAAGATTATATGCTCCCCTGAGGTCTATCTTGGAAAACCACTTTGCCCCAGGCAATTGGTTGAAAAGATCAGGTATGAGCGGGAGAGGGTATTTTTCACCGTAATCTTATTAAGTTCACGAAAATCGAGGCAAGGGCGTAACCCACCATCTTTGTTCTTAACAAAAAAAAAATCCAGCAGCCACAGGAGAGACAGAGGGATGGATGTGTCCTTTACGTAAACTTTCCGGGACATACTCTTACATAGCAGAACGTTCCGGGCCAGAAAGATTGTACAGACGGTAGTGTTGAGCGATACGATACCGCAAGTATCGGGTATCGGCCGATATTAGCTCTATCGGACTTTCGATACTTAGTTCCGATATTTTCGTCTTATCGGATACCGGAATCGGATTTGTCACTGTCACTGTCAGTGTCCGTCGGTCGGGTCTGTCAGGAGTCAGCGGCACTTACCTGGCAGAAGATCTCCGGCGGTCACGGGCTGGACTGCTTGATGGCCGCCATCATCTTTCCCCGGCGGTCACATGCAGTTTCTCGCGATAACTGCAGTGACTGCTGGGTAATCCCGGCCGTAAAGCAGTCAGTCCGATGACGTCACCGCCGGGGAAGCATGTAATCAGCTGTGCTGCGTCGAGATGACAGGCTCTGCCTGTCATTGCGATGTAGCAGAGCTGGATCGTCGTGGGACCCTCGTTACTATGGACTGCGTCGGACAGGTGGTATACTGTTGGTTTGTTTTTTTTTCTTTTTTTCAGGAGTTCGATGGCGTCGCAGGAATGAGAGTATAATAAAATAAATGAAAACTGTGTTGTCTTTTTTATTTCAATAAAATACTTTTTTCTTGCTGTGTCTTTTTTTTTATACATTTAAAAACTTTGGGATTAATAATGGATCGGTGTCTTATTGACACCTCTCCATTATTAACCGGGCTTATTCTCACCGTGCAATCAACGGTGACATTAACCCCTTATTACCCCGCTTGCCACCGCTACAGGGCAGTGGGAAGAGCCGGGTAAAGTGCCACAATTGGCACATCTTTTGATGCGCCAAATGTGGGGCTGCTGTAGCCTGGTATTATCAGGCTGTTGAGGGCCAAAATCCATGGGCCTTGACAGTCTTTTAATACCAGGCCGCAGCAGTCTGCATTTTACTTGGCTGGTTAACAAAAATAGGGGGACCCCTACGCCGTTTTTTTTTCGAGGGGATCCCCTATTTTTGTTAACCAGCCAAGCTAAGCAGACTGCTGTGGCCTGGTATTATCAGGCTGGCAAGGTCCATGGATATTGGATCCTTACCAGCCTGAAAAACCAGGCCTCAGCAGTCTGCTTCATCTGGCTGGTTAACAAAAATAGGGGGGACCCCACGCCAAATTTTTTTCGAGGGGATCCCCTATTTTTGTTAACCAGCCAAGATATGCAGACTGCTGTGGCCTGGTATTATCAGGCTGGCAAGCAGGGTCGGACTGAGGCACCGGGACACCGGAGAAACCTACGGTGGGCCCCAGCTCCTGCGTGGTGGGCCCTGATTTGAAAGGATAGGTCGCGGGGCAGAGGGGGTGGTGGCCCCGGGGCCCGCGCTCTGAGGGGGCCCACCCGGAGCTACGATACAGTTACATTCTGCGGCAGAGCAGGGAGAATCGCTCTCCCTGCTCTGCCGCCCGGAAGCTATGTGGCCTGAACAGGCGTTGGGGGGGCCCGGTGCCAGCAGTGGGCCCCCCACCCGTCATCGGAGGGTCAGCTGTATCGGCATCCAGCCGATAAAGCTGACCGCATGGAGAGAGAAGGAGCGAGCGCTCCTACTCTCCCATAATCCCCCTCTCAGCGTATGACAGCGGGCGCAATAACATCACCTGCCGGCGCCCGCTGTCAGACGCTGAGAGGGAGAACAGTGAGCAGCACAGGAGTCGGGAGGTGAGTTTTTTTTTTAGTTTTTTTTTAATGGGGGTGCAGTCGAGTCCTGGCTGGAGAAGTCGTCATGTCGGTGTGGGCCAGATGGAAAAGACATGAAAAGTGAACAATTCCATTAGAAAGAACATCAGCGGTAAGTCATTATCTGTACCTGTGCTGTAATCTATTATATGTTCTGTAGGACTGGTATTATTTAACACAGACCATATGGCGGTAATATCAATATTGGTCTTTTTATATATAGATTATTTTGGCCAACAGCGCGGTCATTTGCTGAGGTTCTCTGATGATGGGCCCACTCAGAAGTTTTGCCCCCACTAAACCAAAACCCTAGCTACGCCTATGGCTCTCTCTCTAGTCTTTCTTTCTCGCTCTCTGTTCTTTCCTTCTCGCTCTCTGTTCTTTTTTCTCTCTGTTCTTTCTTTCTCTCTTTTCTTTCTTTCCTCTCTTTCTTTCTCTGTTTGTTCTTTCTCTCTCGCTGCTCTTTCTTTCTTTTCCTCAGTACCAGCCACTGTGCCCTCATTACCAGTCAGTGTGATTAGCAGTGCTAAATGGTTACGCTTGGGGCGAGGATATGGGTGTGATTAGCTGTGAAATGGGTGTTGTTGGGGCGTGGCCTAAAATTTTCAGCGGCGCGCAACACGCGCCGCAGCCTTTAATCCTCTTTCCTGTCTTCCAAATTTGGGAGGTATGCTGTATGACCTCCCTACAACTTCTGGCCATGCTCCTGATGAGCGCGACGGATGGTCTCGTGAGGGATCTCCTCCCAACCTGGACTAAAGCATCCACCAACTCCTGGACAGTCTGTGGTGCAACGTGGCATGGCCTAAAATTTTCTGCAGCATGCACAGCGTGCCACAGCCTTTGTCCCTCTTTCCCTTATTCAAAGGTTGGGAAGTATGATGTTGGGCCGCAAGAATATATTTTCTCTGGTGGGCCCAAGGTACTCCAGTCCGACGCTGCTGGCAAGGTCCATGTATGTTGGCTCCTTAACAGCCTTAAATACCATGCCTCAGCAGCAGGGGCGTACATATAAATCATGGGGCCCCATAGCAAAAGTCTGAATGTTCCCACCCCCCCAAAAAAAAAACCCAGAGGCATTGTAAATGTAAAGTGCCAGCACAGTGAGGGAAGTTGAGTCGCACAGAGACAGGGGTTTTGGGGGTACTCGGCACCGATCACGTCGACTTCTATGGGGGATGTCACGAGTAGCACAGCTCGGTCCGTGACCTGGGCGATCACTGGAATGTGGGATATTTCCAGGGATGATAGAATGTTCGTGTAGTTTGTCGTGACTCCACCTGTAGTACCTGGTCAGGGTGTCCAGCGCTGCTGTGCAGGTCCTCTGGAAGGGATGGTGTAGTGCAGGTAGGTGAAAAGTCTTCTACAGGTAACACGCTATCCTTCCAGGGCAGATAGATGTGAGATAGAGCAATGGTGCAAAGTGATGTAGCAGAGTGGACTATGCGACGTAGTAAGAAAGCAGGAAACACTTCAAGTTAAACGTTGCATAATAAAATTTTTAATAATAACATTACAAAAGTGCAAATGGCTTATATTATGTGACATGTTTTGTTACTGTTCATACCCTTGATATGTGTTATACATGTGTGTTAATAAATACATATTCAACAAAAGTGCAAATAGCATTAGTGCCGAAGTTCGTGGAGACTTCTTAGGACTACAACCCCACCGGGGTAACTTCACAGTGTCCTTTACTTGTGCTTGTGGAGGACCCGCTCCAAACCTCCAACTGTGGTCTTGGGTGGGCTGCAAGACTTTCCTTGAGCAGACCTCACTTTCGGCCACACCAAACGGGTTTTTAGTTTCTGAGGTAGTTGAAAATAGTGCACAGTAAAGTTTTTTGTAAAACCAAGATGGAGCACCGAAGTGCCAACTATTTACAGAAAAATTTGTGAGCCAGTACAGTTCATGGCTTCAAAGTTCAACATTTTCATTACAGTGAAACACCATTACCCAACCTGGGTATATTAAGGCAACAATAAACTTGTTCTTCTGAACATTCACCCGTCCGGGTACATCAAACCATTACCCAACCTGGGTATATTAAGGCAATAAACTTCTTTTTATGAACATTCACCCGTCCGGGTACATCAATATTTTAACTATTTACATACAGAGACCCTGTCCGGGTTATTTAGACTTCTTTGGCTGGCCTCTTCCAGGTACCACCTGGTACTCTTCTGGAGCTTGCCAAACATCCGTGACAGGAGGGTCCACCTGATGACGTCGTGTGGCCAGTACAGTGACGTCGTGACCCGCTATATGGGTCTGTGTGGCCACCTCTTTCATCTCCCTCCGGGTCTGGACCCCTATGTCCCGGACTGAACGAACCCCAGGGGGCCTAACAGGCGCCGGGTATGGGCCAGCTATCATTATCATGTCCATAGCTGGGGCTGCTGAGGAGACCACTGAGGGAGGCTGGGGAGATTTACGGCGTGGGGTGGGCACTTGTGCAGAGGCCTGGTTGGGGGAGGCTGAAGGCTCGTAGGGTCTGTCAGTTTCCTGACACTCTGGGGAGTAGGGGTCGCACCTGGTAACATTTAGGGCGTACCATCCATTGTAACCCCAGTGTCGGGTGTAAGTCACCAAGTCTCCTGGCAACAGGTCCCTCCCCGGGTGTCCTTCTGGGAGGTGAGCCTCCACGTCCCGCCGGGTTACAAAAACTTCTAAATAAAGTCCAGGCTCCTGGATGAAGCCCCAGCCACCTTTTAACTTAAAGTTCCGTACTGCACCCTTACGCCGCGGCTCCCTCACCGTACTTTTATCCTTTCTCATACGTGCCTTCTCTGCCAGGTCCTTCTCCAGGTGACGTTGCCGAAGCTTTTGGGATTCTCGCTGCTCCCTTTGTCGCTCTGCTTCCCGCTCCGACGTCTCCACTCTTCCTCCTGACGCCGGTTGTAATTCTCCTCCACCAGCATCTCCATGTCTCCACCATCAAACGCCAGCTTACGATGTACGGTTTGCGGCAGCTCTCCTGGCGCCCGCCAGTCCTGGCGGCGCTCACCTGCGGCGGAAGCCGCCGGCTCTGGAACAGATGACGGTCAGGGCTCCGGTACAGGCAGGTAGAGCTCTGGTGCCTGCGCGACCTCCTCCATGAGGACGGGTGTCGCTTCTTCTGCCTCAGCGACGGGGGCAGACAGCGGGATCTGGGGTGCTGGTGCGGCGTTTTCTGCAGGAACGGGTGCCTCCACTGTGATACTGGCAACCGGTTCAGATTGCAAGGGCTGGGATGCCCGCATGGCCTCCTGTACTGGAACGGGTGCCTCCACTGAGATACTGGCAACCGGTTCAGATTGCAAGGGCTGGGATGCCCGCACGGCCTCCTCTACTGGAACGGGTGCCTCACCTTCCGGTACAGACACTTCAGGGGGTAAGAGGGATTGGCGCCGCTCCAATTGTAGTTTTAGGGCCCGCCAGCTCGCTTCCATCCTGGAGACCTCTTCCCGGTGCCGGGCCAGGTCTCTCAGGGTATCCTCCGCTTCTTCCAGCGTAGGAGGGTTTCCAGGCCGGGTGCCAAACGGTGGCTCCGTGGCGATCGGGTCGCTTCCGTGGGGGGAGAGCTCTGACTCCTCCATCCCTTCCCACTTCTGCTCACGTCCATTCGCCATCTCAGCAAAGTCACATGTGTCATTAGCATCAGGAGAGGCGACATCTTTTGTAGGGAGGCGGGACCTTCGCGTTCGTTTACGCCTACTGAGGAGGATGAGGAGGCGGAACTCCAGAGCTGTGGGGCACGATCTTACATTGCAGTAACATTTAGAGTGTGCGGACATCTTTTTCGCGCCACGGAATGAGTGTACGCCCACGAGAGCACCCCCTTATTCTTCACCTGTGCCTCGTGGCGCAGATATGACGGAAAAATGGCAAATACAGTCTATGATGATTTTTGCAATTCTCAAGCAAAAAAACAGTTCAATTAAGGCACACAGGACTCGCTTATAGCGTGCTTCTGAATCCTGTTCGCTGGGTGCGATGCAACATCTCTGTGGCGACTGGACCCTCGGGTGCTTCTGTCTTTTCACAAATGCCGGCTTTACCCGGCAATTGAATTAGAGGCTATTTTACTATGTAGAAGTGAATAAACTATAAATATATGTATATATATATATGTCACAATGACATGTATATATATATATGTATTCTAAGTGTGTATATTTTGTGTTTACAAGGAAAGAAAGTGTTTTTTTAGTTGCGATATTTTGTTCCCATAGACTTACATGGGACTTCCGGTATCGGAATCGGATATCGCCGATAGTTAGTGATATCGGCAATACCATTCCGATCCGATATTTTTAGATATCGAGCAGTATCGCTCAACACTAACAGACGGGCCTTGGGCAATTTAGCACCCGGAACGAGATTGATAGCGGAATCATAGGAGCAATGTGGTGGTAAAACCTCAGCCTCTCTTTTCAGAAAACATGTCCTTAAAATCCTTCAGGTACTCCGGACTACCCTCCAGATTAACCGATGACGCCATAACAGTAGAAAGACAACTTTTAAAACAATTAGGCCCCCCATTTTACAATATCCCAAGATATCCCCAGTCAATAGCAGGATTATGTAACTGTAACCAGGGGAATCCCAACACCAGTCCCGCTGGAAGATTGTCCAGAACATAACATGACATGCGTTCCTAATGCAAGGAACCCACCTTGAGGAAGAACTCCTCCGAGACAAATTTAACAATGTTATTGACCAGTGGAGTCTTATCATTAGCAATGATATAAACTGGTGTTTCAAGCCTAAAGGCACCTTTAGATTTAGCGATGCACCAGCGATCCCGACCACGATACGACCCAATCAGGATCGCTGGTGCATCGCTAAATGGTCGCTAGTGAGCTGCCACACAAGCAGATCTCACAGCGACGCAGCAGCGGTCGTTACTTACCTTTCAGACGCGACGATCCTGACGTCCTCCCGCCTGCTTCCACGCGTCGCTCATCGGCGCCAGCATGAAGCTCAGCAGGAAGTGCCCGATGAGAAATGGAGCTGCACGATCTCGCTCGATCAGCGACAGACAGCTGGGGAGCCGGTCAGAGGTAAGTATCACACATAGCGATCTCGCCAGCAATATCGCTGCTGCGTCACTAAATCCTTACCTCCCGGATGGGACGAGTTAATGTTAATGTTTAATGCAAAAACAAAATGTCTCTTTGTATTTCACAGCCCGGGAGTGCTGTCTTTTACCATGGGGGAATGTGTAGCCCTGGTATTTAAGGTACACAATACCAGGAGGATGAGTGGAGAGGTAACGGTTAAGGGCTCCACATGACATCACATACACTTCGGACACACCCAGCAGGGGTGTAGAGGGGTGTGGTTTTTAGCACAAGAGAGTCTGGTTGTGTCTCCTGAGGTGAAGGGAGAGAGAAGGAGTGCCTGTCTGGAGCACCAAGATTCCTGTCGATTCAGAGAGACAGTACAGTAGTGGAGGCTAGTACAGGTGAGCCAGTTCACCTTAGCCTAGTCAGTGCTGAGATTGAGAGTTTGAGCAAGTCGAAAGGCACAGTGGAAGGAATTCAGAAGTGCTTTAGGATTGAAGTATCCTGCACATTGTCACCGGTCACTGGAGACCGAAGTGTCACTATAGCTTCACGCATAGTGGTAAAAGAACCAGAGGCTTACTGGACCTTAGGTAACAGAAAGCAGCCCTTGAAGTGTCAGTACGTAACAGGGGTCAGGTGGAATAGGAACTTTGAGCTAGGCCAAGCATAGAAGAACCTAGTTTCATCACTGGAAGGCTCCACCACAAAACTGACCGGGCAGTACAGCTTTGAAATAGCTGAAGTTTCAGGAGTGAACTACGCTTTATGCTGGTTGGACTCATCATCATTGGAAAGTAAAGGAGGCCCCTGCCTTGCTCAGCCGTTGCCTCAAAACTCATCCTCCATCAACCCCATCAGCCTCCCTGGGACCTGCCTTACCATCTTACAAGTAAAAGGTATGGAAAGACGCTGACGGTGTGAGACTGAGTTATTTAATTGCATGCCTGCACAACCCCACCATAACCATCGACCTGAGGGAAGAGTCCCACCTGTAGGGGACCCGACATCTAGCTGCCTCACCATCCCCTCAGAGATCTACAGCAGCGCTGGTACAAATTACCAGAGACTACAGGTGGCGTCACGAACTGTATATAAATCTATCCCCTGTAAATATTCCCCCCAACATACGCCAGACCGCCAGGGCCACAGACCGAGCCACCGCTACCTGTGACAAACCCCATAGACTTCCATGGGCTCGGCTCTGAGTACCCCATTGCCCTGGTAATCCACAATTGTGGTGGCGGGTCGACACAAAACTTTGGCGTCACGAACAGGATACGAAACTTGCAGCATTGCGAGCCCTGTGTGCCTGTGGAGTGTTTTGGTGAAAAAGACTGTTGCTATTGTTTGGCGCCAAATACCGCCATATTTGCCGCCAGATTCGCGCCCTAAGGCGCTGGAGAAGAAGGTGGGCGTACCTGAAAGAGCGCGCAAAGTCTTGGACACGCCCCCGGCTCTGACTCATCGGCAGGTCCTGCGACAGGAAGTGGACGCTCTGACATCAGAGCGCCTGCGACGAAGGTCCTGTTCCCACTGCTGTGCCTGTGAAGTAGCAGCATCTGAAACCGGTAGGCTCCGTTTAACCAAGGGGGCGCTAAGATGTCACAACAACCGGGCTGACAGTGCGGCCCCAGCCGGAGGCCCCAATCCCGCACCGCCTGGTATTGTAGCGCCAGATGGGGGTGCAGGTCCAGCACCCAGTCCGGTAGTCCCGATCATGCCACTAACGCTTCCATATATGCCAGGGCGAAATGGCTTCCCCAGTACAGCGGTGAGCCAGGCACATTAGCAGGCTTCAAGAGGAAGTTATGCAGCATCCTAGAAATGTACTCCATGCCTGAGAGACAAAAAGCTGCTGTGCTAATAGGGCAGCTAACTGGCGCTGCTGAGAGGGAAGTGGAGACTTGGGATACCGTTGATCAGGAGTCGGTACCTGCGATCTTCCTTAAGCTGCATGCCATATTTGAAGACCGCACAGAAACGGATCTCCGGATGGCCTTCTATCACTTTCACAACAGCCAGGTGACAGCATCCGGGACTACGCTTGCCGACTACAAGGAGCCCTGAGAGCTCTTAAGCAGATTAATAATTTAAATGCTATCGATGAGAATAAAATGCTGAAAGAACAATTTATACAGGGATTGAGATCCCAAGAGGAACGCAGAACTGTAAATTGGTGGTCCTTAGATCATCCGGATGCTACCTTTGATGCCCTAAAAGACATGGCAATAAAAGGGCTGCGGCCCTGGGCAAACCTGAGGTGGCAACCCAACATCATCAGGCTGAAGTCACTCTGGAACCGGCAGTAACCCCCTGTTCCCCGTTAGTGGCCGAAGCCAAAGCGCAGGTGACACCTCCCAGTGAATTGGATTGTCTGCGCTCAGAGGTGCTCCAGCTGACTAAAAATCTGGCTGCTGTGATGAGTGCCCTGCAGCTGCGGAAAGAGGAGGAAGGGAAGATCTTGTTAGCTGACTGCCCAGAAGACGTCCCGTGGATGCACCGGAGAAGAAAGAAGACGTCGCCCCCCCGGAGGAGGACAACGCCACCCCCAGGAGCGACCTCTGATCAACACCCTCCTCGTCGAGAGATCATCTGTTACCGATGCAACCGGAAAGGTCATATGTCTCCACAGTGTCCTTTAAACGGGCAGAACCTGGGTCCAAGGGCCAACACCCAGGAGAATACCCGTCAGGCCCCCTAGACTGGAACCGCAGGTATGTGGGTGGGCGACCCTACCTGTCTATCATCTTAGATGGTATTGCAGTTCCGGCATTGTTAGACACTGGGTCCCAGGTGACCCTAATACCTGATGCCCTATATACTAAGTACTGGTCAATGGACAGTCTTAAACCCCCGAGCCCTGACTTTACCGTGTATGCTTCTAATGGTCTTCCTGTAGAAGTACTCGGGACAAAATGTGTAGATGTGAAAGTGGGCAGAGAGGAGTTGAAAGACCAGGGGCTTCTGGTAGTAAAGACTGTAAATGATGAGAACGGTTTAAATATAATTTTAGGCACTAACATTATCAGTAATTGTTTGGGAGAAGTTGTGTTCTTACTCCAACAGCTCGCTGAGATTGCCCGACCAAGGCAGAAAGGAGTAATCCAAAGAGAGATCCGGCCCTGGTGTGTCAGCAGCAAGCGAAGCTTACAGACGGCGAAATTGGTAATGTACGGGTCACTGACTCGAATCCCATTGTGATACCCCAATGAGCGAAATGATCATCTGGTGCAGGGCAGCCATAGGTCTGAGAGGACAGAATTACCAAGCTGTAGTAGAACCCCACCATTCAGAACATAGACCTACACTTATGACTGCTAGAGGAGTAGTAGAAGTGGTGAATGGAAGAGTACCGGTACGGCTTCTCAATTGGGGAGATGATGAGGTAAATTTACCCCGTTATGCAACTATTGCTAAACTTCATGCTGTCGACAATAATTCTATTCTCCCGGCTGAGTCCTTAGACTCCCGCCAAATAGCGGAGGATAATGACCCGGCAACCCAGGTGGCGGAATGGTGTCAGCAACTCCATGTTGGGACGGACACCACTCCCGCTCACCAGAAGCAAGGGGTATTACGGGTGGTGCAAGAGTATGCCCAAGTGTTTAGCAAGCACCCACTTGATTTTGGGGTAATTAAGGGAGTCCAACATCATATCCCTACAGGCAGTCATCCTCCCATCAAGGAGCGGTACAGGCCTATACCTCCAGCTCATTATCAGAAGGCTAAAGAAATGTTGCATGATATGAAGAAAGCCGGGGTGATAAGGGATAGTTGTAGCCCCTGGGCAGCCCCTCTAGTTCTGGTTAAAAAGAAAGATGGTAGTATGAGAATGTGTGTGGATTACAGGCAGGTGAACCGCATAACACACAAGGATGCATACCCGTTACCACGTATAGAGGAATCATTAGCTGCTCTAAAAACGGCTAACTACTTTTCTACCCTTGATCTGACTAGTGGTTACTGGCAAGTGGCTGTGGCTGAGGAGGATCGTGAGAAAACGGCTTTCACCACCCCAATGGGGCTCTGTGAGTTCGACAGAATGCCGTTTGGGCTCAGTAGTGCCCCAGGAACATTTCAGAGAGTGATGGAAAACTGTCTGGGACATCTCAATTTTGAAACCGTGCTGCTATACCTAGACGACGTCATTGTGTATTCCAAGACATATGAGGACCATCTGAAGCACCTGGCAGAAGTATTTGAGTCTCTGTCCAGGTACGGGATGAAGTTAAAACCCTCAAAATGCCATCTACTCAAACAGAAGGTACAATACTTGGGGCACATCGTCAGTTCGGAAGGAGTAGCGCCGGACCCAGAGAAAGTCACTGCCATCCAGAAGTGGCCGGAGCCGAAGAACCTTAAGGAAGTGCGACAGTTCCTGGGACTAACGGGTTACTACAGGAGATTCGTGAAAGATTACACGAAGAAGGCAGCTCCTTTACAGGACCTCCTAGTAGGACAATCCCTAAAGAGCAGAAACCCTCCCTTTAATTGGGGTAAGGAACAGGCTGAAGCATTCCAAAAGATGAAAGAGATCCTTACAGGTGATGAGATCTTAACCTATCCTGATTACAGCCAACCGTTCCTGTTGTACACCGACGCCAGTAATGAAGGTTTGGGAGCAGTTCTCAGTCAGAAGCAGAATGGCCAAGAAAAAGTCATCGCATATGCCAGCAGAAAACTCAGGCCAACTGAGAGGAATCCGGAAAATTATAGCAGCTTCAAGCTGGAGTTTCTGGCGCTGGTCTGGGCCATTACTGAAAGATTTAAGCATTATCTGGCCTCCAATCGGTTCACTGCGTTCACAGATAACAACCCCTTAACGCACCTGGAAACCGCCAAGCTGGGTGCCATGGAGCAGCGATGGATGGCTCGGTTGTCCAATTACCAGTTTACTATCAAGTACCGGGCAGGTCGAAAGAATGCTAATGCTGACGCATTGTCCCGAATGCCGCATGACTCTGACACAGAAGAAGAATCGGACGACCTGGAAGAAATTGAGCTACCTGCGTTCCATCGAAATGGGGTAGTCCACGAGCATCGAGTCAACAGAAAGCAGTGTGGTGCAACATTAAATCCTTTACCCCATCACAGCTGGAAAGAGACTCAGGACAGTGATCCAGTGGTCAGCCGCATCAAGGAGTTGTTAAGACAGGAAGGTTCCTCTTTGGAAAAGGATGCACCTATGTCAGCAAAGCTCCTGTGGAACGAGAAAAGCAGGTTGTTCCTATACCGTGAGAAGTTGTGCAGGAGATACGTCAATCCCAGGACCCACGAGATGGTCTGGCAAATAGTGGTCCCCAAGGCAGACGTCCAAATGGTGTTGGAAGCATACCACGATCAAGCAGGACACTTTGGCTGGAGAAAGCTGGAGACCCTGTTGAGATGTCGGTTCTACTGGGTGGGGATGCGCAGCTCCATTGAGAGGTGGTGTCGGAACTGTGGACCCTGTGGTCTCAGAAGAAAGGACTACGGTAGTCAGAAGGCACCCCTGCAACCTATCCGGACGACTCGCCCCCTGGAGATTGTGGCCCTGGACCACGTCAAATTGTCGCCAAGTAGATCTGGATACTCATACGCCTTGACCATGGTGGACCATTACTCCAGATTTCTGGTGGTTGTTCCAGTTAAGGACCAGACCGCAGTGACGGCAGCGAAAACCTTTCAAGCAAGCTTCTGCAGACCGCATGGGTATCCGGAGCAAGTATTAACCGATCAAGGACCTGCTTTCGAAGCAGATTTATTCAAGGAATTCTGTCACATGTACGGGTGCAAGAAAATTAGAACAACACCATACCACCCTCAAACCAACGGTCTTTGCGAAAAAATGAACCATATCGTCCTTGATTTGTTGAGATCCATACCGTTGGAAGACAGGAATCGATGGCCGGATTTACTACCTGATTTGGTTGATTTGTATAACCATATACCTGTAAGTTCCACTAACTGCACTCCAGCCTATCTTATGAGAGCAAGGCCCGGAAGACTACCAATGGATTTAGAACTTGGAGTGGTAGAACCGGAGGCAGACGACGCCATTGAAAACTGGGACATCAATCGGCAAGAGCAATACAGACGAGTGCAAGTCTGCGTAGAGGAAAGTCTCAACAAGGCACGGGAGAAACAGGAAGATATTTACAACAGAAATGCTCCTGCCAAGCCTTTGATGCCTGGAGAAGTGGTATTGAAAAGGAAAAGGAAGATGCACAAATTGGATAACCAGTGGGAACAAGAACCCTACGTTGTACAAGATTCTAAATATGACAACAGAAAAGTTTGTATCATCAGTAAGGAGGAGGAAGAACAATAACCACTGTGTCCAGAGACCATTTGAAATTGTGTCTAGAACCCTTAAAGCTTTGTGAAAAGAACCCTGTCATCAATCAAGAAGAAGGAAAGGAAGAGGTCATACACACGGATCTGGGAGATTTTCCTGCGGATTGGCCCCGACTGGGAGATGCTGTAATAGTTCCGGTGTTGCAGTTTTATCAGCCACAAGAGGAAGTTCTACCTCCAGTTGTGCCCGTGGTGCCAGTTGAGTCCGTTCAGGAGTTACCCATTCCAGCAACACCTCAACCTACGGAATCTCAAGAAGGATCATCAGAAGCAGCGCCCCATACTATGGGATCCCCTGGTGAAGCTGACTCACACCGCCCAGCCATCAGCACGCTTGCCAGATCCATAGAAAGATTGAGGCAGTTCTATAGTTTGCCGTTACGCAGTGCAGACAGATCACAACTTAATATACCTAAGCTACTCCACGTAGATCAGAGCGAATCACAAAAGGGAAGATACCCATTCGATACCAGCAGTAATTATAACAAATTAATGTGAATATTGTAAAAAGTATATATATATATGTGTGTCTTTTCCTTATTGTGTCTTATAATGGACCCAGAGGCTGAGG
>JARQOD010000005.1:309635992-309653743 GCA_033576555.1 Oophaga sylvatica | reverse complement strand
TCATGACTACAATTGCTCCACCCTTGTCTGCAGGTTTGATAATAATACTACGGTCCTCCTTCAGAGATTTTAGAGCCTGAAATTCGACTGTCTTAAGATTAGGGGGATAGAATAGTTTCCTTTGTTCCATATCACGTTTGACGTCATTGAAGGAGGATTGTACGAAACCTATAAAGGTTTCGAGGGCATTGGACCCAAGAGGTGGTCTAAAGTGACTTTTTGTCCTAAGGCCGAGGTGTGCAATGGAGAGTGAGTCATGGTCTGTATTGTCTGGGACACGAGGTGATTGTGTGTTGGAGAAATACACTTTGAGTCTAAGGGAGCGAAAAAATCGCTGGAGGTCCATTTCAAGGTCGAAGGTCTTATACCTGTATGAGGGGCAAAAGGACAGACCCTTTTGAAGCACATTGAGTTCAGCAGTGCCCAGTGTTCTGTTGGAAATGTTAACCACCAGTGGGTTCATACCTGTGACCGAGTTGTCCGTATAGGGAGTTGATTTCTTGAGTCCATGCCCGCGCCTTGTCCTCTTCGTCGTGGTCTTCTTCTTTGTCCTAAAAAAGGAGCAGTTGAGGTACCAGGATGTTCTTGTTCCGAGCCAGAGGTGGACGGATCTGATGTAGACCGATAGCCTGGTCGTGAGGGAGCCCGCCAGGTTGAGGAATTCCCTCGCCATCTGTAGACACGATTTTGTTCGTAGTCCTCTTGGTCCCGGATGAATTTGCTTCTTTTGCGACTCTCGGTATCTCTCCTATGTAGATCAATGTTGGTTTTGATTTGGTTCCTAAGAGCCGACAGTTCCTCAGGTGTCCCGGTGGTGGTGAGTTGTGCCTCGATAGACTTGACGCGATCTGCGCTGGTGTGGATGGCTTTTTGTAGATGCTCTACAGTTAAAACCATTAAGTCAAAAGAACACTTGTTGAGGATTTGCTCATATTTGGTGCAAAAATCAGGTGTATCGCCAAAGAGAGTGGGCCGAAGTGGTACCCTCAGACCCCGTGGGATACGTTGTACCCGTAAGTATTCCGTCAACGTGGCGCAGTGAAGTTCGAGGTTCGTATGGTGTCGGAGTTCGCGTTCTAGATCCCTACCCCGGGATTCCCTGGGGGGTGCTTTTAGAAATTCACAGGAGAGATTTGTCTGAGCCAAGATATTTGAGGTCTCATCTGCGTTATAGGAGAACGTTAAAGATGATAGAGACATATCCAGAAAAGGCGTGCTATACGTAAGGGAAGACACGTATTGTACAAAGACGTATGCACAGCCAGTAGGGAGGTGCAAGAGTAGGTGCCCAAACCGTAAATAGAAGAAAGAAACTCTGCACTCAACTTAATGCGATAAACGGGAAAAAGGGTTTTTATTGTGGTCCAAAGTGAATAGTAGTATACAGGAGGACGTTTTGGTCTACACGACCTTCATCAGCTACTACAGTGAATGAAAAGGAAAATAGAAAAATAAAAATAAAAATACAAAGATATATATATTTTTTTAAAAAAAGGAAAAAAAGAAGATAACTGGAAGGTAAGTATATACACTATATACAAGATGGAAAATTTGTTATATAACATGATTCCACAATTATCTTGGTAATCAGACAATATAGAATTGCGACATAATAGAGGACATGTAGGAGGACTTTGTGCAGTTTCTTTCTTCTATTTACGCTTTTGTGGATATTGACCTCTTTCTATGGACCAAATCATACATTGATCTAATGCTGCTAGCAGGGGTGAACCTAGCCTCTCTGCTGCCTGAGGTGAACTTCAAAACGGCGCCCCCCCCCCCCAAACACAAGGATGTCAGCGCCATCACACACATACAAGAACCACACAGAAGGACAGAAGGATCCAGAACAAGAATCATTAATGGCAATGGCAGGGCGGCATAAGCATACAGACAACAATGATGGCTGCAGAGCAGTGGCCCTGTAGGCAGATACAGTCCTGCATCCTTATAGCACAGGAGGCCGCACTGATTGCCGCACTGATTGCCAACCTATTAACTCTGGCTCACGCTTACAAAACTCTGGGCAGCTCCAATGTGGCCGCTGCCAGGCATTGACTAGTCAGACATGTCCAGCACGCAGCAGCATCCACACACCACATGCAACAACCTGCAGTCTGAGCATCAACAAGCAGCCACTGCACTAAGATGGTAAAATGGCGCGTCTTCCCCATCAGACCACGCCTCCTTTTCCCAAAACGCTTAGCCAATCACAAGCGCTGCACACAGACCTGTCTGGAGCCAATAGCAGGGGCTTTCCAATTGGGTTTAGTAAGGGATGTGAGAGCGGGAAGAGGGACAAGATCCACCAACCAACCGCCGCTCGGGAGAAACACGGCTGGTTTATAGGGGAACCTGAGCAAATAACCCCACTGTTGCGGAAAATAAATTTATATTCAAAGGCCAACACTGAGATGGAGCTCATATAGTGGTAGATCACAGTCCTGCAGATTACAGTACAGTTATAGATAGTAACTTACAGCTAATGTTCTTGGTGATAGTCATTCACTTTTCCCATTTTTTTTCCATCTGGCCCAGATCGACATGGCAATTTCTCCATTCACAACTCATCTGCAAAGATTACAAGAAACACATCTGTGTTCTCACATTTACAGCAACCTACCCGTCTATTCACAACCTGCAGAAACTCATTATCCTGCTGATACCTCAATGCTGAACCACTGCTGCCGTATGTGTCCATATTACTGCACCTGCTGTGTGGTACAATAACTGTGCTCCTCTTACTGCCCCATATTATAATGCCCACCTCTATGCCTCTTACATAGTAATAATGCCCTCTAGATAGTAAAATTGCCCTCTAGAAAATATTAATGCCCTGTGCAAGTGTACTAGAAAACAGTGTACACATTTTGCCCCTAGCATGTAATAATGCCCTATGTACCCCTTTGATGGTCATATGATGGGCCCACAGCTCCCCTATAGATTACCCCCACAGCTCCCCCATACGCAGTATAATGCTCTTAGAGCTTCCCTACATGCAGTATAATGCCCCCACTGCGTCACTATATGCCGTATTATGCCCCATAGCTCATTGAACACAGTATAATGGGCCCACAGCTCCTCTATACACAATATGATTGGCTCGCAGCTCCCCTGTACACAGTATGATGGGCCCACAGCTCCCTATACTTTGTATGATGGGTCCACAGCTACCCTATACACACTATAATTCGCTTGCAGCTCCCCTGTACACAGTATGATGGGTCCACATTTCCCCTATACATAGTATGATTCACTCAATTCTCCCCTATACATACTATGATGTCCTCATTGCTCCCCTAAAACAGAGTACAATGACTCCAAAGTATCCTCACATTGTATAATGAACACCAAACTGTATAATAGCCCTCATGCTGTATGATGGTCCCCTCTGTAGTATCCCACATTTTATGATGGTCCTCACAGTAGTCCCCACTTTAAGGGCCCCCACATTATCTCCCTTACTGTATGAGGGCCCCACACTATATGATGGCCCCACATTTGTCCCCAAACTGTATATTGGCAACCACATTAGCTCCCATGCTGTTTAATGGCCTCCACACTTTGAAGTGCCCCAACAGTAGCCCCTAAAACGTATGAGAGCCCCCTACCCAACTGTATGAGGGTCTGCCACAGTCTTTGATGCCCCCAGTGTCACATCAAAAGTTTTATGTAAAAAAACAACAACATATACTCACCTAATCCAGGATCTCAATGCGTTGATATCCCTGCAATACCGCTCTGAGGGATGGGATGGCAGGATAATGCATTGGCCGAGGTGTTCTGAACTTACTATGCATGTGCCAGTCCCTCGGCCATTGCATCATTCTGTTGTGGCTGAAAGCGGTAGTGCAGGGACCTCAAATCTCACTGCTCTGCCATAGACTGTATTAACTGCCATTAACTGTATTATTGCGCTATATTAATAATAAGACCGGGGTCACACTACCATATAACACGGACGAGTGCTATGCGAGAAAACATCACATAGCACTCGGACCAGTGTTAATCTAAGGGGCAGCTTACATCTGCGATTTTTTTTTTTTCCTCATGCCGAATCGGCATGCGAGTACAATCGCAGAATGGTACAATGGCAGAATGTGCACTTGCACTCATATAAGTCTATGGGTGCGAGTGACACAGTGCGCATCACTCGGATATCATCCGAGTGCTGTGCGATATACGCCGACAATGGAGGAGATGGAGAAATTAGTTTCTCCGCCTCCTCCACAGTTGTACTCCGATCCGCTCTGTGCGAGAGGCTCAGAGCACAGTCACATGACACTCGGCTCCTGCACGCACAGAGCAGGAGCCGAAGGTCATTATCATATCGCATCCGATGATCTTGCATCAGATGCCGTACGCTAGTGTGACCACGGCCTAAGGGTAGTGTAGCTGTGACTGAGGCCCTGGGCAACTTCCCCCTCTGCCCCCTTGGTAGCTACACTACTGCTCACCACACACAGCATGCATTGTGACACCCCCAGTCCATCAAATTCATAGAAGCAGAGTGTACAGCGATGAACTGAATAGATCCCCATTCCCTTCACAGTATAACATCCATCAACACTGAAGTATTCAGTGCCACACGCAGTACACAGGGTAATAGGTCCCCAAACTCTAAGGCTATGTGTACACGTTTGGAATTGCCGCGGAATTTTCCGTGGCAATTCTGCAACTCCCTGCCCCGGGAAATACGTATGCATTCCGTTTTGCTTATTCCCGCAAAAAACTAGCATTTTGTAAGTGTATTTAGCTTGCAGAATGCTAGTGTTTTCCAAGCGATCTGTAGCATCGCTTGGAAAACTGATTGACAGGTTGGTCACACTAGTCAAACATAGTTTTTGACAAGTGTGACCAACTTTTTACTATTGATGCCGCCTATGCTGCATCAGTAGTAAAATGTAGAATGTTAGAAATAATCAAAAAAATAAAAAATATGGATATTCTCACCTTCGGGCGGCACCCAGAGTTTTCCCGCTCCTCAGTGACGCTACCGGCAAGTTCCGTTCCCAGGGATGCATTGCGCGAATGGCCTCTGATGACGTAGCGGTAATCAGAGGTCATTCTCGCAATGCATCCCTGGGAATGGAACTTGCCGGCAGCTTCGCTGAGGAGCAGGAAATCTCCGGGAGCCGCCAGAAGGTGAGAATATCCATATTTTTTATTTTAATTCTATTTTTTACAGGAATATGGTACCCAGGGCCTGGAGGAGAGTCTCTTCTGCTCCAGACCCTGGGTACCATCCACACATGAAGCGCTCATTTCAAGCATGGTGGGCATAGCCACATGAGTAAAGTGAGCGTTTCAATGCATTCCTATGGTGGCGTAATCGCCGAGATTCCGCAAAAAGAATAATCATGCTGCATATTTTTCCGCAATGCGATTCCACCGCGGAAAAATACGCAGCATTAGCACAGCAACTGCAGAATCCCATAGGATGTAATGGGTTGCATTGTGTAAGCGTTTTTGCAGCGTTTTCGCGCCGGGAAACCGTGGCAAAAATGCTTAAAAAACGCAACGTGTGCACATAGCCTAACAGTAAACAGTACAACACCCCTCATACATACAGAGTATAAATCGTAGCATACCCCAGCCCCTCATAATTGATATGGTAGCAGTCCACCAGTCTTACATAATACACTTTGCAGCAGACCACCAGACTCTGATAATATACATAGCAACAAATACAAACCCTCAGCAACCCTAATAATACACATTTCTGCAGACTTCCCCAGCCTGTCATGAGATACATTGCTACAATGTAGCACAGGATTGGGAGGTGGGGCCAGCAGTTCTGCTCTGCACAGGGCCTGGGTTGCAGAGAGACAGCCGGGAATCCCCTTCAGCCAGCTGCTCCCTGACAGGACGTGGCCACACACAGCCTGCTGTAGAGCCCAGCTGTGCCTGGATTCTTACTTCCCAGAGGGATGCACCGAAGGTAATGACCACTAGAGGACCCAATATGCATACACACATCTTCACCAATCCCTAGAGCCACCAGAGGGAGCCTTTTGAGTATATTCAAGGATGGTGAAGCCACAGAGGTGAGGAGTTTTAGTTGAGAACGAGAGGGAAGTTGTTAGTTCTCTTGGAGAGAAGCGAGTAGAGAGTTAGCTCTAGGAGTGAGCACAGATCAGTTAGTCTGCAAAGCCAGGTGCAGGACAGACGGTGAAGACTGATAGCAGCTCCAGGCAGAGCTTGGAAGTAAGAAGAGAGAGAGAGAACAGCAGTTGTTGAAAGAACCTGAAATCTGCAGCTCCAAGCTTAGTTCAAACGTGTGGAGGCTAGTACAAGTGGAAAGAAAGCCACTCCAGCCTAGTCAGAACTGCGTCAACCGAGTGCAGTTCAGTAAGCAAGCGTGCCGACGCTTTGAGAGCGGTGAAGAAAGAGAGGAAGCAGCCACCTACGGCCAGAGTGTGTTTATGTGAGGGTCGAGTAGGACGAAAGGCGAGTGGATAAGAAGAGAGTGACAGAGGTGGAAATAGCATTGATAGCTTACCTCTACTCTGATTAACCGGACACCGGGTCCGAGCTTGCTGGTGTAAGGTTCTTTGTCTCTGTTGACATGTTCCTTGAAACTCAGTTTTCCGTCGGCCATTTTGCTTTCTGTCTTTCTGCAGCTCTTGCCCTCAGTTAATATGGAGTTTCCAGTTTTCATGTTCCCGCCCTGATTCTTCCCTCTTGCTTCTTAAGCAGCCTCAGCTGAACAATCAGTGCTCCTGAATCAAGCCTCAGTCAGTCTGTGACCTGACTCCTGGAAGCCTTGGACTTGTACTCCAGCTATTCCCTACTGAGGAACCTTGGAACACTTTTGGACTCTGGAAACCTGCTGTTTGGTGAATCCATGTTTGCAGAGGAATTACAGTACAGAGAAGAGATCCTGAACCTGCTTTGGAGATTTATTGTAGTGCTTGAAGTTACTCTGGCCTGCTGTGTCTCCTGTCGCTGTTCCTGCAAACTGTGTGAACTTTTCAGCATGCTTGTATAAAGTAATACAAGTCATTTCATTTCAACCTATGTCTCCTGTTTTTTCCTCGCCACCAAGCACAAGACGCTATAGGAACTGTACACTATACCTGACAAGATTCAGGAGCCAATGTTTAGTGTCTGCTGGGTCTGGGAAAGCCGTGTCTGCTGTGACTGTGGATATCAGATGTCCGTTTAATACCTTATGTGATGACAGTGGTTGTGACTTCTCACAACCATTCCAGGTGAGCGCATTCCCTTAAAATTTTACTCTGGAGTGTTACCACAGGTAAACACTATTGTTTTTTTTTCCTTTCCTCTTCTCCTTCCAGCACCTCTGCCTTAAAAGATCTGGAAGATGGAGGCCCGCATAAAGGAACTTTGCGGAGTGACTGATACAATCCTTTCAGATGTACAGACTTTAAAAACCCGTTTTGCAAGCCTACAGGACCTCACTAATCATAATTTGCAAGTGTTTGGACAGACTACCCAGGAATTGCGAGCCAGGATTGAGGCTCTAGAGGAACGAGCCCAGGCTCCTGCCATAACCCCAAGTTCTGGGATCCCCAAATTACCTCCTTTTCGTTTTGGCGGTGAACGTGAGAAATTCAGGGGATTTATTAATCAATGCAATTTATTTTTCTCTGCACATGCTTCACAATTTCCCACTGAACGATCCAAAGTGCTTACTATAATCATGTTGCTTACCAATAAGGCTTTGATGTGGGCAAACCCTCTGATTGAGACTGAGGATGATTGTTTGAATCACCTTGATGCTTTTATTTCAGCCATGGGGCAGGTGTTTGATGACCCCAATCGAGGTGCAACAGCTGAAGCAGCCATGTTAACTTTGCGCCAAGGTAAGCGTTCAGTAGCCGAATATGCCCTGGATTTCAGGAGATGGGCTCTTGATACCACTTGGGACACTTCCGCTAAAAAAAATCTATTTTTCGGAAAGGGTTGTCTCCACTGATTAAGGATGAACTTGCTCGTGCCGACCCTCCCACTGCTTTAGGTGACTTTATTAACTATTGTATCCGTATTGATGCTCATCTGACTGAACGCAGACAAGAGAGATGGTTCGAAAATAATCGCACTAACCTTTTACTACCTCCCTCCTCAGCTAAGGAACCTTTGAGTAGGATCACAAGGGAACCAGAACCTGAACCCATGCAGGTGGACTTTTTACAAAGACGGGTTAGTGATGCACGCAAAGAACATCGCATAAAGGAAAATCTATGTTTCTACTGTGGTAAGTCAGGGCACTTCATTATAAACTGCCCCAGCCGTTCTCGTAAGACTACTGCAGCAGTCATTCACTGTGAGTGTTGCGAGAGGAGCTCTGTCATGTCCGAGCCTCAGGCTCCAGAGAGATCTGCTGCAAGAGATCTTGATTTCTCGGACTTAAACTCTGTTAGTTCTGGGGACGATGACGGTATAAACGCTGCAATTTTTCAAGTTTCCTCAGCGGTGTCCCAGCTGAGTTGTAAAAGAAACAATTCTCATTGCTTCCTTTCCATCAAACTCTGGGTTGACTCAGTCTGGGTGTCTAGCTCTGCTATGATCGACTCAGGAGCAAGTGGAAATTTTATGGATATCTCCTTTGCTCTGAAACAGGGGATACGTTCAGTGAAGAAGGCTACTCCAGTACAGATGGAGACTGTGGATGGCTCTCTACTGACTTCTGGACCAGTGGATCAAGAAACAGAGCCTTTGAGGGTCCTTATGGGTAAAGATCATCAGGAGAAAATGTCTTTTTTGCTTATCTCTTCTCCCCACTTTCCCATCATTCTAGGGCTACCATGGCTGCAGGCGCAGAATCCTACGATTAACTGGGAGACCAAGGAATTACACTTTCCGGAGAAACAGATGAGTCAAGGAGTTTCAGCTTGCTCTGTTCCTAAAGGAACCATGTCAGTCCCTGAACTACCAGCTGTATACCAGGACTATGACGATTTATGTGACAAGAAGAACGCTGATCAGCTTCCTCCTCACTGTCCATATGATTGTCCAATTGAATTATTACCCGGAGCCGAGATACCTTTTGGTAAGATCTACCCCCTAGCGGGGCCCGAGCTAAAAGCTTTGAAGGATTATATAGACGAAAATTTAGCCAAGGGCTTCATACGCCCCTCTTCATCTCCCGCAGGTGCACCCATCTTCTTTGTGAAGAAGAAAGATGGATCTCTGAGACCCTGCATAGACTATAGGGAACTTAATAAGGTTACTATTAGAAACCGTTATCCATTGCCTTTAATCCCTGAGTTGTTGGAGAGAGTGCGGCATGCCAAAATTTTCTCTAAACTGGATCTCCGTGGGGCCTATAACTTGGTCCGTATCAGACCTGGGGATGAATGGAAGACTGCTTTCAGGTCACGCTATGGACACTTTGAATATCTAGTTATGCCTTTTGGTCTGAGTACCGCCCCAGCCACTTTCCAACACTTCGTGAATGATATCTTCAGGGATCTCCTAGATACATTTGTGGTGATTTATCTGGATGATATTCTAATTTTTTCTAACTCCACAGAGGAACATCATGGACATGTGAGAATGGTCTTAGAACGCCTAAGACAAAACCATCTCTACATCAAACTTGAAAAATGTGAATTCCATAGGACCGAAATTCAATTTCTGGGGTATGTACTATCTACGCAAGGGATTAGTATGGATGGAAGCAAGACCCAAGCCATCAAGGATTGGCCAATTCCTAGAAATGTGAAGGAGGTGCAGCGTTTCATCGGGTTTGCCAACTTCTATAGACGTTTCATTAAGAATTTTTCTGAGGTAGTGTCACCTATCACCCAACTTACCCGGAAACAGTCTAGGTTCTCCTGGACCCCGCAAGCTCAGGAAGCATTTTCCTGTTTAAAGGATAAATTTACCACCGCACCTATCTTAGTACATCCCAACCCCGAGCTTGCCTTCATAATAGAGGTGGATGCTTCAGACTGTGCCGTTGGAGCTATACTCTCTCAGAGAACAGGTGAGAAGAATGTCTTGCATCCCTGTGCCTTCTTTTCCCAGCAGTTGTCTTCGGCTGAGAGGAACTACGATGTGGGCAATAGAGAATTGTTGGCCATTATTGCCGCCTTCAAGGAATGGAGACACCTTCTTCAGGGTGCTGCACAGCAAATAGTCGTCCTGACAGACCATCGTAACCTTGAATTTATCAGGTCGGCTAAGTGCCTGACTCCTCGCCAGGCTCGCTGGAATCTTTTCCTAAACCAATTTAATTTTGTCATTTCTTATAGACCAGGATCGCGCAATGGAAAGGCTGATACACTCTCTAGGATTCATTCAGCAGAGACACGTCCACTTACTCCTCCTAAGACTATTCTTCCTGACTCTAGATTCCTGGGAGTGATTCATAATCAAGACCTACTTAAGGACATCAAGGAAGCATACCATGCTGATTCTTTGTTGGCTCAACCCCCCAAGGGACGTAAGTCTTGTCTTTAAGAATGGTGTGTGGATTCAGGGACAACGTCTGTATATACCTGAAACAGTCAGATTGAGAGTATTGCAACTCATCCACGATTCCAAGATAGCCGGGCATAGGGGAATTCTAAAGACACAAGAATTTCTTTCTCGTTTCTTTTGGTGGCCCACTTACAGGAAAGATGTTTTAAACTATGTCACTTCATGTGAAGTCTGTGCAAGATGCAAAACACCTCGCTCCTCACCAACTGGTCTGTTGCAACCTCTTCCCACCCCGTCCCGCCCGTGGGGATCCATTTCTATGGACTTCATTGTGGAGTTACCAACCTCTCAAGGGAAGAACACCATTCTAGTGGTGGTTGACCGTCTAACAAAGGCAGCTCATTTTATCCCTTGTGTCGGCTTACCCACTGCAAAACAGACATCAGACTTGATGATTAAGAATGTGTTTCGCTTACATCGAGTACCGGATGAGGTCATTTCGGATCGAGGGGTGCAATTCACTTCAAGGTTTTGGCAAAATTTCTGTGCAGCATTGGACATTAAAGTAAACCTTTCTTCTGCTTTTCATCCCCAGACTAATGGACAGACAGAACGAACCAATCAGACCCTGGAGCAGTATCTCCGCTGTTTTATCTGCCACCTACAGGATGATTGGGTGGATCTACTTCCACTGGCTGAGTTCTCTTATAACAACTCTCAGAGCGCCTCCACTAAGCAGTCTCCTTTTTACTCCAATCTAGGTTATCATCCTAACATTCTTCCTCGATTTCCCATAGATACGCCCTTGCCGGCAGTGGCTGAAAGAATCACTTCTTTACAAAAGAATATGGATCTTCTAAAGGAAAATCTAGAATTGGCTCAGGAAAGGTACAAGAAAGCAGCAGATAAATTTCGTAAACCTGCACCAGCTTTCAAGGTAGGAGATTTGGTCTGGCTGTCAACCAGAAATCTTAAATTAAAGATTCCATCGTCTAAATTGGGACATAAGTACATTGGACCTTATAAGATCAATAAGATTATAAGTGCTGTTGCTTGTCGTCTTCAACTACCCAGAACTATGAGAATCCACCCTGTCTTTCATGTATCCCTACTAAAGGCTGCAACACCCAATACGTTTCCTGGATGTTCTTCTCCTTGCACTGACCCAGTGCTGGTCGATGGTCAGGAAGAATTTATGGTGGAAAGGATTCTAGATTCCAGGTTGTACAGAAATCAGTTGCAATATTTGATTAAATGGCAGGGCTACCCAGTGGAGGACAACTCATGGGAACCAGTCAATAATGTAAATGCTCCTCGCCTGCTCCGCCAGTTTCATCAGAGGTACCCTGACAAGCCTGGTCTGAGGTCATCCGGAGGTTGTCCCTAAGGGGGGAGTAATGTAAGGTTCTTTGTCTCTGTTGACATGTTCCTTGAAACTCAGTTTTCCGTCGGCCATTTTGCTTTCTGTCTTTCTGCAGCTCTTGCCCTCAGTTAATATGGAGTTTCCAGTTTTCATGTTCCCGCCCTGATTCTTCCCTCTTGCTTCTTAAGCAGCCTCAGCTGAACAATCAGTGCTCCTGAATCAAGCCTCAGTCAGTCTGCGACCTGACTACTGGAAGCCTTGGACTTGTACTCCAGCTATTCCCTACTGAGGAACCTTGGAACACTTTTGGGCTCTGGAAACCTGCTGTTTGGTGAATCCATGTTTGCAGAGGAATTACGGTACAGAGAAGAGATCCTGAACCTGCTTTGGAGATTTATTGTAGTGCTTGAAGTTACTCTGGCCTGCTGTGTCTCCTGTCGCTGTTCCTGCAAACTGTGTGAACTTTTCAGCATGCTTGTATGAAGTAATACAAGTCATTTAATTTCAACCTATGTCTCCTGTGTTTTCCTCGCACCCAAGCACAAGACGCTATAGGAACTGTACACTATACCCGACAGCTGGATTCTTCATGACCAGTAGGAGATACCGAAGATCCTGGAGTACTTCAAGTTCCAGGAGCCCATGAGTGTTGATACGTAACTGGGTCAGGAAGACAGGAGTCTGGTCGGCCAACCATTAGAGACTGTGTTCTTTCCAATAGAAGGCCCTACACAAAGTCAGCCGGGTGTAAAGTTGAAGACAGAGTTAGGCCTCGTTTCATACAGGTCAGAGACTCACATTACCCTACACCTACTCAGTGGGAAGAACTGGACGTGCATCCTTCACCCTGCCAGTATCCCGGGATGTGCCTGCAATTCTATCAGTAAAGGTACAGAAAGAGACTTTTGTGTGTGTGTTCACATTATTACTCCTATGGCCGAACTCCCTTCCTCCATCCTGCATCCCTACGCAGCTTAACTACCCTGAAGGTCCCCAGCCTTACCTGTGGAAGGCTTAACACCTTGCTGCCTAATACCAACCCTTCAGTGGACCTATACAGCAGCGCTGGTCACCCTGACCAGGAACCACAGGTGGCGTCACGAACATTCTACAAACACTTTAATCCCCTGTAAATATTCCACATTAAAGGTGAGCCCCAGGGCCACGGACCGAGTTGCAGCTACCGTGACATCCCCCATAGAAGTGAACGGGCTCGGTGCCGAGTACCCCAGAGCCCTGGCGGGCGGCTCATCTAACTTGGCGTCACAAACAGGATTTCGTGCCCTGCAGCAACGGAGTGATTCATGCCCGTTGCCACCAGGTACTGTGTGCCTCACTAAAAGACTGTCCTATTTGGGGTGAAGATTTCCCGCCATTGCCCGCCAAATTGCAGCGTTACGGCGCGAAGAGAAGGAGGCGTACCTGTAGAAAGTGCGCTGAATTGTGGACACGCCCCCAGCGCTGACGCGGCGGCAGGTCCTGTGAAGAATTGGAGTGAACGCTTTGACGTCAGAGCGCCGGCGACGCAGGTCCTTCTACACCGCTGAGCCCTGCGGAGCTGCGGCCTTCGGAGAAGGTAGGCCATATTTTACTAGGGGGGCGCCAAGATGTCGCAGCAACAGGCCGACGGCGCGGACCAGGCCGATAGCCCCAATGATGTACCAGCAGGCGCTGGAGCGCAGGCTGGAATCGCAGCTCCCCCATCAGGACCTGTGGCCCCAATAATACCGATAACATTACCGTATATGCCCGGAGCAAAGTGGCTTCCCCAGTACAGCGGTAACCAAGACACCCTGTCAGGGTTTAAGCGCAAAATATGCAGTATAATGGACATGTACCCAATGTCAGAGAAACAAAGAGCTGCAGTGGTAGTGGGACAACTGACTGGTGCTGCAGAGAGGGAAGTAGAGACTTGGACAGCTGCAGACCAGGAGTCAGTACCTGCAATTTTCTTAAAGCTACAGACTATCTTTGAGGACCGCACTGAAACAGATCTCCGGATGAGGTTTTACCAATGTTCCCAGAAACCAGAAGATAGCATTAGGGACTACGCCTGCCGACTACAGGGGGCCCTGCGAGCTCTCAGACACGTTAACCCCATAAGTGTCACCAATGAAAATAAAATGCTAAAAGAACAATTTGTACGGGGACTGAGGTCCCAAGCTGAAAGCAGAACTGTGCATTGGTGGTCCTTGGATCATCCTGACGCTACCTTTGGTTCCCCTAAGGATATGGCTATAAAAGGGCTGCAACCCCTGGAAACGCCCGAGATGGCAACCCAGTGTCACCCGGGTGAAGCCACTCTAAAGCCAGCAGCATCCACCTTTTCCCCGCTGGTTGCGCAAGCCAAAACGCAGGTGGCGCCCCCCACTGAGCTGGACTGTCTGCGCTCAGAAGTGCGCCAGCTGACCAAAAACCTGGCCACTGTAATGAGTGCCCTGCAACTGCGGAAGGAGGAAGAAGGAAAGATCCTGCTAGCTGACTGCCCAGAGGATGTCCCTTGGATGAGCCGGAGGAGAAGGAGGACGTCGCCCCACCGGAGGAGGACAACGCCACCCCCAGGAGCGACCCCCGACCAGCACCATCCTCGCCGAAAGATCATCTGCTACCGTTGCCACAGAGAAGGTCACCCAGCACGTCGGTGTCCTTTAAATGAGCAGATCCTGGGTCCGAGGGCCAACACCCAGGACTAGACTCTTCAGGCCCTTCAGACTGGAACCGCAGGTTTGTGGGAGGAAGACCTTTCCTGTCCATCATCCTGGAGGGAATCGCCATACCTGCGCTACTGGACACTTGATCTCAGGTAACCATCATACCTGATGTCCTGTATAATAGATTTTGGCCCATGGACAGTCTCCAGCCCCCGAGCCCTGACTTTGCAGTATACGCCTCTAATGGCCTCCCTGTTGATATACTCAGAGCCAAAAACGTGGGCGTAAAAGTGGGTAGAGTGGAGCTGAAGGACCAGGGACTCTTAGTAGTAAAAACTGTAAATGAGGAAAATGGCTTAAATGTGGTTTTAGGTACCAACATTATCAGTAACTGTTTGGAGGAAGTTGTGTTTTTGCTCTAACAGCTCGCCGATGTCGCCAGGCCGAAGCAAAAGGGAGTGATCCAGAAGGAGATCCAGGCCCTGATGTGTCAGCAGCAAGTAAAATTGACCGGTGGGGAGATCGGTAATGTATGGGTAACAGACCTGAACCCCATTGTGATACCCCCGATGTGTGAAATGCTTATATGGTGTAGAGCAGCAATAGGTCTGAGAGGACGGAACTACCAAGCAGTAGTAGAGCCCCATTGTTCAGAACATAGATCTACACTCTTGACTGCTAGAGGGGTAGTGGAGGTACGAAATGGGAGAGTGCCAGTACGTCTTCTCAACTGAGGAGAAGATGAAGTGAACTTACCACGATATGCCACTGTTGCTAAATTACATGCAGTAGATAACAACTCCTGTTGTGAATAGGCTGGAAATGAGTTCTGAGCAGAAGCTCCCTCTGGTGGTTAAAAACGGTACTGGACTGTCCAGTGAAGATTGTGAGGATTGGGAATCAGGTGTTACTGACTGGTCTTATATAAGGGAGTCACCTTCCCATCAGGGTTGCCGGTGATCAATTGTTCTGGTCTCAATCCTTGATTCCTGTTTCCTTGGTAGCCTGCTGTGTCGTGTCTGAATCTCCTGCTAACAGATAAGACATTTTCTTCTTTTTGTTTTTGTGCTTGATTTTTGCATTTTGTCCTGCACTTCTGTGGGGGCCTTCAGGGTCCCCTCTGGGGGCTTTTGCCTCTCAGTTCAGTTCAGCCACTGTTTGTACATTTGCTTTTTCCAGTTTTTTCAGTGGCTGCTGTTTTGTTTTTGGTTACACCAGAGAACTAATTTAGGTGGTAGAGGTTGTGTGATCTCAGGTGTTTTTGAAATTAGTAGAGTTGGTGCTTTTCAGGGTTTTTTGGGATTGCAGTAAGTGCCCTTCCTATCCTTTTCTATTTAGTAAGTTTGGGCCCCAACGTTTGCTCATACTATTTTCTTTCTGTGTCAGTATTTCTTCTTGTCTAACCGCCATTACATGTTTGGGGGCTTTCTATGTTCTTTGGGGATCTGCTCCGGGGCAGATAGCTTTCCTCTTTCTATCTTTAGGTGTAGTTAGTTTCTCAGGCTGTGACGAGGCGTCTAGGACCAACGTAGGAACGCTCCACGGCTGCCTCTAGTTGTGGTGGTTAGTCAGGGTACTGCAATCTAATAGTTTCCAACTGCTCTGGTGTATTTCTTTTTTTGCCTGCTCTCCTCAGTTACCAAATCATAACAGTATCACCGGCCAAAACTGAAAATTATATGGTACTCACAGAAGGGAAAAATATTGTGAAAGAAAAAAGTTGTCAGAGATTTTTTTTTTCTGTTTGTTGCATTTTTTTTTTTTCCCTCTGCATCTCTGGGTGCTGAGGAGGATTTTTTTTTTCTCAATGGAGTTTGCACAGTTGTCTGGCCATGTGGATCAGCTTGCCACTGAAGTTCGGAGTATTGCTACCTATCTTGCTAGGTTGCCTGTTGTGGAACCTAGGATTCCCATGCCAGATTTGTTTTTAGGGGATCGAGCTAAGTTTCTGAATTTCAAAAATAACTGTAAATTGTTTTTTGCCTTAAAATCTAAGTCCTCAGGGAACACAGCGCAGCAGGTTCAAATTGTCATCTCTCTCCTGCACGGCGACCATCAGGATTGGGCTTTTTCCCTGACACCTGGGGATCCTGTTTTGAGTGATGTTGATGCGTTTTTTCAGGCTTTGGGGTTATTGTACGATGAGCCTAATATCACTGATCAAGCTGAAAAAACTTTGTTGGCATTAAGTCAGGGGCTTGAGGACGCTGAGTTATACTGTCAGAGATTCCGTAGGTGGGCAGTCCTGACCAAATGGAATGACGACGCTTTGGCAGCTCTTTTTCGGAAGGGACTGTCAGATAATATAAAGGATGTTATGGTGGGATTCCCTGTTCCCTCTGGTCTCAATGATTCTATGTCATTAGCGATTCAAATTGACAGACGTTTGCGTGAGCGGAAAGGTATGCGTGGAATAATGTTGCCTTGTGAACCTGCTTCTGAATCCATGCAGTGTGATAGAGTGGTTTCTGGGGCACAGCGTCATGAATTTCGAAAGCGCAATGGGTTATGTTTCTACTGTGGTGATGCCTCTCATGCTATTTCTGTCTGCCCGAAGCGGGGAAGACGTTTTGCTCGCTCAGTTGTCTTGGGTAGTGTTCAGATTAAGTTTTTGTTAACTGTTACCCTGATATGCTCTGTCCTCATTTTCTGCTCAGGCTTTTGTTGATTCTGGAGCAGCTATTAACCTGATGGATTTTGATTTTGCTAAACGTTGTGGGTTTCCCTTGATACCCCTACGGAAGTCTATTCCCCTACTGGGGATCGATTCTACCCCTTTGGCTGAGAATAAACCTCAGTTCTCTACTCAGGTGATAATGAGGGTAGAACCTGATCATCAGGAGAGTTGCAAATTTTTGGTTCTGTATAATCTGCATGACATTATCGTACTGGGTTTCCCTTGGTTACAGTCTCATAATCCTGTTTTGGATTGGAAATCTGTGTCTGTTACCAGTTGGGGCTGTCAATGTGTTAATACCAACACTCCTGTTTTTTCTGCCTCCCCCCAGGCTCAGGATGTTCCTGACTTTTTGATTGATTTTTCTGATGTGTTTAGCGAAAGTAAATCTGCATCCTTACCTCCCCATAGGAGCTATGACTGCGCTATTGAATTAGTGCCTGGTAGTAAATTCCCTAAAGGTCGCCTTTTTAACTTGTCTGTACCTGAACATGACGCTATGCGGTCTTATATCAAGGAGTCATTGGAGAAGGGTCATATCAGACCATCCTCTTCACCCTTAGGTGCCGGTTTTTTCTTTGTGGCCAAAAAGGATGGTTCATTAAGGCCGTGTATTGATTATCGTCTCTTGAACAATATTTGTCATGTGTGCATTGCCACGAAGATCG
>JARQOD010000005.1:309587105-309635892 GCA_033576555.1 Oophaga sylvatica | reverse complement strand
TCGCGGTTGCACATTTTGACTTCTCACAGCTGAGCTGCTGTTTCTTTGTGTTTGGCAGCTAGGGAGTTAATTCTGTCTGTGCTCGGTGCTGGGACTGGGTACAGTTTCTCCCGGCTGCAATTGATTATTTGTTGATTGGTTTCCTTTAAATTCCTGGTTGTCTGCTTGGGGAGTTGCCAGTGAAACCTTCATGCAGACCACAGATAGGAATGAATCTGTATAGACTTTAGTTGTGAGCTCCTTAGTTGTTCTAAGCTCAACTTGGTTAGAGTTTATTTCCCAGACCATTTATGTTCCTTTGGTGTTTGAGTGTGTATGCAAGCGAGTGTTATCCTGTCTGTCTTATATGTCTAATCTGTGTATTTAGCTGAGATCAGCCCATATCCCTTTGGTGGTAGTCAGGATCCTTCTTAGGACTGATTACAGGGTTCAGGGTCTGATAGGAGACAGGGTTAGGTTGGAGACTTGGACCTCTGAACCATTATCAGTACCTCCAAGGTGAGGGATTAGTTAGGACCCCAGTTTAGGGTCAGGTTAGATCCCGGTCCACCTCTTTCCTGTTTCAGCTCATCAAGTCCTCAAGATTAACCCTGAGTTCAGCAGATATCGTGTCAGGTAAATCTATTCTATACTTACATGCTGATGTTGCTATACTAGTTGTTGTATAGAGTGTTGTTCCTGTATTAATAGTTTACTGACATTGTATACATATCATTAGACAGCGTGACATTTTCACTGGCCATAAAAAATTATCTCCAGTTACCATGGATCCAGTAGCCCAGCTGGCTCTGCAGTTGCAGGGATTATCCATGGAGCTGACGGACATTAAGTCCAAAGTTTTGTCTCCCCTGGAGCAAACCAGAGTTGAACCTAAAGTAGCTCTCCCGGACAGGTTCACTGGTGGGCGAGACAAATTTTGAACCTTCCGGGAGGCATGTAAATTGTATTTTCGGCTTCGGCCTCGATCATCAGGGAGTGAGGAGCAGAGAGTGGGAATTGTTATCTCACTTCTGCAAGGGGACCCTCAATCCTGGGCATTTTCCCTTCCTCCGGGATCCCCGGCTCTACTGTCTGTAGATCAATTTTTTACTGCCCTGGGATTGGTATATGATGACCCAGATCGGGTCTCTCTTGCTGAGACAAAATTACGTAAGATACAGCAGGGAGATCGTCCGGCAGAGGAATTTGCTTCTGAGTTTCGTAGATGGGCCACAGATACTCAGTGGAATGACCCAGCTCTTAGGAGCCAGTTTTGTCATGGGCTTTCTGATAAATTAAAAGACGTTTTGGCTCAGTATGAGTCTCCTCCTTCTCTGGAGGCTGCTATTGCCTTAGCTATCCGTACTGATAGACGGCTTCGGGAGAGGGGTGAGGTAACCCCACTCCCTGTTGTTTCTCCACCTACCACTAAAGTCCCTTATGTTGAGGTTCCCCTTGTCTGTTCGGATGAGCCTATGCAGTTGGGAGGGACATCATTTCGTAGGAGGGGATTGGCGGTACGCCGCAGGACTAGAAGATGTTTTTTCTGCGGGAAAGAGGGACATTTTGTTGGAGAATTTCCATCCCGTGCCTTGTTGAGCCAAAAGTCGCCGGAAAACTGTTAATCCCAGGTTGTGTGGTGGACGACAACCTGGGAGTATGTATTTCATCCGCCAGTTCTTCTCAGTTCCTTGTACCAGTGGAGGTGGTAGTTGGTACGAGAGTGGAGAGATTGTCTGTTCTTCTTGATAGTGGTTCCGGGGCTAATCTGGTTGACGCTCAGTTTGCTCAGGCTCAAGGTATGCATCTGAGTGTATTGGTCAAACCGATCCCTATATTCTCCATTGACGCCAGGCCTCTCGGCCAAGGTAGCTTTGTTCATGAGGTTCATAACATTGACCTTCGGGTAGGGGCAATACATAGGGAACAATTATCTTGTTATGTGTTGGAGGGTCTACCTACTCCCATTGTGTTGGGACTTCCTTGGTTGGTTAAACATAACCCTGTGATTAATTGGCAGTCCAGAGAAATAAGCCAATGGGGTGAGTTTTGCAAAAGCAACTGCATGAACACAGTCATCAGTGCGGTCGTGCCTAGTACATTGCCTCCTTTTTTGGAGGATTTTGGGGATGTTATCTCTGAGGAGGGGTGTCAGGAGTTGCCTCCTCATCGCGTGTATGACTGCTCTATTAATCTCCTTCCTGATGCTAAGTTGCCTAAAGCTAGGTTGTATAATCTTTCTGGTCCTGAGAGGCAGGCTATGAAAGATTATATTTCTGAAAGTCTGGCCAAAGGGCATATTAGACCTTCATCTTCCCCAGTAGCCGCGGGGTTCTTCTTTGTGAAGAAGAAAGATGGAGGCCTACGCCCTTGCTTGGATTTCCGCGAACTTAATCGGATTACTGTTCGAGATCCGTATCCACTCCCTCTTATTCCTGATCTCTTCAATCAAATTGTTGGCGCCAAATGGTTTTTCTAAATTGGATCTCAGGGGGGCGTATAATCTGATTAGGATAAAAGAGGGGGATGAGTGGAAAACGGCGTTTAACACGCCGGAGGGACATTATGAGAACCTAGTCATGCCTTTTGGTCTGACTACTGCAACAGCAGTATTCCAACATTTTGTTAATGACATTTTTCGTCACCTTGTGGGGCTGTTTGTGGTTGTATATTTGGACGACATTTTAATTTACTCGCCAGATCTTGTGTCTCATCAGGAGCATGTGAGACAGGTGTTGCAGATCTTGCGAGACAATAAACTATACGCCAAACTGGAGAAGTGTGTATTTGCCGTACAGGAACTTCAGTTTTTGGGTTTTTTGGTGTCAGCCTCCGGTTTCCGTATGGACCCTGAAAAGGTGAGAGCAGTGCTTGAATGGGATCAGCCAGGGGATCTTAAAGCTCTGCAGCGTTTTTTGGGGTTTGCTAACTACTACCGGAAATTTATTTGTAATTTCTCATCTGTCGTCAAACCTCTCACTGACATGACAAGAAAAGGGACGGATTTTTCTAAATGGTCGGACAAAGCTTGCCAAGCCTTTTCCTCTTTGAAGAAATGTTTTGCTTCGGCACCCGTTCTCATCCAACCAGATGCATCTCAGCCGTTCATTGTGGAGGTGGATGCGTCTGACGTAGGGGTGGGTGCTATATTGTCCCAGGGTCCGTCCCCTGGTAAATGGCATCCGTGCGCTTTCTTTTCTAAGAAATTGTCGTCCGCCGAAAGGAATTATGATATCGGCAATAGGGAACTTTTGGCCATTAAGTTAGCTTTTGAAGAATGGCGTCACTTTTTGGAGGGGGCAGTCCACCCGGTTACCGTTATTACTGATCACAAGAACCTGTTGTATTTGGAATCCGCTAAGCGTCTGAATTCCAGACAAGCTCGATGGTCGTTGTTTTTTTACCAGGTTTAATTTTGTCGTCACTTATCGCCCGGGGTCTAAGAATGTAAAGGCTGATGCCTTGTCTCGCAGTTTCCCAGGGGCCGGGAAAACGGATGACCCGAGTCCTATCCTTCAGGAGGGGGTGGTAGTGTCGGCTGTATTTTCTGAGCTTGAGGAGGAGGTGTTAGAGGCTCAGGGGGACGCCCCTGCAGGACCTCCAGGGAGACTGTTTGTCCCAAATCTGTTGAGACAAAAGGTTATTGAGGCACATCATAATTCTGCTCTAGCAGGACATCCAGGGAGTAAGGCTACTTTAGATCTCCTTTCTCGCCGGTTTTGGTGGCCTAATGCTAATAAAGATGTTATAACTTTTGTCGCGTCATGTGGGGTGTGTGCTCGCTCTAAAACCCCTCATACCCGTCCGTCTGGGACCCTTTTACCCTTGAAACTTCCGGAGCGTCCATGGACTCATTTATCTATGGACTTCATTACGGACCTTCCTCCGTCGTCAGGGAATACTGTCATACTGGTGGTTGTTGACAGGTTCAGTAAGATGGCACATTTCGTTGCTCTTCCTGCACTCCCTAATGCTAAGACTCTGGCGCAGGTGTTCATTAGGGAGATCGTTAGACTTCATGGGTTGCCTTCTGATGTGGTGTCAGATAGGGGGTCTCAGTTTGTGTCCAAATTTTGGAGGGCATTTTGTTTACGTCGGGGGATGCAATTGTCATTTTCCTCGGCTTTTCATCCGCAGACCAATGGTCAGACAGAGCGTCTGAATCAGAGCTTAGAGACATATCTCCGGTGTTTTGTCTCAGAGAACCAAGAGGACTGGTCTTCTTTCTTGCCTCTGGCAGAGTTCGCTCTTAACAACAGGCGGAGCGAGTCCACTGGTAAGTCCCCGTTTTTTGGGGCATATGGTTTCCATCCCCAGTTTTGTACTTTCAATGGGGGGGCCCTTCTGGGGTTCCTGAGGAGGAGCGTTTCTCGTCGTCACTTGCTTCTGTGTGGAGAGGTGTATTGAATAATCTGAGTGCGATGGGGAACCGTTACAAACGTATGGCTGATAGGAGGAGAGTTTCTGGTCCAGATCTGAATGTGAACGATCTGGTATGGTTGTCTACCAGGAATATAAAACTTAAAGTGCCCTCCTGGAAACTGGGTCCCAGATTCATCGGGCCGTACAGGATCAGTTCCATAATTAATCCTGTGGCATTTCGTCTGGACCTCCCTCCTACGTTTAAAATTCATAATGTGTTCCACAAGTCATTACTTAAAAGGTATGTGGCACCAGTCATACCGTCACCTCTACCTCCTCCTCCTGTGTTGGTCAATGGTAACTTGGAATTTCAAGTATCAAAGATCATTGACTCACGTCTGAATCGCCGGTCCCTTCAGTACTTGGTGCATTGGAAGGGGTATGGTCCAGAGGAGAGGACGTGGGTCCCTGCGTCTGATGTTAACGCAGATCGTTTGGTTCGGACCTTCCACAGAACTCACCCGGGCAGGCCTGGCCCTGAGGGTCCGGAGGCCCCTCGTAGAAGGGGGGGTACTGTCATGTGTGCATTGCCACGAAGATCGTCGCGGTTGCACATTTTGACTTCTCACAGCTGAGCTGCTGTTTCTTTGTGTTTGGCAGCTAGGGAGTTAATTCTGTCTGTGCTCGGTGCTGGGACTGGGTGCAGTTTCTCCCGGCTGCAATTGATTATTTGTTGATTGGTTTCCTTTAAATTCCTGGTTGTCTGCTTGGGGAGTTGCCAGTGAAACCTTCATGCAGACCACAGATAGGAATGAATCTGTATAGACTTTAGTTGTGAGCTCCTTAGTTGTTCTAAGCTCAACTTGGTTAGAGTTTATTTCCCAGACCATTTATGTTCCTTTGGTGTTTGAGTGTGTATGCAAGCGAGTGTTATCCTGTCTGTCTTATATGTCTAATCTGTGTATTTAGCTGAGATCAGCCCATATCCCTTTGGTGGTAGTCAGGATCCTTCTTAGGACTGATTACAGGGTTCAGGGTCTGATAGGAGACAGGGTTAGGTTGGAGACTTGGACCTCTGAACCATTATCAGTACCTCCAAGGTGAGGGATTAGTTAGGACCCCAGTTTAGGGTCAGGTTAGATCCCGGTCCACCTCTTTCCTGTTTCAGCTCATCAAGTCCTCAAGATTAACCCTGAGTTCAGCAGATATCGTGTCAGGTAAATCTATTCTATACTTACATGCTGATGTTGCTATACTAGTTGTTGTATAGAGTGTTGTTCCTGTATTAATAGTTTACTGACATTGTATACATATCATTAGACAGCGTGACAATATTACTGTGAAATATCAATATCCGTTACCCTTGATCTCTGATCTGTTTTCCAGGGTGAAAAACGCTACTTGGTTTACCAAGCTTGACCTCAGGGGGGCATATAACCTTATTCGCATTATGCACGGGGATGAATGGAAGACGGCATTTAATACCCCTGAAGGGCATTTTGAGTACCTTGTGATGCCCTTTGGGCTCACTAATGCTCCTTCTGTCTTCCAGTCCTTCATGAATGACATTTTCAGGGATTTTGTGGATAAATTTCTGATTGTTTATTTGGATGATATCTTGATTATTTCCAATGACTGGGACTCTCATGTAAAACATGTTCAGACGGTGTTCCAGATTTTGAGAGAGAATGCTCTGTATGTGAAGGGATCAAAGTGTCTTTTTGGCGTTCAGAGGATCTCATTTCTGGGTTTCATTTTGTCCCCATCTGTTATTGAAATGGACCCGGTCAAAGTTCAGGCTATCTGTGATTGGGTCCAACCTACTTCTTTAAAGGCTCTTCAAAGATTCTTGGGTTTTGCCAATTTTTATCGTAAATTTATTGGTAATTTCTCTGTTATTGTTAAACCATTAACCGATTTGACCAAGAAGGGTTCTGATGTGGTGAATTGGCCTCCTGATAATTTTATAAGTCCTAGTGCCCTCTGAATTGAAGAAATTATCAGTGCGGTCAATATTAGGGCAGGCGACACAGCGACCACAAGGAGCACTTCCTCACACAGGACGGCCACCATCCAGAAAAGTTTTTTGCGTTTTTAAACCCCTGTCTTCCTGTTCTCCCTACCCCTTGAAAAAGGCTATATCGCCGAAACGCGCGTCGGGGAGGGCACGCTGTGGAGGTCCATCTACTTGATTATTGCAGGTAATTACTCTGTTCATTACATTTTGTCCTGCCATCAGTACAATACTACACTGGACTCTGTGGGAGGTGTTTCATATGCCAATTGCAGGCAAACATTTGTTTGTTACATCATGTCCTGCTAATTACTATATAGGATTCCCTACGAACTGTTATGACATGTTGTACCATATCATTGGCAAATACTTGTTTGTATATAGACATAGATCTATTAACTTTGCCATATACTAACTGACATCATGTATACTATGCTCATCTCCCTATCCCACACTGTGTGCCCCTCATCTACATGTGCATTTTGGTATTGACCCCTGTCCCATTTTTTACCTTGTATTCTGATAATTGTAATAAAATATTTTTTGTACCGTCTGTGAATTCTCTTGGGAATTTTTTGATCGCAATTTTTCTCGCTAGCATATTCTGTATTTTTGGCGATTTCCCTAAATATGTCCTATATTTTGCCCATATGACCTAGTATTTGACACACATTATTATTGGTGGTAATTTGTATTGGGTTTCTCCTTCATGAAGTATTTAAGATTTGGGACCAGGTAGTGGAGAGGTTGTCCCTCTCTCAGGAGAGGGCCCAGCGGTTTGCTAACCGGCATAGGACTGATGGTCCTCGGTTTAAAGTGGGGGACTTGGTCTGGTTGTCCTAAAGAAATATTCCTATGAGAGTGGCATCTCCTAAATTTAAGCCTAGGTTCATTGGACCTTATAAGATCATGGAGATTCTTAACCCTGTTTCTTTTCGTTTGCTTCTTCCAGGGACATTTAAGATCCATAACGTGTTCCACAAGTCCTTGTTGAAGAGGTTTGTTGAGCCAGTGGTTCCTACTACTGTGCCTCCTGACCCTGTTTTGGTTGAGGGCAATCTGGAGTATGTGGTTGAGAAAATATTGAATTCTCGTTTTTCTAGACGGAAACTCCAGTATTTGGTTAAATGGAGAGGTTATGGTCAGGAAGACAATTCTTGGGTGTTTGCTTCGGACATCCATGCTAGGAGACTCATCCGTGCGTATCATAGAACTCATCCTGACCGACCTGGTTGCTCAAATGAGGGTTCGGTGACCCCTCCTCAAGGGGGGGGGTATTGTTGTGATTAGGCTGGAAATGAGTTCTGAGCAGAAGCTCCCTCTGGTGGTTACAAACGGTACTGGACTGTCCAGTGAAGATTGTGAGGATTGGGAATCAGGTGTTACTGACTGGTCTTATATAAGGGAGTCACCTTCCCATCAGGGTTGCCGGTGATCAATTGTTCTGGTCTCAATCCTTGATTCCTGTTTCCTTGGTAGCCTGCTGTGTCGTGTCTGAATCTCCTGCTAACAGATAAGACATTTTCTTCTTTTTGTTTTTGTGCTTGATTTTTGCATTTTGTCCTGCACTTCTGTGGGGGCCTTCAGGGTCCCCTCTGGGGGCTTTTGCCTCTCAGTTCAGTTCAGCCACTGTTGTTTGTACATTTGCTTTTTCCAGTGGCTGCTGTTTTGTTTTTGGTTACACCAGAGAACTAATTTAGGTGGTAGAGGTCGTGTGATCTCAGGTGTTTTTGAAATTAGTAGAGTTGGTGCTTTTCAGGGTTTTTTGGGATTGCAGTAAGTGCCCTTCCTATCCTTTTCTATTTAGTAAGTTTGGGCCCCAACGTTTGCTCATACTATTTTCTTTCTGTGTCAGTATTTCTTCTTGTCTAACCGCCATTACATGTTTGGGGGCTTTCTATGTTCTTTGGGGATCTGCTCCGGGGCAGATAGCTTTCCTCTTTCTATCTTTAGGTGTAGTTAGTTTCTCAGGCTGTGACGAGGCGTCTAGGACCAACGTAGGAACGCTCCACGGCTGCCTCTAGTTGTGGTGGTTAGTCAGGGTACTGCAATCTAATAGTTTCCAACTGCTCTGGTGTATTTCTTTTTTTGCCTGCTCTCCTCAGTTACCAAATCATAACAAACTCCATTCACACAACGGAGTCCTTAACCTCCCCACAACCAGCGGAGGATAACGGCCCAGCAACCCAGGTGGAGAATTGGTGTCAGCAGCTCCATGTCGGGACAGACACCACTCCAGCCCACCAGAAACAGGGAGTACTTCGAGTGGTACAGGAGTACACACAGGTATTTAGCAAACACCCACTTGATTTTGGGACAATTAAGGGAGTGCAACACCATATCCCTACAGGCAACCACCCCCCCATTAAAGAACGTTACAGGCCTATACCACCAGCACACTACCAGAAAGCCAAGGAGATGTTGCGTGATATGAAGGAAGCAGGGGTGATAAGGGATAGTTGTAGTCCCTGGGCAGCACCTCTAGTCCTAGTCAGGAAAAAGGATGGAAGCATGAGAATGTTTGTAGATTACAGACAAGTAAATCGCATTACACATAAAGATGCATACCCTTTACCATGCATTGAGGAATCCTTAGCTGCATTAAAGACTGCTAATTACTTTTCCACCCTTGACCTCACTAGTGGGTACTGGCAAGTAGCTGTGGCTGAGGAGGATCGGGAGAAGACGGCTTTCACCACCCCGATGGGACTCTGTGAGTTTGACAGAATGCCGTTTGGACTCAGCAGTGCCCCTGGAACATTCCAGAGAGTGATGGAGAGCTACCTGGGACATCTCAACTGTGTTGCTGTACCTGGACAACGTAATAGTGTACTCCAAAACGTATGAAGATCACTTGAAGCACCTGGCGGAGGTATTCGAGTCACTGTCCAAGTATGGGATTAAACTGAAGCCTTCAAAGTGCCATCTGCTCAAACAAAAGGTACAGTATCTGGGACATATTGTCAGCTCAGAAGGAGTAGCGCCAGACCCTGAGAAATCACCGCCATCCAGAAGTGGCCAGAGCCTAAGAAACTCAAGGACGTACGTCAGTTCCTGGGACTGACAGGATACTACCGGAGGTTTGTGAAGGACTACACCAAGAAAGCAGCGCCTCTGCAAGACCTCCTGGTAGGACAGTCCCTCAAGAGCAGAAATTCTCCATTCCCATGGGGTAAAGAACAGGCTGAGGCATTTAAGGAGATGAAGGAGATCCTGACAGGCGACGAGATCTTAGCCTACCCTGACTACAGCCAGCCGTTCCTGCTGTACACTGATGCGAGCAACGAAAGATTGGGAGCTGTCCTCAGTCAGAAGCAAAATGGCCAAGAAAAAGTCATCGCATATGCAAGCAGGAAGCTCCGCCCGACCGAGAGGAACCAGAAAACTACAGCAGCTTCAAGTTGGAGTTCCTGGCACTGGTCTGGGCCATTACTGAAAGATTCAAACATTACCTAGCCTCCAGCAAATTCTCGGCCTACACTGACAATAACCACTTGACACATCTTGAAACAGCTAAGCTGGGAGCCATGGAGCAACGTTGGATGGCTCGGCTGTCAAACTATCAATTTACAATCAAGTACAGGGCGGGCCGCAAGAACGCCAACGCTGATGCCCTGTCCAGAATGCCTCATGAGTCCGACACGGAAGAGGAATTGGATGACCTAGAAGAGATTGAACTACCTGCCTTTCACAGAAATGGGATGATCCACGAGCAACGAGCCTGCAGGAGGCAGCGTGGTAAGACGTTAAATCCTTTACCTCACCACAGCTGGAAGGAGACCCAGAACAGTGACCCGGTTGTCAGCCGTATCAAGGAGCTGATAACTCAAGAAGGTTCCTCCTTGGAGAAGGATGCGTCCCAACAAGCAAAGCAGCTGTGGAATGAGAGAAGCCGGCTGTTTATCTACCGTGAGAAGCTGTGCCGGAGGTACGTCAACCCAAGGACCCATGAGATGGTATGGCAGATAGTAGTTCCCAGAACGGACGTCCAGATGGTGTTGGAAGCCTACCACGATCAAGCGGGGCACTTTGGCTGGAAGAAGCTGGAGACCCTGTTGAAGTGTTGTTTCTACTGGGTGGGAATGCGCAGTTCCATAGAGAAATGGTGTAAATGCTGTGGACCCTGTAGTCTCCGAAGAAAAGACTACAGCAGCCAGAAGGCACCCTGCAACCCATCAAGATGACTCGTCCCTTGGAGATCGTGGCCCTGGACCATGTCAAGTTGTCACCCAGCCGGTCAGGATACTCATATGCCCTGACAATGGTGGATCACTACTCCAGGTTCCTGGTTGTCGCCCCAGTCAAAGATCTGACGGCAGAAACAGCAGCAAAGACGTTCCAAGCATATTTCTGCAGGCCCCATGGATATCCTGAGCAAGTGTTAACTGACCAAGGCCCAGCCTTTGAAGCCGAATTATTCCAGGAATTCTGTAATTTGTACGGATGCAAGAAGATAAGAACCACACCGTACCACCCCAAACAAATGGTCTCTGTGAAAAGATGAATCACATTGTCATTGATCTGCTGAAGACGGTACCACTTGAGGAGAGGAATCGGTGGCCAGACCTACTACCTGATCTGGTAGATCTGTACAATCACATACCTGTGAGTTCCACCAATTGTACCCCAGCCTATCTTATGCGGGCAAGACCAGGAAAGCTGCCCATGGATCTGGAACTTGGTGTTTTGGAACCAGAAGCAGATGTTACTACTGAAGATTGGGACACAAACAGACAGGAACAGTACAGGAGAGTACAAGCCTGCGTGGAAGGTAGTCTCAATAAAGTAAGGTAAAAACAAGAGAATAACTACAACAAAAGTGTGCCAGCTGAACCTTTTGTACCTGGAGAAATTGTGCTGAAAAGAAAAAGGAGAATGCACAAATTAGATGATCAATGGGAAAGAGAGCCCTATGTCGTACAAAATTCAAAGTTTGACAACAGGAAAACGTGTATCATTAGTAAAGATGGAGGAAAAACGACTACAACTGTATCCAGAGATCACCTAAAACTATGTCCAGATCTATTAAAGCTTCAAGAAGAAGAACCTGTCATTGACGAAGAGAAGCAAGGTGGAGTCATACATACGGACTTAGGAGATTTTCCCGCAGATTGGCCTCGTATTGGAGAAGCTGTAATCATTCCCGTACTCCAATTCTATCAACCGCAAGAAGCACTCCAACGTCAAGTTGAGCCAGTTGTTGCAGAAGAAATAGTTCAAGAGGAACCTGCTCCAGCAGAATCTCAAGACGTGGAATCTCAAGATGTTGGGTCTCAGGAAGAAGAATCCCCTGGCGAGACAAAACCGCATCACCCAGCTGCAAGTATACTTGCCAGATCCCTAGAGAGGTTAAGGCAGTATTACGATTTACCTGCACGTAGGACAGACAGGTCAAATGCTACCTCACCAATCGCAACACAACGTAGGTCAGTACGCATAACAAAGGGACAGTTACCTGTTAGGTACAGAGAGTAGGCCTAACAAATATAAGCAGTTAACTAGAGTCTCAGTGTATATAAATGTAATATAAATTATTGTGTAAATATATGTATATATGTTACCTGTTAGCAACTGTTAAAGATTCTTGCCTCCCGTAAGGGAAGAGTTCACTTGTTATTTAATGTTAACGTTGTATTTAAAAATATTTTCTTTCAGCCCGGGAGTGCTGATGTTTACTAGGGGGAATGTAGAGCCCAGCTGTGCCTGGATTCTTACTTCCCAGAGGGATGCACCGAAGGTAATGACCATTAGAGGACCCAATATGCATACACACATCTTCACCAATCCCTAGAGCCACCAGAGGGAGCCTTTTGAGTATATATAAGGATGGTGAAGCCACAGAGGTGAGGAGTTTTAGTTGAGAACGAGAGGGGAGTTGTTAGTTCTCTTGGAGAGAAGCGAGTAGAGAGTTAGCTCTAGGAGCGAGCACAGATCAGTTAGTCTGCAAAGCCAGGTGCAGGACAGACGGTGAAGACTGATAGCAGCTCCAGGCAGAGATTGGAAGTAAGAAGAGAGAGAGAGAACAGCAGTTGTTGAAAGAACCTGAAATCTGCAGCTCCAAGCTTAGTTCAAACGTGTGGAGGCTAGTACAAGTGGAAAGAAAGCCACTCCAGTAGTGTTGAGCATTCCGATACTGCAAATATCGGGTATCGGCCGATATTAGCTGTATCGGAATTCCGATTCCGAGTTCCGATATTTTCGTCTTATCGGATACCGGAATCGGGATTGTCACTGTCACTGTCAGTGTCCGTCGGTCGGGTCTGTCAGGAGTCAGCGGCACTTACCTGGCAGAAGATCTCCGGCGGTCACGGGCTGGACTGCTTCATGGCCGCAATCTTCTTTCCCCGGCGGTCACATGCAGTTTCTCGCGATAACTGCAGTGACTGCTGGGTAATCCCGGCCGTAAAGCAGTCAGTCCGATGACGTCACCGCCGGGGAAGCAGGTAATCAGCTGTGCTGCGTTGCAATGACAGGCTCTGCCTGTCATTGCGATGTAGCAGAGCTGGATCGTCGTGGGACTATCGTTATGGACTGCGTCGGACAGGTGGTATACTGTTGGTTTGTTTTTTTTCTTTTTTTACAGGAGATCGATGGCGTCGCAGGAATGAGTGTATAATAAAAGAAATGAAAACTGTGTTGTCTCTTTTATTTCATTAAAAGACTTTTTTCTTGCTGTGTCTTTTTTTTATACATTTAATAACTTTCGGATTAATAATGGATCGGTGTCTTATTGACGCCTATCCATTATTAACCGGGCTTATTGTCACCGTGCAATCAACGGTGACAATAACCCCTTATTACCCCGCTTGCCACCGCTACAGGGCAAGTGGGAAGAGCCGGGTAAAGTGCCACAATTGGCACATCTTTTGATGCGCCAAATGTGGGGCTGCTGTAGCCTGGTATTATCAGGCTGTTGAGGGCCAAAATCCATGGGCCTTGACAGTCTTTTAATACCAGGCCGCAGCAGTCTGCATTTTACTTGGCTGGTTAACAAAAATAGGGGGGATCCCCACGCCGTTTTTTTTTCGAGGGGATCCCCTATTTTTGTTAACCAGCCAAGCTAAGCAGACTGCTGTGGCCTGGTATTATCAGGCTTGCAAGGTCCATGGATATTGGATCCTTACCAGCCTGAAAAACCAGGCCTCAGCGGTCTGCTTCATCTGGCTGGTTAACAAAAATAGGGGGGACCCCACGCCAATTTTTTTCAAGGGGATCCCCTATTTTTGTTAATCAGCCAAGATATGCAGACTGCTGTGGCCTGGTATTATCAGGCTGGCAAGGTCCATGGATCTTGGCTCCTTAACAGCCTGAAAATCCAGGCCTCAGCGGTCTGCTTCATCTGGCTGGTTAACAAAAATAGGGGGGACCCCACGCCAATTTTTTTCGAGGGGATCCCCTATTTTTGTTAATCAGCCAAGATATGCAGACTGCTGTGGCCTGGTATTATCAGGCTGGCAAGGTCCATGGATCTTGACTCCTTAACAGCCTGAAAATCCAGGCCTCAGCGGTTTTCTTCATCTGGCTGGTTAACAAAAATAGGGGGGACCCCACGCCAATTTTTTTCGAGGGGATCCCCTATTTTTGTTAATCAGCCAAGATATACAGACTGCTGTGGCCTGGTATTATCAGGCTGGCAAGGTCCATGGATCTTGGCTCCTTAACAGCCTGAAAATCCAGGCCTCAGCGGTTTTCTTCATCTGGCTGGTTAACAAAAATAGGGGGGACCCCACGCCAATTTTTTTCGAGGGGATCCCCTATTTTTGTTAATCAGCCAAGATATACAGACTGCTGTGGCCTGGTATTATCAGGCTGGCAAGGTCCATGGATCTTGGCTCCTTAACAGCCTGAAAATCCAGGCCTCAGCGGTCTGCTTCATCTGGCTGGTTAACAAAAATAGGGGGGACCCCACGCCATTTTTTTTTCGAAGGGAACCCCTATTTTTGTTAATCAGTTCCCTCTGACGTCACTGATTGTGTCCCTGGCTGACCTGAAGTGAAAGTGGAAAGCAATCAATTAAGCTTTCCACTTAAGGGCCCGTCTCACATAGCGATATCGCTACCGAGATCGCTGCTGAGTCACTAGTTTTGTGACGCAGCAGCAAGCTCACCAGCGATATCGCTGTGTGTGACATTCAGCGACGATCAGCCCCCCTGCCGGGTATCGCTGATCGTCGCTGAAATGTCAGGACCTTTGATCGCTGGTTTCCCGCTGACAGGCACACATCGCTGCGTGTGACAGGCGGGAGACCAGCGATCCGCTGGTAACCAAGGTACACAGCGGGTTTCCAGGCGCGGGGCTGTGCCTAGAAACCCGCTGTGTACCTTGGATACCAGCGCCCTGATGCAGGGAGCTGGTATCCAAGGTACACAGCGGGTTTCCAAGCGCTGCGCGGTGCCTGGAAACCCGCTGTGTACCTTGGTTACCAGCGGATCGCTGGTCTCCCGCCTGTCACACGCAGCGATGCGTGCCTGTCAGAGGGAAACCAGCGATCAAAAAAAGGTCCTGACATTTCTGCGACGATCAGCGATACCCGGCAGGGGGCTGATCGTCGCTGAATGTCACACACAGCGATATCGCTGGTGAGCTCGCTGCTGCGTCACAGAAACTAATGACTCAGCAGCGATCTCGGTAGCGATATCGCTATGTGAGACGGGCCCTTAAGCGATGTTACCCGCAGTGTCGCTGTCCCAGATCGCTGCCTGTTTGGCAGCTCAGCAGCGATCATGTAGCGATACACCAGCGATCCTGACAAGTGCATATCGTTGTCGGGATCGCTGGTGTATCGTTATGTGACACCCAGCCTTTACTCTCCTGTCAGGCAGGAGAGGAACTCATTCATTTGGGGTTTACTGTGAGGCTGCAGCATTAGCTGCGGTCCCTGCAGTAAACATTAACCCTTTCTGAAGGATTACACCGTGGGACCTGACTGTGCATGGGATAGGTAAGAATAATTTTGCTTTTTTATTTTATTTTTATTACAGGAAATGGTTTTTGCAGTAAAATAAAAGATGGTCAAAAACATGTGTCTTTATTTCATTAAAATGATTTTTAATTAAAGTGTGTGTGTTTTATTTTTATTTCATGCAATAGGATTAATAATTGATAGTTGTCTAATTGACAGCTCTCAATTATTAACCTGGCTTAAGGTCACCTTTCAATAGCAAGGTGGCTTTAACCCCATATTAACCCATTCGCCACCGCTACAGGGCAATGGGAATAGACGGGCAAAGTGCCAGAAAGGGCGAATCTAATTATAGATTTGTCTTTCCTGGGGTGTCTGGGGGCAGATGTTAGTAGCCGGGGGGGGCAAAAATAATGGTCCCTCTCTGGGCTATTATTATCTGCCCCCACTCACTGGCTTTGTCTGTCTGGTTGCGAAAATAGGGCGGGAGCCCACGCATTTTTTTTCAGCAATTTTACACCTCATATATATATATACATGTCATTGAATTTGTGACACATATATATATATATTTATATTTGTAGTTCATACACTTCTACATAGTATAATAGCCGCTAATTCAATTGCCGGCTTTTGTGAAAATGCAGAACCCGACATGAAATGACACTTGGTGTACATAGGGTTAACCATGTCTTTTCATGTCCTTTGCTATCTAATTTGCACAAACAATTAAATCAGACTATGTGTGCAAAATTTCACACCTGTAGGGGTTAATTAAAGGTGTAAATTCGTAGCAAAAAAGTCCGTTTTTTTTACAACGAATTTACACCTTTAATTAACCCCTACAGGTGTGAAATTTTGCACACATAGTCTGATTTAATTGTTTGTGCAAATTAGATAGCAAAGGACATGAAAAGACATGGTTAACCCTATGTACACCAAGTGTCATTTCATGTCGGGTGACATGAAATGACACTTGGTGTACATAGGGTTAACCATGTCTTTTCATGTCCTTTGCTATCTAAGGCCGGAGTCACACTGGCGACAAATCGGACGACTGCAATGCGATGAAATATCGCATTGCAGTCGGACCTATGTTAATCTATGGAGCAGCTCCCAGTATCAGATTTTTTGTGGTCCGTTTTAAACGTCCGTGTACAATCGCAGCATGCTGCGATTGTCACCGATTGTCGGTCGACAATCGCCAATGCAAGTCTATGGGAGCGATGAAAAATCTGATTACAAACGGACCACACTGTGTGACTTGCGATGAAATCGCATCGGTGTCCTTTAGAAAAGCCGGCAATTCATCCCCGCCTATACTGTAAAATCACACTGACAGCTTTAATAAAGACTAGAAAGAATAGATATATACACATAGAACACATACATATATATATACATGTCATTGTGACATGTATATATACATATATTTATAGTTCCTAGACTTCTACATACTGTAATAGCCGCTAATTCAATTGCCGGGTTTTGTGAAATCACAGAAGCCGACATGAAATGATACATTGTTTCCACACATTTAACCATGTAATTTCATGTATTTTTATATATGTTTGAAACATACAATTACATGAGTGTATTTGTGCAAAATTTCAGACATGTAGGGGTTAATTAAAGGTGTAATTTCGTTGAAAAAAAATGCGTGGGCTCCCGCTGTATTTTCTCCACCAGACAGACAAAGCAAAGCGAGTGGGGGCAGATAATAATAGCCCAGGGAGGGTGCATTTTTTTGTGCCCCCCTGGCTACTAACATCTGCCCCCAGACACCCCAGAAAGGGCAAATCTATAATTAGATTCGCCCTTTCTGGCACTTTGCCCGTCTATTCCCATTGCCCTGTAGCGGTGGCGAATGGGTTAATCTCACCTTACTGTCACCTTGCAATTGAAAGGTGACCTTAAGGCAGGTTAATGATTGATAGCTGTCAATTAGACAACTATCATTTATTAATCCTATTGAAGTAAATAAAAAAACACACACACTTTAAGAATAAATAATTTTAATGAAATAAAAACACATTTTTTTGACCATATTTTATTTTACACTAAATCCGTGCGAAGCCATTGATCTCCTAAAATAAAGAAAAAGAAATAAAACAACATTATTCTTACCTATTCCGCCGATCTGTCACGTCCCACGCTGTAATCCTTCACAAAGGGTTAACTAGCTTTGAGCCAAGCAGTGCAAGTAATCCTGCATGCTCAGCTCAAAGCTCATGAATGAATAAGTTCCTCTCCTGGCGACAGGAGAGGATGTGTTTCATGAATGAAGCTTAATTGATTGTGTCCACTTTCCCTTTAGGTCAGGTCACTACAGTTAAATTGGCAATAAATCAATTAAGCTCCATTCATGAATCTATTCCTCTACTTTCGCTGGGAGAGGAACTTATTCATTCAGGGGAATACAGGTCTGAGACAGCATTATTAGCTCTCTGCGACCTGTAACCTGTTAACCCTTTCTGATGGATTACACCGTGGGACCTGACTGTACATCGGATTGGTAAGTATAATTTTGCTTTTTTATTTTATTTTTATTACAGGAAATGGTTTTAGCAGGAAAATAAAATATGGTCAAAAACTGTGTGATTATTTAATTAAACTTATTTTTTATTAAAGTGTGTGTGTTTGATTTTTCTTTCATACAATAGGATTAATAATTGATAGTTGCCTAATTGACAGCTATCAATTATTAACCTGGCTTAAAGTGACCTTTCAATTGCAAGGTCATTTTAACCCCTTATTAACCCATTCGCCACCGCTACAGGGCAATGGGAATAGACGGGCAAAGTGCCAGAAAGGGCGAATCTAATTATAGATTTGCCCTTTCTGGGGTGTCTGGGGGCAGATGTTAGTAGCCAGGGGGGGCACAAAAAAAATGTACCCTCCCTAGGCTATTATTATCTGCCCCCACTCGCTTGCTTTGTCTGTCTGGTGGAGAAAATACAGCGGGAGCCCACGCATTTTTTTTAACGAATTTACACCTTTAATTAACCCTACATGTCTGAAATTTAGCACACATATACTCATGTAATTGTATGTTTCAAACATATATAAAAATACATGAAATTACATGGTTAAATGTGTGGAAACAATGTATCATTTCATGTCGGCTTCTGTGATTTCACTGAAGCCGGCAATTGAATTAGCGGCTATAACAGTATGTAGAAGTGTAAGAACTATAAATATATGTATATATATATATGTCACAATGACATATATATATATATATATATATATATATATATATATATATATGTGTATATATCTATTCTTTCTTTTGGCATTTAAATACTATTCTTTTGGATCCATTATATGTCAGTTTTGCAAGCCTGCGAGAAAATCTCGCAAGTCGGATGAAAATCGGATGTTACAAGGTACACACACATGCGATTAAATCGCATCTTTGAAGGAAAATCGGATGCCAGAAGGATGTGTGATGTTTTTATTTTGATCCGATTGTTGACCGTCTAAAACGGACCGATTTTTTGTGGTTGTGTGTGACTCCAGCCTAATTTGCACAAACAATTAAATCAGACTATGTGTGCAAAATTTTACACCTGTAGGGGTTAATTAAAGGTGTAAATTCGTAGCAAAAAAAGTCCGTTTTTTTTACAACGAATTTACACCTTTAATTAACCCCTACATGTCTGAAATTTAGCACACATATACTCATGTAATTGTATGTTTCAAACATATATAAAAATACATGAAATTACATGGTTAAATGTGTGGAAACAATGTATCATTTCATGTCGGCTTCTGTGATTTCACTGAAGCCGGCAATTGAATTAGCGGCTATAACAGTATGTAGAAGTGTAAGAACTATAAATATATGTATATATATATATGTCACAATGACATATATATATATATATATATATATATATATATATGTGTATATATCTATTCTTTCTTTTGGCATTTAAATACTATTCTTTTGGATCCATTATATGTCAGTTTTGCAAGCCTGCGAGAAAATCTCGCAAGTCGGATGAAAATCGGATGTTACAAGGTACACACACATGCGATTAAATCGCATCTTTGAAGGAAAATCGGATGCCAGAAGGATGTGTGATGTTTTTATTTTGATCCGATTGTTGACCGTCTAAAACGGACCGATTTTTTGTGGTTGTGTGTGACTCCAGCCTAATTTGCACAAACAATTAAATCAGACTATGTGTGCAAAATTTCACACCTGTAGGGGTTAATTAAAGGTGTAAATTCGTAGCAAAAAAAGTCCGTTTTTTTTTACAACGAATTTACACCTTTAATTAACCCCTACAGGTGTGAAATTTTGCACACATAGTCTGATTTAATTGTTTGTGCAAATCAGATAGCAAACGACATGAAAAGACATGGTTAACCCTATGTACACCAAGTGTCATTTCATGTCGGGTGCTTCTGTCTTTTCACTGAAGCCGGCTTTACCCGGCAATTGAATGAGAGGATATTTTACTATGTAGAAGTGTATAAACTATACATATATGTATATATATATGTCACAATGACATGTATATATATATATATGTATTCTATGTGTGTATATTTAGTGTTTACAAGGAAAGAATGAGTTTTTTTTAGTTGCGATATTTTGTTCCCATAGACTTACATGGGACTTCCGGTATCGGTATCGGGTATCGCCGATATTTTAGTGATATCGGCGATACCATTCCGATTCCGATACTTTAGGATATCGGAAAGTATCGCTCAACTCTACACTCCAGCCTAGTCAGAACTGAGTCAACCGAGTTCAGTTCAGTGAGCAAGCGTGCCGACGCTTTGAGAGCGGTGAAGAAAGACAGGAAGCAGCCACCTACGGCCAGAGTGTGTTTATGTGAGGGTCGAGTAGGACGAAAGGCGAGTGGATAAGAAGAGAGTGACAGAGGTGGAAATAGCATTAATAGCTTACCTCTACTCTGATTAACCGGACACCGGGTCTGAGCTTGCTGGATTCTTCATGACCAGTAGGAGATACCGAAGATCCTGGAGTACTTCAAGTTCCAGGAGCCCATGAGTGTTGATACGTAACTGGGTCAGGAAGACAGGAGTCTGGTCGGCCAACCATTAGAGACTGTGTTCTTTCCAATAGAAGGCCCTACACAAAGTCAGCCGGGTGTAAAGTTGAAGACAGAGTTAGGCCTCGTTTCATACAGGTTAGAGACTCACATTACAAGAGTAAGGAGGCCCTACACCTACTCAGTGGGAAGAACTGGACGTGCATCCTTCACCCTGCCAGTGTCCCGGGATGTGCCTGCAATTCCATCAGTAAAGGTACAGAAAGAGACTTTTGTGTGTGTGTTCACATTATTACTCCTATGGCCGAACTCCCTTCCTCCATCCTGCACCCCTACACAGCTTAACTATCCTGAAGGTCCCCAGCCTTACCTGTGGAAGGCTTAACACCTTGCTGCCTAATACCAACCCTTCAGTGGACCTATACAGCAGCGCTGGTCACCCTGACCAGGAACCACAGGTGGCGTCACGAACATTCTACAAACACTTTAATCCCCTGTAAATATCCCACATTAAAGGTGAGCCCCAGGGCCACGGACCGAGTTGCAGCTACCGTGACATCCCCCATAGAAGTGAACGGGCTCGGTGCCGAGTTCCCCACAGCCCTGGCGGGCGGCTCACTGCAAATCAGCTCCTCTGGTGCAGCCAGGCAGTGACACTGAAAGGTACAGTGCCGCCCAGCAGCTGCTGAAGCCTCCCAACCCGCCCGCCCCTGCTCACTGACAACACACAGGATTGCAGGAGCAGGGCACCAAGTTATCTGACTGCAGGGGTGGGCTGCCACCCCCTGTGTTCAAAGGACTTACCGCCGCCTGAGGCAAAGTGCTCAACTGGCCTCATAGGTGCGCCCCTGGCTGCTAGGAAAAAAATTTACAAAACTGAACATGAGGTTCTTAGTTTAATATTCTGTTTGACTGTATGATGCCCACTGCCATGTCACGGTGAACCTCTCAGTGGGTTCCTAAATTATAATAGACTTAAAGGAGCGTAGCCATGCACCAACCACTGCCACAGCGACAGTTCACCAGCAGGGCGGATGACCTGGTGCCTCACAGCAAGACCACATGACTCCAGGCCACAGCACCCTACAAGCACAAAACCACAGAAACAATGGCTGCCAAATAGCACCAACTTCAAGAGAAAGGAGCAAAAAAACTCACCTTCCACAATCTCTCAGACAGTTAACTGGAAGCAATAATAGGTGGAACCAAGCTTGTCAAAGTAAAAAATAGAAAGGGCAGACCATGTAATATACTAGAACTGTAGAAAAAGGCATGGACCTATATATTCTATTATAATTCATCTTTCTGATTCATTTATTTTTAGTGACACTGGGACGCGTAAAATATTATACATTGATTGTTATCATGTACCACTGTGTATTTTCTCAACACCTTCATTCAATTTTGTGTTATATTTTGTGTGAATAAACCTTTTCCACATTTTTCATCTTTTGTATATTGTGAATTTGTTTAGAAAGACCTACAGTTGCAAAAATACACTGTGTCCAAAGCACTGCCATTTCCTGATCGTGGCCATGTACCCTAACAGGCTAATTAAGGTCTGAAACCTTGGTAAAAGTTATGTGAACGTGCAAATCTCCAAGGGTTCCCAAACTTTTGCATCGTCCCATTTTCCTTTTTGTAATTTTTAAAATGTAAAAAATGGCAATAAATAAATATTTTTGCCTAAAAATACTATGGAAATGTGTAATTTGTAACTTTACCCCTTTTAGAGATAATTTTATTTTCAACTTGCTTAACTGTTCACAATAGCAGTAATTTCGACCAGGGGTGCCCAAACTTTTACATGCCACTGTATATTTATATCCATGTTTTCTACTTTGGCCTCTAATTACATAGCAGGTGTTCTACAAGTATCTGTACCTATAGAGTAAATGTATGTTCGTGTCACTGATTGCTGCAGCAAGAGGACTGATGTCACAGCATGTGTTGGTTCATGTTTTGCTGACTAAGTGTGAGTGTAAGTAAATATTCTAACTAGTGTAACTTTCCAGTGAATAATCCAGACGGGCTATTCATTACATAAGAGTTAAATCACCAGATGGTTTTATGATTAAAATAATAAAAAAAGGTAAGAATTCAAGGAGAGAACAGAAATAACACTATTATAGGTGTTTATTATAGGCCACCTGTACAGACTGAAGATATGGATAAACTCTTTTTACATCAGATGTCTCTGATCTCAAAAAAGTATGACACAGTGATCATGGGAGATTTTACCTATCCAGATATTTGTTGTGATTCTCTCTCAGGCAAAAGTACTGGGTCCAGAAAATTCTTATCTTTTGCTGACTGTGAAGGACAACCCCCGTACTTCCACGTCACCAACGTGATGTAACTCCACAGGCACAGCTCTCCGGCGCCCCATTTGTCTCTCAGGTCAGTAAGGGAACTGCACCTAGAGCAAATGGCCACCGGGGAGGGTGTCCGGTTACCCACTGGGTATTCTAAGATTCGTGATCAGAGTAAAAGCATCAGCCCAAGATTAATTTTATGGTTTAATTGCCTTAAGGGCGCACTAGATAATTACAGAAATATACAGTAAACTATACAACGGAATTACAATGGATTTGCAGTCAGAGTAAAATACAACAATAATGGTACAAGGCTTAGAGGTATTAGCTGGAGGTCAATATTACCAGGTTGTAGGGGCATGTGGAGGCAGGGAGCTCTGCGATCCACAGGTGAAAGTCTTAGTTGCTGGACAGTCCCCCAAAACATGTACCGCTGCTCCCTTGTCAGATCTGTCCCTTGGTCCTTAGTTCTTCATTGTCTTGCAGCTGTGAGAATGGCTCCAGTCTGCCCATAGCTCACAGTTCTTAAACCTGCTAGGTCCCTCCCCTCGGTTTCCGAGGGTGGGCTGATAATCTCCAACCTTAGCTCCCTGCAGAATTTATTCCCAATATCTAGCAAAGGGGTTAACTTTCTCCAGGACGATCGGATCAGGACACAAGAGGTACCAGCGGATGCAGTATGTTTTGCCTGTCGCATGAAGATCAAACCTGGCCCGATTGGATCTCTGTGGAGAGCCAATCTCTATATCTCAGACCCCCAAGCCAGCACCGACTCGGGAGTTACACCATCAGATGCCCGAGGTCCGCAGGAACACACAGATATTTTTTATGAGTTTGTACCTAGAAAGATGTGCTCATAATTCATAATCCTAGAATGGAGCCGTCATGGCTGGAAGACACAATAGATGTGTTTTCTGTGTCTAGCTGGCAGGTATAATCTAATTGAAGCCCCCAGCTTTGAAGTACTGTTTGGGTCTGGCCTACTTAGCATACTAACAGGCCTGGCTATTCATATTGAGCAGTAAATCCTGTCTTGAGTCGAATCTACTCAGCATACTAATAGATCTTTTCATTCGGAGTGGAGACCCAACCCCATTGTATTGAATATGCCCACAGGCCATAGGGAATTACAGCAGTCAGCTTCTGTGAATCTGTGAATTCAGACAACATGGCGGCTGGAGCAGGCCATATCCAAGATGGTGGCTGTTCCTTCCTCACACTGACAAATTTATCTTTCAAAAGATAGAAGAGAGAACCAGAAGATCTGCAATCTTGGACCTAATTCTTTCCAACATGGAGAAAATGGTTGAGGAAAGTAAAGGTGGCTGGGAATTTAGGAGCCAGTCCTCATGCTATCCTCAAATTTTGGATTTCAAGAGGAGGATGACCAACGAGGACTCAGACTTTAAGGTTGGACTTCAGAAAGGCCAATTTTAATGGACTTATAAAGAGGGTCAGAAAGTTCCAGTGTCTGGATTTTTTAAAGGACAGAAATGGCCAAGAACAATGGGATATTTTGCTAAAAGAAATTCTCACCGCACAATTAGTAACAATCCCGAAAAGAAGGAAGAGTTGAAAGCATTTAAAAACACCAGGGTGCATGTACACAGATGTTAATCACTTGTTAAAATGGAAAAAATAAATGTATATCAAATGGAAAGAGGGGGGCACATTTAAAGAAGAATATAATGCTGTTTGCAGGAAATGTAGGGCAAGAGTTAGAATAGCTAAAGCCAGTAATGAAGTAAGACTTGCAAGGGAGACCAAAAGCATTAAAAAGGATTTTATGGGTATGTCATAAGGAAAAGAAAAGTCAAAGATGCTTTAGGATTTTTACAAGATGAAAGGGGTGAAGTAGTTAAAAATGATGTTGAGAAGGCCGAACTTTTAAATTCCCATTTAAAAACATTTGTGTTCTCTGAGGCTAGTTTCACACAAGCGTTTCACTGACCTGCGTTGGTCTGTGCACGGCCGCTGCTAAGCTCCGCCCCCGGCCGCGCCTCCTCCCGGCTGCTCCGCCTATGGGCGCATGACGCTGCATGCTACCTGCGTACCCTATCTTTAGCATTGGGTACGCAGGCCATACGCAGGTATGCGTTTGCGGCGCATGCGTCCTTTTGACAGTGCGCTGAGCGCACCAAAATGCAACACGATGCGTTTGGTGCAGGTCGGCACACCGTCAAAAGGACGCATGCGCCGGCAAACGCATACCTGCGCATGGCCTGTGTACCCAATGCTAAAGATAGGGTACGCAGGTCGCATGCAGCATCATGCACCCATAGGTGGAGCAGCTGGGAGGAGGCGCGGCAGGGGGCGGAGCTTAGCGGCGGCCGACGCTGGTCAGTGAAACGCTAGTGTGAAAATAGTCTAAGAAAGCAATTGTAACATCAACTGATCTTCATGGTGCCATCAAAGGAATAAAAGAATCCAAACTATCCATAAACAGAGAGAAAGTGAGGGAACACTTAGCTAATATAAATGACTTTAAATCTCCTGGTCTAGATTAATTACATCCTAGGGTACTGAAAGAGTTAGCAGAAGAAATTTCAGAACCACTAGCCAGAGTCTTTGAAAAATCCTGGAAAACAGGAGAAATCCCAGAAGATTGGAGAAGGGCAAATGTTGTGCCTATCTTCAAAAAAGGATTGAAGATGGAGCCAGGAAATTACAGGCCAGTGAGCCCTACTTCTATTCCAGGGAAAATATTTGAACAAATTATTAAACAGCATGTATGTAAGTACTTGGATAAGAATACAGTAATTAACCAGAGCCAGCATGGGTTTGTAGCTAACAAGTCATGCCAGACTAATCTAATTTCGTTCTATGCTGGAATCACTGACTGGGTAGATCAGGGAAATGCAGAAGATATAGTATATCTTGACTTTATCAAAGGCTTTGCTGAAGTATCTCATACTATCCTTATTGAAAAAATGATCAAGTATGGGATTGACAAGGCTACGGTTAGGTGGATTCATAACCTGCTCAGTGATTGTACTCAAGAGTGTTAATAAATAGTTGCTCATCCAATTGGAAAAGTGTTTCAAGTGGGGTACCACAAGGCTCTGTCCTGGCCCCAGTGTTGTTCAACATTTTTATAAATGATCTAGATAAGGTAACTGAAGGTAAACTAATCAAATTGGCAGACAATGAAATATTAGGAAGGTTCTCCGAGAGCTGCTACTGCGCAGGCACTGGCGGCTCCATCTTGGAGGAGGACATTTTTTTTTCTTCTCCAGTAAGATGGTGCTACTGATGCATGTGCAGTAGCAGCTATTGGATCACAGCTATATACATCATAGCTGCTACTGCTTGATTTTTTTTTCTAGCTGAATAAAATCAAGAAACATGTTTTATTGGGACATGAAACATGCGATTATGCTACAGAGCAGGTGCCTACGGCTGGCACCTGCCTACAGTTTTTTTTTGTTTTTTTTAAGTATGTACATATATTCATTATGAAAACTAGGGGGCAGGTCACTGATGGATCAGTGACCTGTCAGCAGTCTGTATTATGAATACCTAAGCAGAGAACCACATAAAGATCCCCCCTCCAGACCCGCCCCGGGGCACGAGCATATCATTAACTAAAAATTAAGATTAAAGAACAGCCACAAGATGGATTTCATCAACCAAGGTATCATTTTAATCAGTATAACGGCGCCGACCTGACACTGTCTGTAGGTTACTGTGCACAATCCTGCTGATAGGTTCCCGTTAAGCAATGAATGGGAGCAGATAAAAGGCAGTGAGAATATGACTTTTTATAAAAATGAGGAGAAACTTAAAGACTCATTTAAGCCATCCAGGGTCAGTGTGCCCAAGGTGATGATCCACTTGGTTTTGCAGGAGTTTATTTTAACATTCTCCCACCTGATGCCAGTGTGAACCACGTGAATACCTCTGACCATGAATAATCTTGAATCATAGGCATAGTGGGTGTTCTGTCCTAGCAGTAAATTTCCTGTCAAGAAAGTTTAGTCATTTTGTGCTTCACAGTTACTACAGGTATATTTTTCTGTGTATATTAAACCTTTCTAGATTTTTATTATTGTATGGTAACAGCACCATCTGCTGGCGTTAAATGTATGCTTTCTAGTTCAGTTTGTAATATATTATGGGAAGTTCCTAAAGCATTGTCGGTGTTCCTGTTGCATTGTGGTCTTGTCAGGGTCGGACTGGCCCACCGGGACACCAGTGAAATACCTGGTGGGCCACAGAGAAAAGGAAGAAGGGAAAAATATGTAGGGATGCAGTACCTTTAAAACTGCAAGTGGCAGAGGTGCGCGTGGGCACGTGCACGAAGTCCCGACCCACCACAACGACCAGGGCCGGTGGCACCACCCGGCGAACCCAGGTAAGCGCTGGGGGCCCTGGGCGAATGGGGTGGGACTCACAATATGGGGTCAGTGAGTCGGGGAGCCCGATGCAAGCACAGGCATGGACCCCCCTCTAATACTCACCTCTCCTCATTCTCAGCAGCTGTACTGTGTTCAACGCCCCCTGACTCTGCGATGTCTCAGGGCAGAGGGAGCTATGATGTCACCACTGCGCGCTCAGTCTCTCTGTCCTGAGCATTGCAGAGCTGGGAGAGACGCTGAGTATACCGGGCCTGCAGTGGGAACGGCTGAGGTGAGTATTTGATTTTTTTTAATGTATGCAGCATTACTTTGGGTGCATAATACTGTATGGAGGAGCATTACATGGGGCCCATAATACTGTATGGAGGAGCATTACATGGGGCTCTTAATACTGTATGGAGGAGCATTACATGGGTCCCATAATACTATATGGAGGAGCATTACATGGGTCCCATAATACTGTATGGAGGAGCATTACATGGGCCCATAATGCTGTATGGAGGAGCATGGGGCCCATAATACTGTATGGAGGAGCATTACATGGGGCCTATAATAATGTATGGAGGAGCATGGGGCCCATTATGTACTGTATGCAGGGGCATTACATGGGGCCCATGATTTACTGTGTGGAGGAGCATTACATGGAGGCCCATGATGTACTGTATGGAGGGGCATTACATGGGGCCTGTGATGTACTGTATGGAGGAGCATTATATGCAGTCTGTGATATACTGTATGGTGGAGCATTACATGGAGCCCATGATGTACTGTATTTAGGAGAATTATATGCGGCCCATGATATACTGTATGGAGGAGCCTTATATGCGGTATGTGATATACTGTATGAATGAGCATTATATGGGGCCCATAATACTGTATGGCGGACTATGTGGTTGCCAACAATACTGTATGAAGGACTATGTGGTTGCCCTTAATACTGTATGGAGGACTATGAGGTGCCCATAATACTATACGGTGGACTATGAGGTGCCCATAATACTGCATGGCGGACTATGTGGTTGCCCATAATACTGTATGGAGGACTATGTGGTGCTCATAATGCTGTATAGAGGACTGTGAGGTGCCCATAATACTGTATGGTGGACTATGTAGTTGCCCATATATTGTACTATACCTGTATTTTTTATCTGTGCATCAGGAATCGTGGCTTGAGGCCCACTGATACTCTTTCGCCCGAGGTCCACGAAAACACGGAGCCAACCCTGGCGACGATGCACATCAAGATGAATGCTGGCTGCAGCTATGACAGGGAACTCTGCTCTGTGACAGGCCATGTGTCAACGTCACATAGCAGTTACTTTAAATGACGCCTGCAGCCTTTGATAGGCGGGCGGCCTTTCAATGTTACTGCTATGTGATGTCAGCACGCTGCCTGTCACAGAGCAGAACGTCCTGTCACAGATGCAGTCAGCAGCCATTTTAACGACCACACCAAATATGAAGCCATAAGAGGACGCCGGGGAGCACAAGAAGGTGAGGAGAATCCCCCCAGGTGATTGGGCAAGGTAGTTCCATAGAGGCGGACATAGGGACCCTGGGAGGGGACATTATTAAAGTGGACATAAGGGATTAGGATGGGGACATTGAATAAAGGGGCCCAGGATGGAGACTTTATTAAAGTGAACAATGGGGTCTAGGATGGGGACATTAAATAAAGGAGCCCAGGATCTGGCATCATATTAAATAAAGGGGTAACATAATTACTGTAAGGAGGTCAAAATGAGGAACAAACATTATTGGTTTATTGTGGAAAGTGGGGACATAATTACTGTACAGTAGAGGCCAATCAGGGGACATTATTACTGCTCTAATTTAATTTACTTCTAAGGTTACTGTCTTCCATGGGGGAGAACTAAAGGGGGTCCTGCTACTGTGCAGGACAGCACTATGTCTTTTTTTCTTCATCTGACATAGTGTAGAAGTCGGGGAAAATAGTGGGGAATGTGCTCTGGAAGCGATCAGCTATAGATAACAGTGTTATTTTCTGCAAAGACGAGTCCTGGCTGGAAGAAGTGATGGCGGTCTGCACTGGATGAAGATGAAAGACTTCAACTACAGACGTCACCGATGAGTCAGTGTGTTACTTGTACACTTACACTATATACTGTATACTGTGTACAGAGCTCCACTGTATAATGTCACTGGTGATCACTGTATTATCTGTACAGTGACACTATATGCAGAGTTCCTGTGTATAATGTCACTGGTGATCACTGTATTACCTAGACACTATATACACAGCTCCTGTATATAATGTCACTGGTGATCACTGTATTACCTATACACTATATACAGAGCACCTGTGTATAATGTCACTGGTGATCGCTGTATTACCTGTACACTGACACTATATACAGAGCTCCTGTGTTTAATGTAACCAGTGGAAATATTAGTGTTATTAGTATTGTGGTTTTTATTAATGGTCAGTATTGTAGTACTCTCACTATGTGGTTTTAATATGTGATCTGGTCATGATTTGGTGGTATTTCTCTTGTATGTGGTAGTATTTGGACACTATGTGGTCATGATGTGACTGTATTAACCACCTGTATGTGGTATTATTCTGTCACTATGTGGTGGTAATATGTGGTCTGGTCATGGTGTGGCAGTATTTGTCTCTTGTATGTGGTATTTTTTGGTCACTATATGGTCTGGTCATAGTGTGGCGGTATTTGTCCCCTGTATGTGATATTATTTGGTCACTGTGTGGTAATAATATGTGGTCCAGTCATGGTGTGGTGATATTTGTTCCTTTTGTATGTGGTTTTATTGGTCTTGGTATAGGGGATTGTGTTGTGTATGGAGGTCACTTGTTCTCTCTGATATCAATAAAGAGAAGATTCTTGATTTCCAATAGAGATTAAATACTTGGTTGGTTGGGGTGCAGAGTGTACATTAATAAGAAAAAAATGAACTTTTTTTAATTTACCCAATGGCTGCAATGTAACAAAGAGTGAAAAATTTAAAGGGGACTGAATACTTTCCGTACCCACTGTGTATATAAAATATATATATATAATATATATATATATATACACACATACACAAGAGAGCACTATATTGCCACTAACAGAGTCAATACAGTATATTGGGAGTTGTAGGGTTGTAGGTTCATGTGTTACAATTCTTTATGGCGCTGACTTGACATTACAATTGATTGTTGTACTAAGCTTGGTTTTTGTATTCAAGTACTCTTGGTTCTGGTCACGTATTCATGTACTTATGGTGGTTCTGGTGATGTATTCATGTACTGATGGAGGTTTTGATTATATTAATTTACTGATAGTGGTTCTGGTGATGTTGTCAAGTACTGATGGTGGGTCTTTTGATGTATTCATGTACTAATGGTGGATCTAGTGATGCATTCATGTACTGATGGTGGTTCTGGTGCTCCAATTATGTACTGGTAATGATTTTTCTTTCATATTCATGAACTGGTAAAGCTTCTGGTGATGAATATAATAACCAGAATCATCATCAGTACATGAATACAGCACCAGAACAACCATCAGTTTTGTGCAAGTTGTATTTATCACATGACAGATGCAAAAACCATCAGATGTATCCCTTTATTTAGAATGTGAGTGTGAAGGATCTGCACCTCGCCACCCTGCCTGATGTCAATATTACCGTATTTTTCGGACCATAAGACGCACTTTTTTTCCTCCAAATTTGGGAGGAAAGTGTGGGTGCGTCTTATGGTCGGAATGTAACATGTGGGGAGGGGGGCAGCAGTGGAGTGGGATCGCAGGAGGCAGGAAAATATCCCCTCTGCTGCAGGAATCCAGCGCTGGAGAAACCACTGGTCCCGATACTTAAGTGCAGTGAATATTCATTAGCCGCTTCCCCGCCCACCTATCAGCTGAGCAGTGAGCAGGGAGCAGCAAATGACAAAGCCACATGGTTCCTCAGCGCCTGATTCCTGCAGCAGCTGGGAGATGTGTGTTGGAAGGAGAAGGAGGCGGCAGGAGCAGAGTGCAGCAGGAGGCATCGCATACCTGACAGCACAGGGGCTGTGCTGATGCCATGCTGAATGCTCCTGTGGAGGACCTGTGATGAGGTCATGAAGAGGGTAGGCTGGAGCATCACATGACCACACAAAGCCCTGCCTCTTCATGATGTCATCACAGGTCCTGCAAATACACTGTACAACAGAGAATTAATTAAAAGGTTAGTAATGGCAGCACATAAAAAAGCACTCTGCCATCCTGTGGTGGACTATAACTCCCAGCATGCCATAGGATCTGCAGGACATATTTATATTTATAGTTCTCCCATGGGATCTTAAAGCAGCACTCCAGTATTATCAGTGCTGGAGTGGTGCTTTAAATATAAGCCCCGTGCCCCCATTCATATACTCACCCTCCAGCGTCTTCACATAGTACTTTACAGACACCACACTGGTCCCGCAGCAGCATCTTCTACCCGTAGCTTCCAACATAATAACATACTATTATATATAATAGTACCACATATAATAGTATGTTATTTATGTTATTAAATATTTTAGTAGAAATGAAAGTCCAGCTCACCAGTGCAGCATACCAGGAATCGGAGCAAGGAACCGCTGTGTCAGATGTAGAACATTGCAAAAAGAGAAAATCCAGCTCAATGATGAAGTGAAGATAAAAAAATCTTTATTCACTTGTCATTCCAAATACAGAGGAGTATCAGCATAGATGGCAGCAGATGAATGCGTTATCAACGCGTTTCAGGTGAAGCAGCACCCTTAGTCATGATCAAGGGTGCTGCGTCACCTGAAATGCGTTGATAACTCATTCATCTGCTGCCATCTATGCTGATACTCCTCTGTATTTGGAATGACAAGTGAATAAAGATTTTTTTATCTTCACTTCATCGTTGAGCTGGATTTTCTTTTTTTGCAATTAAATATTTTACCACATTTTTTGCTTCAAATATATTTTCCCCTATTTTCCACCTCTAAAACCTGGGTGCGTCTTATAGTCTGGTGCGTCTTATAGTCCGAAAAATACGGTACATTATCACATGGTAAGGTTTCCAAACTTCTACCAATGTGACGTTCCACACTCCCTGGGGACACGTAAGGTCAGTTTGGTACAGTTTCACACAAACACCCCCCTGTCAAACATGGGCCCAGGAGGCATGGGGAGTGAGAGGATGTGGCCCACACAGTCACTGATGTGGCACCATACTTGCCCACAACCCTGACAAGCTGAGAGTCCCCTTTCACTAGCCCCAGTGAAACAGAACCTTATCAGCCTGGTAGAACTGGTAGAAAATACTTTGGCCCTGCCCAGCCTGGCAAGTCCAGTATTTCTCCTCTAAGGCTCCTAGGCCTACATAGCATTACTCACAACCCAAAGCTAAACTTCCTTGGGCTCTCAGCCATACCACCTGCATCTAAACTCTCCTTCCTTGTCTGTTGCACTTCCCAGGATTCAGGATATTTTGGCTGTATAAGGATCTAGACTCCACCTTATCTACTACAATTACGAGGCTTACTACCTCAGAAAAGATCCTCCTTGCACACACACCTAGTATGACACATGGTCTGTCCTACTCCCTGTGACTGGTTTCACTTCACTTCTCACTGCTTATTCCTCTAACCAGGAGGTAACTTTATTCTTAGGCCGGCGTCACACTAGGTAGGAATAGGGACGAGTGAGAGGCGTGAAAACAACGCATTACACACGGACCAATATTTCTCTATGGGCCAGCTCTGATCATGCGTTTTTTTCTCGGCCGTATCTTATGGTGCGAGACACCCGCAGCATGCTGCGATTGGACGCGTATTACGCCCGTTGTACGCCAATGAAAGTCTATGGGTGCGAGAAAACAACGGATTACACACGGACCAGGTGTGTGACTTGCGAGAAATACGTAAGACTTCTGCAGCTCACAGGAAATGGTGCAACACATGCAGGAGGAAGCTGACACATGCAAATTAGCTCAAAAAGAGCGCCAGACATCCCAGAAGGACGCCTCCACGGAGTCGGCCATTATGCCTACGCTCATCAATCTGGACATGTTGAGACTCTTGCTGCAGGACAGGGCCCAAATCTGCAACAAAAGAGATGCACATTACGCGTATCGCGCAAGGAAACAGGCGGCATGGAGGCGCATCTGTGGGAAGATGTCTCACCACTTTGGCGACAGCCCACGCGAGAAGCATCAATGAATCAGTAAGTTACATGATTTTTTCACCATTTTCTTAACGCTCACAGCGTAGTTGTAGCGCTGAATTAGCCCCCCATTTTTTGCTCTTATTTTATCCGCCAATTTTGTAGTATAGTCCCATTCTACTAGACCCCCATGACTATATAACGTGTCTGCAGAATAATTATGCTTTGTGCAGCTATCTAAATGATTACATTATATGTCTCATTGCAGTGGATGATGTTATGAGAAGATGGAGAAGCAGCCGCGACCAATACAGGCAGCAACGCCAGCAGAGGGCCAAGAGCGGGTCAGCAGCACCCAGAAAGCGAAAGTACGCTTACTTAGACAGGCTGGGTTTTCTTGCACCTATTCTAGATCGCAAACCGTAAGTACATACATCACACCACATACCACATATGCAGTTTAGAGTCACCTCTCAAACATGTTCTAATCCCCTTTCCTTTCCCAACAGATCCGATGATCCTTCTGCACGGGCGCCTACACCTCTACCCATTCCCCCACCGAAACAACGTTGGCAACAACAGGGTCAAATGGCTGCCTATAATCTGACTTCCCAATATGACCACTTGTACAAATCCAGTGTTGCAAGCTGGTCCCAACCTGGATGTGCTCAACATGGTCATATTGGGGGGTATGATTCTCGTGGGTATCATCTTACACGGGAATATAATCTCCCTTATCTGTATGGCAATGTGCCCACACACCAACCTGACCATGGCCAGATGTTAGCTCTGGGGCCTGAAAATCTAACCCAACTGGGTGATGATCAAGGTGGTGATCCAACCCACCACAAAGAGATGCTGGGAAGCCGCTAACCCCACCACCCACATACCACCAGCTGTGATTTTGTATGTAAATTTTAATTTTTGATTGAAAAACCAGTTAGTCATGGTTTTATATTTACTTTAAACTCCTATTGTGTCAAAGACAGTAGCAGTCATTTAGATGCCTGTAAACAACATATGTTTGCAATATGCTGTTCACTAGGCATAGTCAACCTATATTCTTTTCATTATCTGCTCCTATTGCGAGAAATGGTATTTATTTTTTATCATTTATTTTAACAACATGTTGTGTAACGCATATTTGCACTAATCTGAATGCCTACAAATACCATATGGTACTTAGCTGCTGGTATGTGGGATATGGGAAAATATTATTATTTCGTTAGATATTATAATTTCTACCAATGTTTGTTATTTTGTCCCCATCCCTGTTAAAAATTGTTGGCTAATGCATCATTGCATTAGTCTAGTCTTACAACCTAACCATATGGGGCAGATATGGTGCTCACTAGTGGTAGGGAAAGTTGGTTATTTGGTTAAATGTTAGATCACTCCATGTTGGCTACTGCATATTTAACCCCTTCACCCCCAAGGGTGGTTTGCACGTTAATGACCGGGCCAATTTTTACAATTCTGACCACCGTCTCTTTATGAGGTTATAACTCTGGAACGCTTCAACGGATCTTCGCGATTCTGAGATTGTTTTCTCTTGTACTTCACGTTATTGGTAAAAATTCTTCGATATAATTTGCATTTATTTTTGAAAAAAAATGCAAATATGGCGAAAAATTTGAAAATTTTGCAATTTTCAAACTTTGAATTTTTATTCCCTTAAAACAGAGAAATATGTCACACAAAATAGTTAATAAATAACATTTCCCACATGTCTACTTTACATCAGCACAATTTTGGAATCAAATTTTTTTCTTTCTTAGGAAATTATAAGGGTTAAAAGTTGACCAGCGATTTCTCATTTTTACAACAAAATTTACAAAGCCATTTTTTTTAGGGACCACCTCATATTTGAAGTCACTTTGAGGGGTCTATATAGCAGAAAATACCCAAAAGTGACACTATTCTAAAAACTGCACCCCTCAAGGTACTCAAAACCACATTCAAGAAGTTTATTAACCCTTCAGGTGCTTCACAGGAGCTGAAGCAACGTGGAAGGAAAAAATTAATATTTAACTTTTTAGCCACAAAAATGATCTTTTACAAACTTTTTTTTTATTTTCACAAGGGTAAAAGAAGAAAATGGAAAGATAAAGTTGTTGTGCAATTTCTCCTGAGTACGCCAATACCCCATAAGTGGGGGAAAACCACTGTCTGTGTGCACAGCAGAGCTCATAAGGGAAGGAGCGCCGTTTGACTTTTTCAAACTAAAATTGCCTGGAATTGAGATTGGATGCTGTAGCGCCGGCGCCAGCGTCCCTGTCTTCTGCCAGGCAGGGACGCTGTTCCCCTGCGCCAGCGTCCCTGTCCTCTGCCAGGCAGGGACGCTATTCCCCTGCGCCAGCGTCCTCTGCCAGGCAGGGACGTCGCTCCTCTTACCCTCGCTCGGCGTCCTCCTTCCGCCCTGCTGGGGCTGCGCGCTCCTTCCCTGCCACTGGGCTTAGGGCGCGCGCACGTGCACTCCCCCGCTCTTAAAGGGGCTGCGCGCATCTTTCAAAAAAGGTCCCCGGCCAATGCCGGAGGATTCCACCTTATATAAAGCACCTCCTCCTTAATGGAGGTGCCCGAGCAATGTTGTTGCACTGTTCACTACTCTGCTTCAGCCCTCAGGTTCCGTTACCAGTTACCTGCCTGTTTCCTGCCAGTTTGCTGTCTGCTACCTGTCCGCTAGCCTACCTGGAGGCTCCACCGTCCGACAGTCTGCCCGCCATCACCTGCCAGTCTGTCTATGTACCAGCCTGCCCGTGTATCTGCTGATGTTCACCGGTTACCAGTCTGCTAGCCTACCTGGAGCGTCAACGTCCGACAGTCTGTCCACCATCACCTGTCAGTCTGTCTTTGGACCAGTCAGCCCGTTTATCTGAGGACGCACATCTACCATCTGCCTGCTAGCCTACCGGGAGGCTCAACCATCACAGGTCATACCTGCCTGTCTATCCAGAGACTGCCCCGGTCACTTGCCGTGACTTCCTGCCTGTCTATTCAGAGACTGCCCCGGTCACTTGCCGTGACTACCTGCCTGTCTATCCAGAGACTGCCCCTGTCACTTGCCGTGACTACCTGCCTGTCTATCCAGAGACTGCCCCGATCACTTGCCGTGACTATCTGCCTGTCTATCCAGAGATTGCCCCGGTCACTTGCCGTGACTTCCTGCCTGTCTATCCAGAGACTGCCCCGGTCACTTGCCGTGACTACCTGCCTGTCTATCCAGAGACTGCCTCGGTCACTTGCTGTCATGGGTGCATCGCCACGAAGATCGTCGCGATTGCACATTCTGACTTCTCACAGCTGAGCTGCTGTTTCTTTGTGTTTGGTAATGAGAGAGTTAATTTTACCTAGCTCTTTGCTAAGACTAGGTCCAGCCTCGGCCGGCTGCTTTTGATTATGTTCTAATTAGTTTCCTTTATATTCCTGCCAGTCTGGGTGTTAGACGCCGGTGAAAGCATTCATGTAGTCTAGCAGACTGGAGCGGTTCTGAGAATACTTAAGCTAAGAGCTCCTTAGTTGTTTTTACTCTTATAGCTTATAGTTTATCTCTGAGACCTTAGGTGTTCCTACTGTGTGTGAGTGTTGTATGTAAGACTTTATTTACTTTATTTCTTGTCTTTCTTGTATGTCTTTCTGTTCATTAACCGTTACCTGTTCATTCCCTTTGGTGGTAATCAGGGTCCTTCTTAGGACTAGATTACAGTTGGCAGGGATTGATAGGAGACAGGGTTTACGCTGGTGGCCTGGACCTCTGTACCTTTAACAGTACCTCCAGGTAGAGGGATTAGTTAGGACCCCAGTTTAGGGTCAGCATAGACCCCGGTCACCCTCTAGCCAGAGACAGCGTATAACGGATTCAGTATTGACCCACTGGACATTGTCAGGTAATTCTATGTTATCATATATCTATGCGCATGTTATATAGGATGTTGCCCTTTTGATATAGATTACTGACATCACATATATATATATCTGCTATACAGCGTGACATTTTCACCGGCCCTACTAAAGATTCTCTCCAGCTGTCATGGATCCAGTAGCCCAGCTGGCCCAGCAGTTGCAGGGGTTGTCCATGGAGTTTGCAGACATTAAGTCCAAGGTTTTGTCCCCCCGGAGCAAACCAGATCTGAACCTAAGGTTGCTCTCCCGGACAGGTTCACTGGTGGGCGGGACAAATTTTTTACCTTCCGGGAGGCATGTAAATTGTACTTTCGGCTGCGGCCTCGGTCATCTGGGAGTGAAGAGCAGAGGGTGGGAATTGTTATCTCGCTCTTACAAGGGGACCCTCAATCTTGGGCGTTCTCTATTCCTCCAGGCTCCCCAGATCTCCAGTCAGTGGATCGATTTTTTACTGCCCTGGGTCTGGTATATGATGATCCGGATCGAGTCTCCCTTGCTGAAACAAAGTTACGTAAAATACGGCAAGGAAATCGTCCAGCGGAGGAATATTCTTCTGAGTTCCGTAGATGGGCAACAGATACTCAGTGGAATGACCCAGCTCTTAGGAGCCAGTTTTGTCAAGGGTTGTCTGACAAATTAAAAGATGTGTTGGCTCAGTATGATTCTCCTCCATCACTGGAGGCTGCTATGGCCCTCGCTATTCGCATTGATAGACGACTTTGGGGAAGACGCAAGGTAACTCCGCCTCCCGTGATGACTCCACCTACTACTAAAGTCCCTTATACTGAGGTTCCCTGGTCTGTTCTGAGGAGCCCATGCAGTTGGGAGGGACATCATTTTGTAGGAGGGAATCGGCGGTGCACCGCAAGACTAGAAGGTGTTTCTTTTGCGGGAGAGAGGGACATTTTGTTGGGGGGTGTCCATCCCGGGCCTCTTTGAGCAAAGGAGTTAACCTGGGAGTGTGTATTTCGTCCCCAAATCCCTCTCAGTTTCTCGTGCCTGCGGAGGTGGTGATTGGTACTAGAACTGAGAGGATTTCTGTTTTTCTTGATAGTGGGTCCGGGGCTAATCTGGTGGACGCTCGGTTTGCCCAGGTGCATGGTATGCAACTGAGTGTATTGGCCAAACCAGTCCCTATAGTCTCTATTGATTCTAGACCTCTCGGTCAAGGTAGCTTGGTACAAGCTGTTCATAACATAGATCTTCGAGTAGGGGCAATACATAAACAGCAATTGTCTTGTTATGTGTTGGAGGGTCTACCTACTCCTATTGTGTTGGGACTTCCTTGGTTGGCTAAACATAACCCAGTGATTGATTGGCAATCCAGAAAGATAAGCCAGTGGGGTGAATTTTGCAGGAATAACTGCATGAGCACGGTCATCGGTGCGGTTGTGCCTAGGACTTTGCCTTCTTTTCTGGAGGACTTTGGGGAGATGTTCTCAGAGGAGGGGTGTAAAGAGTTACCTCCTCATCGCGCATATGACTGCTCAATAAAGTTGCTTCCTGATGCCTTATCTCGTACTTTCCCAGGGGCCGGGAAGACGGATGATCCGGTTCCTATTCCTCAGGAGGGAGTTGTAGTGTCAGCTGTATGCTCTGAGCTTGAGGGGGAGGTATTGGGGGCTCAGGGGGACGCCCCTGTGGGACTTCCAGGGAGACTGATAGTTCCAGATTGCTTAAGACTGAAGGTTACGGGGAACCGTTACAAACGGATGGCTGATAGGAGGAGAGTTTCTGGTCTAGATCTGAAGGTGAACGATCTGGTTTGGTTGTCTACCAGGAATATAAAACTTAAAGTTTCCTCCTGGAGGTTGGGTCCCAGATTCATCGGGCCGTACAGGATCAGTTCCATAATTAATCCTGTGGCATTTCGTCTGGACCTCCCTCCTACGTTTAAAATTCATAATGTGTTTCACAAGTCATTACTTAAAAAGTATGTGGCACCAGTCATACCGTCACCTCTACCTCCGCCTTCAGTGGTGGTCAATGATAACGTGGAATTTCATGGGTCGAAAATCATTGACTCACGTCTCAGTCGCCGATCCCTTCAGTACTTGGTTCATTGGAGGGGTATGGTCCTGAGGAGAGGACGTGGGTCCCTGCGTCTGATGCTAACGCAGATCGATTGGTTCGGACCTTTCACACAACTTACCCGGACAGACCTGGTCATGAGGGTCCGGAGGCCCCTCGTAGAAGGGGGGGTACTGTCATGGGTGCATCGCCACGAAGATCGTCGCGATTGCACATTCTGACTTCTCACAGCTGAGCTGCTGTTTCTTTGTGTTTGGTAATGAGAGAGTTAATTTTACCTAGCTCTTTGCTAAGACTAGGTCCAGCCTCGGCCGGCTGCTTTTGATTATGTTCTAATTAGTTTCCTTTATATTCCTGCCAGTCTGGGTGTTAGACGCCGGTGAAAGCATTCATGTAGTCTAGCAGACTGGAGCGGTTCTGAGAATACTTAAGCTAAGAGCTCCTTAGTTGTTTTTACTCTTATAGCTTATAGTTTATCTCTGAGACCTTAGGTGTTCCTACTGTGTGTGAGTGTTGTATGTAAGACTTTATTTACTTTATTTCTTGTCTTTCTTGTATGTCTTTCTGTTCATTAACCGTTACCTGTTCATTCCCTTTGGTGGTAATCAGGGTCCTTCTTAGGACTAGATTACAGTTGGCAGGGATTGATAGGAGACAGGGTTTACGCTGGTGGCCTGGACCTCTGTACCTTTAACAGTACCTCCAGGTAGAGGGATTAGTTAGGACCCCAGTTTAGGGTCAGCATAGACCCCGGTCACCCTCTAGCCAGAGACAGCGTATAACGGATTCAGTATTGACCCACTGGACATTGTCAGGTAATTCTATGTTATCATATATCTATGCGCATGTTATATAGGATGTTGCCCTTTTGATATAGATTACTGACATCACATATATATATATCTGCTATACAGCGTGACACTTGCCGTGACCTCCTGCCTGTCTGTCCAGAGACTGCCCCGGTCACTTGCCGTGACTTCCTGTCCGTCTTCCCCGGGCGCCACCCGCTCCTTTACAAGGTAAGCCTCCTTGTATAATAGCTCAGAGGTTCCGCCTCCCAGACCCGTTACAGTTTGCTCGGGCCATGGAACCCGGTGGCACCCAAACTCCCTCGCTCTCTGACCTGTGTCATGAACTGTCTCGTCAGAGGTCTCAACAGGAGTCCATCCTGGGTCACCTGCGGAATGTTAATTCCCGCCTGGACACTCTGACTGCTTCACCAGCAACCACCGCTGGCGCTATGACTCGCAATCCGGCAGTTCCGCTGCTCACCAATTCCGTGGTTTCCGTTCCCGGACCTCGACTTTCAGCACCTCCTCGTTTTGGAGGCGACCCTGCTCTGGCTCGGGGATTCATTAACCAGTGCTCCCTGCACTTTGAACTCCTGTCCCACCAGTTTAACTCCGACCGGGCCAAAATTGCCTTCATCATGTCCCATCTCACCGGAGAGGCTCTGGCCTGGCTTAATCCTCTTTGGGAGAGAGAAGACCCCCTGGTGTCCGACCTGCCTGCCTTTCTCTCGGCCTTCCGGAAGGTATTCGACGAACCGGACGGAAGACCTCCTCCGCATCATCTCTGCTACGCCTCCGTCAGGGAAGTCTCACCGTGGGTCAATATGCCATACGATTCCGTACCCTTGCCTCGGAGCTGGCTTGGGATAATGACGCTCTGATATCTGTCTTCTGGGAGGGTCTGTCCGGTCGTATTAAAGATGAACTTGCCGGTCGGGACATTCCTACCTCTCTCGATGACCTAATAACTCTTGCCAATCGAATTGATCTACGGTTCCAGGAGCGCGCCAAAGAGGTCACCCGTGAGAGAAGGTTTCCTCGTCTAGCTCCTACTTTTCAGAGACCCGTAACTCCTTCCGTTTCTCCCCAGGTACACACTTCTGAGCCTATGCAGGTCGACCAGACCAAGATGGTCAAAGCCCGTCAGGACTTACGCCGTGCCGAGGGGAGTTGCTTCTACTGTGGCAGTAAGGAGCACCTGATCCGTACCTGTCCGGAGAGGTCGGGAAACGCCAGTGTCTAGGTTCGCTCGGAGAGGTCAATCTAGACAAGAATAAATCCTTTCCATCTCTGCTGCTGTCAGTCTCAATTCTTCTCGGTGAGAACCGTTTTTTCGAACTAGCCCAACTTGATTCTGGAGCAGCCGGGAATCTTGTTTCACAGGCTCTGGTAGAAAAATATTGCATTCCTACCAAACCTCTGGTTGTACCAGTATCTGTCGCTGCTGTGGATGGGGGTCTCCTACCACGTCCAATCCAACTTATCACCGAATCCATAACCCTGCAGGTGGGAATGTTGCATTCTGAGAGCATCTCGTTTCATGTTCTGCCTGGACTCTCTCACGCTTTCTTATTAGGTCTACCTTGGCTCCAAAAGCATGCACCCGTGCTCGACTGGCAGACTGGAGAGATCCTTCGCTGGGGACAGGACTGTCATAAAACGTGTTTGGTTCCTGTTCATCCCGTCCGTCCTTCTCCTACACCAACTAATCTACCTGGGCTTCCGATTCCATATTGGTCATTCGCTGATGTCTTTAATAAAAAGGAGGCAGAGACATTACCCCCTCACAGACCTTATGATTGCCCGATCGACCTGCTACCCGGTACTACGCCTCCCCGTGGGCGTATTTACCCATTGTCCGCTGCTGAGACCAGGTCGATGTCCGAATATATCGAGGAGAATTTGGCCAAGGGATTCATCCGGAAATCTACCTCCCCAGCGGGAGCAGGTTTCTTCTTCGTAAAAAAGAAAGACGGCTCTCTCCGTCCCTGTATTGACTACAGAGGTCTAAACCTGATCACGGTGAAGAATAAGTACCCTCTTCCGCTCATTCCAGAATTGTTTGATCGTCTGAGGGGGGCTAGAATCTTCACCAAACTGGATCTTCGTGGGGCATATAACCTAGTCCGTATCCGTCGGGGGGATGAATGGAAGACGGCATTCAACACCCGGGACGGCCACTACGAGTATTTGGTGATGCCCATTGGTCTCTGTAATGCTCCGGCAGTCTTTCAAGAGTTGGTCAATGACATCTTCCGAGACCTTCTCTACTCCTGCGTTGTGGTGTACCTGGACGACATCTTGGTCTTCTCTCCGGATCTCCAGTCTCACCGGAGGGACGTTCGTCAGGTTCTGCTCAGGCTCAGGCAGAATCACCTCTTCGCTAAATATGAGAAGTGCCTCTTTGAGCAGACCTCGCTTCCGTTTTTGGGCTACATCATTTCTCAGACAGGCCTACGAATGGATCCGGAGAAACTGTCTGCCATCGAGAAATGGCCCCGACCGGAGGGATTGAAGGTCATTCAGCGGTTCCTGGGCTTCGCCAATTATTATCGTCTCTTCATACCGCACTTCTCTTCCCGGACTGCTCCAATCTCCGCGCTCACCCGCAAGGACGCTAACCCCAAACAGTGGACGCCCGAAGCAGAGGAGGCTTTTCTTTCCTTAAAACAGGCCTTCTCTTCCGCTCCAGTGCTGCATCGCCCGGACGGCAGCAAGCAGTTCTTCCTGGAGGTTGACGCTTCCTCCTCTGGAGCCGGAGCGGTACTTACTCAAAAGTCTTCTTCCGGGAGGATGGTATCTTGCGGCTTCTTCTCCAAACTCTTCTCCTCTTCTGAGCGCAATTACTCCATAGGAGACCGAGAGCTTTTGGCCATCAAATTGGCATTGGAGGAGTAGCGTTACCTACTCGAGGGGGCTCTTCATCCGGTAATCATTTACACTGACCACAAAAATTTGGCTTACCTCCAGCATGCCCAGAGACTTAACCCTCGCCAAGCCCGGTGGTCCTTGTTTTTTGCCCGCTTTGACTTTCTTTTACATTTTTGCCCGGCAGACAAGAACATCAAAGCGGATGCCTTGTCCCGGTCCTTCCTGGTGTCGGATCTCGAGGAGGAACCTAAACATATCATCGATCCCGCCAGAGTGATGCAGGTGGCTCCCGTGAGTCTAAATCATCTCCCTCCTGGTAAGACGTTCGTATCGGTACCCGATCGGGAGAGGATCCTACACTGGGGTCATTCGTCTAAACTAGCTGGCCACGCTGGTCAGAAAAAGACCCTCCAGCTCATTACCCGGCATTACTGGTGGCCTACCCTGCACAAGGACGTAATAGACTTTGTTTCTGCCTGTGCCTCCTGTGCCCGCAACAAAGTTCCGGAGCACCTGCCTGCCGGCCGCCTTCTTCCACTTCCTGTACCCGCTGCCCCTGGCAGCATATAGCCATGGACTTCATAACTGATCTTCCCGTCTCTGCTGGTTGTACGGTCATTTGGGTGGTCGTAGACCGATTTTCCAAGATGGCTCACTTCATTCCCCTGCCAGGCCTTCCGTCAGCACCCGAGTTGGCTAAAGACTTTATCCGCCACATCTTCCATCTTCATGGCCTGCCTCGTCACATTGTGTCGGATCGTGGGGTACAGTTTACCTCACGTTTCTGGAGAGCCACTTGTAAGTTGCTAGACGTCTCCCTGGATTTCTCTTCCGCCTACCACCCACAGTCCAATGGTCAAGTGGAGCGGATCAATCAGATTCTGACCAGTTATCTCCGGCACTTCGTTAATGCCCACCATTCTGATTGGGTGGATCTCCTGCCATGGGCCGAATTTTCTTACAACAATCACGAGAGCGAATCTTCCTCCAAATCTCCGTTTTTTGTAGTCTTCGGTCAGCATCCTCGGATCCCTGTTCCCGTCTCCACCACTGTGGACAATCCAGCTGCGGAATCTCTTGTTAACGAATTTTCCTCCATATGGGAGAGTACCCGGTCCGCACTCATTCTGTCATCCGAGCGCATGAAGAAACATGCTGACAAGAAACGTCTGGATCCCCCTCAATTCCGTCCTGGAGATAAGGTCTGGCTCTCGTCCAAGTATGTTCGGCTCAAGATTCCTTCCTACAAATTAGGTCCTCGATTCATCGGTCCTCTGGAGGTCATCAGTCAGATCAACCCGGTGTCCTATAAATTGAGACTCCCGGCCAATTTGCGGATTCCTAACTCCTTCCATGTATCTCTCCTCAAACCGGTGGTACTTAACTCTTTTGTCAAGCCTACAGGTACACCTCCTGCTCCAGTTTCTGCTGAAAACGAATTTGAGGTAGAGAACATTCTGGCCACCAAAAGGGTAAGGAGAAAGACCTATTTTCTGGTGGATTGGAAGGGGTTTGGTCCTGAGGAGAGAACGTGGGAGCCTCGGGAGAACATCCATGCCCCTCTCATCCTAGCTAAATTTCTTTCTGGCCTAAGAAAGGGGGGGCCTAAAGGGGGGGGTACTGTAGCGCCGGCGCCAGCGTCCCTGTCCTCTGCCAGGCAGGGACGCTGTTCCCCTGCGCCAGTGTCCCTGTCCTCCTTCCGCCCTGCTGGGGCTGCGCGCTCCTTCCCTGCCACTGGGCTTAGGGCGCGCGCACGTGCACTCCCCCCTCTTAAAGGGGCCGCGCGCATCTTTCAAAAAAGGTCCCCGGCCAATGCCGGAGGATTCCACCTTATATAAAGCACCTCCTCCTTAATGGAGGTGCCTGGGCAATGTTGTTGCACTGTTCACTACTCTGCTTCAGCCCTCAGGTTCCGTTACCAGTTACCTGCCTGTTTCCTGCCAGTTTGCTGTCTGCTACCTGTCCGCTAGCCTACCTGGAGGCTCCACCGTCCGACAGTCTGCCCTCCATCACCTGCCAGTCTGTCTATGGACCAGCCTGCCCGTGTATCTGCTGATGTTCACCGGTTACCAGTCTGCTAGCCTACCTGGAGGCGTCAACGTCCGACAGTCTGTCCACCATCACCTGTCACTCTGTCTTTGGACCAGTCAGCCCGTTTATCTGAGGACGCACATCTACCATCTGCCTGCTAGCCTACCGGGAGGCTCAACCATCACAGGTCATACCTGCCTGTCTATCCAGAGACTGCCCCGGTCACTTGCCGTGACTTCCTGCCTGTCTATTCAGAGACTGCCCCGGTCACTTGCCGTGACTACCTGCCTGTCTATCCAGAGACTGCCCCGGTCACTTGCCGTGACTACCTGCCTGTCTATCCAGAGACTGCCTCGGTCACTTGCCGTGACTATCTGCCTGTCTATCCAGAGATTGCCCCGGTCACTTGCCGTGACTTCCTGCCTGTCTATCCAGAGACTGCCCCGGTCACTTGCCGTGACTACCTGCCTGTCTATCCAGAGACTGCCCCGGTCACTTGCCGTGACTATCTGCCTGTCTATCCAGAGATTGCCCCGGTCACTTGCCGTGACCTCCTGCCTGTCTGTCCAGAGACTGCCCCGGTCACTTGCCGTGACTTCCTGTCCGTCTTCCCCGGGCGCCACCCGCTCCTTTACAAGGTAAGCCTCCTTGTATAATAGCTCAGAGGTTCCGCCTCCCAGACCCGTTACAGATGCCATGTCGCGTTTGGAGAGCCCCTGATGCGCCTAAACAGTGGAAACCCCCCACAAGTGACACCATTTTGGAAACTAGACCCCCCAAGGAACTTATCTAGATCTGTTGTGAGCACTTTGAACCCCCAAGTGTTTCACAAAAGTTTATAATGCCTGGGTGTGAAAAAAAAAGAAACAATTTTCCACAAAAATGATTTTTTAGTCCCAAATTTTTGATTTTTTCCAAAGAAATTGGACCCCAAAAGTTGTTGTCCAATTTGTCCTGACTACGCTGATACCCAATATGTGGGGGGGAAACTGTTTGGGCGCACGGCAGGGCTTGGAAAGGAAGTAGTAACGTTTTGGAATGCAGATGTTGATGGGGTCATGTTCCGTTTGCAGTGCCCCAGATGAGCCTAAACAGTAGAAACCCCCCACAAGTGACCACATTTTGGAAACTAGACCCCCTAAGGAACTTATCTAGAGCTTTGGTGAGCACTTTGAACCCCCAAGTGCTTCACACAAGTTTATAATGCCCGGGCATGAAAATAAAAAATCCTATTTTTTTTCCCACAAAAATTATTTTTAGTCACTAATTTTTTATTTTCCCAAGGGTAACAGGAGAAATTGGACCACAAAAGTTGTTGTCCAATTTGTCCTGAGTACTCTGATACCCCATATGTGGGGGGGGGAACCACTGTTTGGGCGCACGGCAGAGCTCGGAATGGAAGGAGCACCATTTGACTTTTTCCAACCAAAATTGGCTGGAATTGAGATTGGACGCCATGTTGCATTTGGAGAGCCCCTGATGTGCCTAAACAGTGGAAACCCCCCCACAAGTGACCCCATTTGGGAAACTAGACCCCCTAAGGAACTTATCTAGATCTTTGGTGAGCAATTTGAACCCCCAAGTGCTTCACACAAGTTTATAACGTAGAGCAGTAAAATTAAAAAATCATATTTTTTCCACAAAAATGATCTTTTCACCCCAATTTTTATTTTCCCAAGGGTAACAAGACTCAAAAAGTTATTGTGCAATTTGTCCTGAGTACGCTGATACCCCATATGTGGGGGTAAACCACTGTTTGGGTGCATGGCAGAGTTTGGAAGGGAAGGAGCGCAGTTTGACTTTTTCAACGCAGAATTGGCTGGATGCCATGTCGTATTTGGAGAGCTCCTGATCTGCCTAAACAGTGGAAACCCCCGACAAATGACACCATTTTGGAAACTAGACCCCTCAAGGAACTTATCTAGATGTGTGGTGAGCACTTTGAACCCCGAAGTGCTTCACAGAAGTTTATAACGTACAGCCGTAAAAATAAAAAATATTTTTTTTTACAAAAATTATTTTTTTCGCCCCAATATTTTATTTTCACAAGGGTAACAGGAGAAATTGGACCCCAAAAGTTGTTGTCCAATTTGTCCTGAGTACGCGGATACCCAATATGTGGGAGAAAACTACTGTATGGGTACACGTTGGGGCTCGGAAGGGAAGTAGTGACGTTTTGGATTGTAGACTTTGATGGAATGGTCTGGGGGCGTCATGTCGCATTTGGAGAGTCCCTGATGCGCCTAAACAGTGGAAACCCCCCACAAGTGACCCCATTTTGGAAAATAGACCCCACAAGGAACTTATCTAGATGTGTGGTGAGCACTATGAAGCCCCAAGTGCTTCACAGAAGTTTATAACGTACAGCCATAAAAACAAAAAAAATCATTTTTTTTAAAAAAAATGATATTTTTGCCCCGTTTTTTATTTTTCCAAGGGTAACAGAAGATATAGGACAAATTGCACAATAACTCTTGGGGTCCAGAGTATGCTGATACCCCATCTGGGAGTAAACTACTGTTTGGGCGCATGGCAGAGCTCAGAAGGGAAGGAGCACCGTTTGACTTTTTCAACGCAGAATTGGCTGGAATTGAGATCAGACGCCATGACACATTTGGAGAGCCCCTGATGTGCCTAAACAGCGGAAACCCCCCAATTCTAACTCCAACCCTAACCCAACACACCCCTAACCCTAGTCCCAACCCTAACCACAAACCTAACCCTAACACACCCCTAACCCTAATCCCAACCATAACCCTAATACTAACTTTAGCGCCAACCCTAACCCTAACCTTAACCTTAACCCTAATGGGAAAATGGAAATAAATACATTTTTTTAATTTTATTATTTTTCCCTAACTAAGGGGGTGATAAAGGGGGGTTTGATTTACTATTTATAGCGGGTTTTTATGATTGACAGCTGTCACGCTAAAAGACGCTTTTTATTGCAAAAAATAGTTTTTTGCATCACCACATTTTGAGAGCTATAATTTTTGCATATTTTGGCCCACAGAGTCATGTGAGGTTTTATTTTTTGCGGTACGAGTTGACGTTTTTATTGGTACCATTTTTGAGCACGTGACATTTTTTGATCGCTTTTATTTCGATTTTTGGGAGGTTAGAATGAACAAAAATCAGCAATTCATGAATTTCTTTTGGGGGAGGCGTTTATACCGTTCCGCGTGTGGTAAAATTGATAAAGCAGTTTTATTCTTCGGGTCAGTACGATTACGGCGATACCTCATTTATATTATTTTTTTATGTTTTGGCGCTTTTATAGAATAAAAACAATTTTATATAAAAAATTATTATTTTTGCATCGCTTTATTCTGCGAGCTATAACTTTTTTATTTTTTTGCTGATGATGCTGTATGGCAGCTCGTTTTTTGCGGGACAAGATGACGTTTTCAGCTGTGCCATGTGTATTTATATCGGTCTTTTTGATCGCGTGTTATTCCACTTTTTGTTCAGCGGTATGATGATAAAGCACTGATTTTTTGCTTTGTTTTTTTTTTTTTTAAGGGGTTCCCAAAAGGGGTTAACTAGTGGGACAGTTTTATAGGGGGGGTCGTTACGGACGCGGCGATACCAAATATGCGTACTTTTATTGTTTTATTTTTTTTATTTACAGGAAGGAATGAATTTATTGGGGAAATATTTTTTTTTATTTTTTATTTTGGAATTTTTTTTTACACAAGTTTATTTTTATTTTTTTTACTTTTTTACATTGTCCCAGGGTGGGACATCACTGTAAAATGTCAGATCGCTGGTCTCACAGTGTGCACAGCACTCTGTGAGACCAGCGATGTCACAGGCAGCGCTGCAGGCTTCTCAGTGCCTGCTCTCAGCAGGCACTGAGGAAGCCGCCTTCCTGCAGGACCCCGGAGCCATCTTGGATCTGGGTCCTGGGAGGGAGGAAGCCCTCAGAACAGCGCGATCACATCGCGCTGTTCTGAGGGTCTCAGGGGAGCTCGCAGGGAGCCCCCTCCCTGCGCGATGCTCCCCTGTGCCCCCGGTACACCGCAATCATGTTTGATCGCGGTGTGCCAGGGCTTAATGTGCCTTCCGGGTGTCA
>JARQOD010000005.1:309511778-309587005 GCA_033576555.1 Oophaga sylvatica | reverse complement strand
TTCTGTGATGATAGTGGTTGTGACTTCTCACAACCATTCCAGGTGAGCAGTTCCCTTAATTTTTTTTTTCTCTCTGCAGTGTTGCCACAGGTGAACACTATTGTTTTTTTTTCTCTCCTCTTCTTCCAGTAATCCTGTCTTAAAAGATCTGGAAAATGGAGGCCCGCATAAAGGAACTTTGCGGAGTGACTGATAATATCCTTGCAGATTTGCAGAATATAAAGACCCGTTTTACAAATCTACAGGACCTCAATAATCACAATTTGCAAGTGGTTGGACAGACTACCCAGGATTTGCGAGCCAGGATTGAGGTTCTAGAGGGGCGAGTCCAGGCTCCTGCCGTAGCCCCGAGTGCTGGGATTCCCAAGTTGCCCCCTTTTCGTTTTGGCGGTGAACGTGAGAAATTCAGGGGATTTATTAATCAATGCAATCTTTTTTTTTCTGCACATGCTTCACAATTTCCCACTGAACGATCTAAGGTGCTTACTATAATTATGTTGCTTACCAACAAGGCTTTAATGTGGGCAAACCCTCTGATTGAGACTGAGGATGATTGTTTGAATCACCTTGATGATTTTATTTCAGCCATGGGGCAGGTGTTTGATGACCCCAATCGAGGTGCAACAGCTGAAGCAGCCATGTTAGCTTTGCGCCAAGGTAAGCACTCGGTAGCTGAATATGCTTGGATTTCAGGAGATGGGCCCTTGATACCACCTGGGACAGTTCCACCAAAAAATCTATTTTTCGAAAGGGGTTATCTCCACTGATTAAGGATGAACTTGCTCGTGCCGACCCTCCCACTGCGTTAGGTGACTTTATTAACTACTGCTCCGTATTGATACTCGTCTGACTGAACGCAGGCAAGAGAGATGGTTCGAAAGCAATCGTACTAACCTTTTCCTACCTTCCTCTCCAGCTAAGGAACCTTTGAGTAGGATTACACGGGAACCTGAACCTGAACCCATGCAGGTAGACTCTTTACAACGACGGGTTAGTGATGCACGCAAGGAACATCGTTTTAAGGAGAATCTATGTTTCTATTGTGGTAAGTCAGGGCACTTCATTATAAACTGCCCCAGCCGTTCTCGTAAGACTACTGCAGCACTCATTCATTGTGAGTGTTGCGAGAGGGGATCTGTCAGGTCCAAGCCTCAGGCTCCAGAGAGATCTGCAGCAACAGATCTTGATTTCTCGGACTTAAACTCCGTTACCTCTGAGGACGTTGACTGTGTAAACGTGTCATGGGTGCATCGCCACGAAGATCGTCACGATTGCACATTCTGACTTCTCACAGCTGAGCTGCTGTTTCTTTGTGTTTGGTAATGAGAGAGTTAATTTTACCTAGCTCTTTGCTAAGACTAGGTCCAGCCTCGCCCGGCTGCTTTTGATTATGTTCTAATTAGTTTCCTTTATATTCCTGCCAGTCTGGGTGTTAGACGCCGGTGAAAGCATTCATGTAGTCTAGCAGACTGGATCGGTTCTGAGAATACTTAAGCTAAGAGTTCCTTAGTTGTTTTTACTCTTATAGCTTATAGTTTATCTCTGAGACCTTAGGTGTTCCTACTGTGTGTGAGTGTTGTATGTAAGACTTTATTTACTTTATTTCTTGTCTTTCTTGTGTGTCTTTCTGTTCATTAACCGTTACCTGTTCATTCCCTTTGGTGGTAATCAGGGTCCTTCTTAGGACTAGATTACAGTTGGCAGGGATTGATAGGAGACAGGGTTTACGCTGGTGGCCTGGACCTCTGTACCTTTAACAGTACCTCCAGGTAGAGGGATTAGTCAGGACCCCAGTTTAGGGTCAGCATAGACCCCGGTCACCCTCTAGCCGGAGACAGCGTATAACGGATTCAGTATTGACCCACTGGACATTCTGTCAGGTAATTCTATGTTATCATATATCTATGCGCATGTTATATAGTATGTTGCCCTTTTGATATAGATAACTGACATCACATATATATATCTGCTATACAGCGTGACATTTTCACCGGCCATACTAAAGATTCTCCCCAGCTGTCATGGATCCAGTAGCCCAGCTGTCCCGGCAGTTGCAGGGGTTGTCCATGGAGTTTGCAGACATTAAGTCCAAGGTTTTGTCCCCCCCGGAGCAAACCAGATCTGAACCTAAGGTTGCTCTCCCGGACAGGTTCACTGGTGGGCGGGACAAATTTTTTACCTTCCGGGAGGCATGTAAATTGTACTTTCGGCTGCGGCCTCGGTCATCTGGGAGTGAAGAGCAGAGGGTGGGAATTGTTATCTCGCTCTTACAAGGGGACACTCAATCTTGGGCGTTCTCTATTCCTCCAGGCTCCCCAGATCTCCAGTCAGTGGATCGATTTTTTACTGCCCTGGGTCTGGTATATGATGATCCGGATCGAGTCTCCCTTGCTGAAACAAAGTTACGTAAAATACGGCAAGGAAATCGTCCAGCGGAGGAATATTCTTCTGAGTTCCGTAGATGGGCAACAGATACTCAGTGGAATGACCCAGCTCTTAGGAGCCAGTTTTGTCAAGGGTTGTCTGACAAATTAAAAGATGTGTTGGCTCAGTATGATTCTCCTCCATCACTGGAGGCTGCTATGGCCCTCGCTATTCGCATTGATAGACGACTTCGGGGAAGACGCGAGGTAACTCCGCCTCCCGTGATGACTCCACCTACTACTAAAGTCCCTTATACTGAGGTTCCCCTGGTCTGTTCTGAGGAGCCCATGCAGTTGGGAGGGACATCATTTTGTAGGAGGGAATCGGCGGTGCACCGCAAGACTAGAAGGTGTTTCTTTTGCGGGAGAGAGGGACATTTAGTTGGGGGGTGTCCATCCCGGGCCTCTTTGAGCAAAGGAGTTAACCTGGGAGTGTGTATTTCGTCCCCAAATCCCTCTCAGTTTCTCGTGCCTGCGGAGGTGGTGATTGGTACTAGAACTGAGAGGATTTCTGTTTTTCTTGATAGTGGGTCCGGGGCTAATCTGGTGGACGCTCGGTTTGCCCAGGTGCATGGTATGCAACTGAGTGTATTGGCCAAACCAGTCCCTATAGTCTCTATTGATTCTAGACCTCTCGGTCAAGGTAGCTTGGTACAAGCTGTTCATAACATAGATCTTCGAGTAGGGGCAATATATAAAGAGCAATTGTCTTGTTATGTGTTGGAGGGTCTACCTACTCCTATTGTGTTGGGACTTCCTTGGTTGGCTAAACATAACCCAGTGATTGATTGGCAATCCAGAAAGATAAGCCAGTGGGGTGAATTTTGCAGGAATAACTGCATGAGCACAGTCATCGGTGCGGTTGTGCCTAGGACTTTGCCTCCTTTTCTGGAGGACTTTGGGGAGATGTTCTCAGAGGAGGGGTGTAAAGAGTTACCTCCTCATCGCGCATATGACTGCTCAATAAAGTTGCTTCCTGATGCCTTATCTCGTACTTTCCCAGGGGCCGGGAAGACGGATGATCCGGTTCCTATTCCTCAGGAGGGAGTTGTAGTGTCAGCTGTATGCTCTGAGCTTGAGGGGGAGGTATTGGGGGCTCAGGGGGACGCCCCTGTGGGACTTCCAGGGAGACTGATAGTTCCAGATCGCTTAAGACTGAAGGTTACGGGGAACCGTTACAAACGGATGGCTGATAGGAGGAGAGTTTCTGGTCTAGATCTGAAGGTGAACGATCTGGTTTGGTTGTCTACCAGGAATATAAAACTTAAAGTTTCCTCCTGGAGGTTGGGTCCCAGATTCATCGGGCCGTACAGGATCAGTTCCATAATTAATCCTGTGGCATTTCGTCTGGACCTCCCTCCTATGTTTAAAATTCATAATGTGTTTCACAAGTCATTACTTAAAAAGTATGTGGCACCAGTCATACCGTCACCTCTACCTCCTCCTTCAGTGGTAGTCAATGATAACGTGGAATTTCATGGGTCGAAAACCATTGACTCACGTCTCAGTCGCCGATCCCCTCAGTACTTAGTTCATTGGAGGGGGTATGGTCCTGAGGAGAGGACGTGGGTCCCTGCGTCTGATGCTAACGCAGATCGATTGGTTCGGACATTTCACACAACTTACCCGGACAGACCTGGTCATGAGGGTCCGGAGGCCCCTCGTAGAAGGGGGGGTACTGTCATGGGTGCATCGCCACGAAGATCGTCACGATTGCACATTCTGACTTCTCACAGCTGAGCTGCTGTTTCTTTGTGTTTGGTAATGAGAGAGTTAATTTTACCTAGCTCTTTGCTAAGACTAGGTCCAGCCTCGCCCGGCTGCTTTTGATTATGTTCTAATTAGTTTCCTTTATATTCCTGCCAGTCTGGGTGTTAGACGCCGGTGAAAGCATTCATGTAGTCTAGCAGACTGGATCGGTTCTGAGAATACTTAAGCTAAGAGTTCCTTAGTTGTTTTTACTCTTATAGCTTATAGTTTATCTCTGAGACCTTAGGTGTTCCTACTGTGTGTGAGTGTTGTATGTAAGACTTTATTTACTTTATTTCTTGTCTTTCTTGTATGTCTTTCTGTTCATTAACCGTTACCTGTTCATTCCCTTTGGTGGTAATCAGGGTCCTTCTTAGGACTAGATTACAGTTGGCAGGGATTGATAGGAGACAGGGTTTACGCTGGTGGCCTGGACCTCTGTACCTTTAACAGTACCTCCAGGTAGAGGGATTAGTCAGGACCCCAGTTTAGGGTCAGCATAGACCCCAGTCACCCTCTAGCCGGAGACAGCGTATAACGGATTCAGTATTGACCCACTGGACATTCTGTCAGGTAATTCTATGTTATCATATATCTATGCGCATGTTATATAGTATGTTGCCCTTTTGATATAGATAACTGACATCACATATATATATCTGCTATACAGCGTGACAAAACGCTGCCATTTTTCAAGTTTCCTCAGCGGTGTCCCAACTGAGTTGTAAGAAAAACAATTCTCATTGCTTTCTTTCCATCAAACTCTGGGTTGACTCAGCTTGGGTGTCTAGCTCTGCTATGATCGACTCAGGGGCAAGTGGAAATTTTATGGATGTCTCCTTTGCTCTGAAACAGGGAATACGTTCAGTGAAGAAGGCTACTCCAGTACAGATGGAAACTGTGGATGGCTCCCTGCTGACCTCTGGACCAGTGGATCAGGAAACAGAGCCTTTGAGGGTTCTTATGGGTAAAGATCATCAAGAGAAACTGTCCTTTATGCTTATCTCTTCTCCCCACTTTCCCATTATTCTAGGGCTGCCATGGCTGCAGGCTCAGAATCCTACCATTAACTGGGAGACCAAGGAATTACACTTTCCAGAGAAACAGATGAGTCCAAAAGTTTCAGCTTGCTCTGTTCCTAAAGGAATCATGTCAGTCCCTGAACTACCAGCTGTATACCAGGACTATGTGGATTTATGTGACAAGAAGAACGCTGACCAGCTTCCTCCTCACCGTCCATATGATTGTCCAATTGAATTATTGCCTGGAGCAGAGATACCTTTTGGTAAGATCTACCCCCTGGCGGGGCCCGAGCTAAAGGCTTTAAAGGATTACATAGATGAAAATCTAGCCAAGGGCTTCATACGCCCCTCTTCATCTCCTGCAGGTGCACCCATCTTCTTTGTAAAGAAGAAAGATGGATCTCTGAGACCATGCGTAGACTATAGGGAACTCAATAAGGTTACTATTAGAAACCGTTATCCATTGCCTTTAATCCCTGAGTTATTGGAGAGAGTGCGACATGCCAAAATTTTTTCTAAACTAGATCTTCGTGGGGCCTATAACTTAGTCCGTATTAGACCTGGGGATGAATGGAAGACTGCATTCAGGTCACGCTATGGACACTTTGAATATCTAGTTATGCCTTTTGGTCTGAGTACCGCCCCAGCCACTTTCCAACACTTGGTGAATGACATCTTCAGGGATCTCCTAGATACATTCGTGGTAATTTATTTGGATGATATTCTAATTTTTTCTAACTCCACAGAGGAACATCATGGACATGTGAGAATGGTCTTGGAACGTCTAAGACAAAATCATCTTTACATCAAACTTGAAAAGTGTGAATTCCATAGGACCGAAATTCAATTTCTGGGGTATGTACTGTCTACACAAGGAATTAGTATGGATGGAAGCAAAACCCAAGCCATCAAGGATTGGCCAAGTCCTAGAAATGTGAAGGAGGTACAGCGCTTCATCGGGTTTGCCAACTTCTATAGACGTTTCATTAGAAATTTCTCTGAGGTAGTGTCACCTATCACTCAACTTACCCGGAAAGAGTCTAGGTTTTCCTGGACTCCCCAAGCCCAGGAAGCATTTTCCCGTCTAAAAGATAAATTTACCACTGCACCTATCCTAGTACATCCCAACCCGAGCTTGCCTTCATAATAGAGGTGGATGCTTCAGACTGTGCCGTTGGAGCTATACTCTCTCAGAGAACAGGTGAGAAGAATGTCTTGCATCCCTGTGCCTTCTTTTCCCAGCAGTTGTCTTCGGCTGAGAGGAACTACGATGTGGGCAATAGAGAGTTGTTGGCCATTATTGCCGCCTTCAAAGAATGGAGACACCTTCTTCAGGGTGCTGCACAGCAAATAGTCGTCCTGACAGACCATCGTAACCTTGAGTTTATCAGGTCGGCTAAGTGCCTGACTCCTCGCCAGGCTCGCTGGAATCTTTTCTTAAACCAATTTAATTTTATCATCTCTTATAGACCAGGATCGCGCAATGGAAAGGCTGATGCACTCTCTAGGATTTACTCAGCAGAGACACGTCCAATTACTCCTCCTAAGACTATTCTTCCTGACTCTAGATTCCTAGGAGTAATTCATAATCAAGACCTACTTAAGGACATCAAGGAAGCATACCATGCGGATTCCTTTTTGGCACAACCCCCAAGGGACGTAAGTCTTGTCTTTAAGAATGGTGTGTGGATTCAGGGACAACGTCTGTATATTCCTGAAACAGTCAGATTAAGAGTATTGCAACTCATTCACGATTCCAAGATAGCTGGGCATAGAGGAATTCTAAAGACACAGGAATTTCTTTCTCGTTTCTTTTGGTGGCCCACTTGCAGGAAGGATGTTTTGAATTATGTCACTTCATGTGAGGTCTGTGCAAGATGCAAAACACCTCGCTCCACACCAACTGGTCTGTTACAGCCTCTTCCCACCCCGTCCCGCCCGTGGGGATCCATTTCTATGGACTTCATTGTGGAGTTACCAACCTCTCAGGGGAAGAACACCATTCTAGTGGTGGTTGACCGTCTAACAAAGGCAGCTCATTTTATCCCTTGTGTCGGCTTACCCACTGCAAAACAGACATCAGATTTGATGATTAAAGATGTGTTTCGCTTACATGGAGTACCGGATGAGGTTATTTCGGATCGAGGGGTGCAATTCACTTCTAGGTTTTGGCAAAATTTCTGTGCAGCATTGGACATTAAAGTAAACCTTTCTTCTGCTTTTCATCCCCAGACTAATGGACAGACCGAACGAACCAATCAAACCCTGGAGCAGTATCTCCGCTGCTTTATCTGCCACCTACAGGATGATTGGGTGGATCTACTTCCATTAGCTGAGTTCTCGTATAACAACTCTCAGAGTGCCTCCACTAAACAGTCTCCTTTTTACTCTAATCTAGGTTATCATCCTAACATTCTACCACGATTTCCCATAGAAACGCCTTTACCAGCAGTGGCTGAAAGAATCACGACTTTACAGAAGAATATGGATCTTCTAAAGGAAAATCTGGAATCGGCTCAAGAAAGGTACAAGAAAGCAGCAGATAAATTTCGTAAACCTGCACCAGCTTTCAAGGTAGGAGACTTGGTCTGGCTGTCAACCAGAAATCTTAAGTTAAGGATTCCATCGTCTAAGTTGGGACATAAGTACATTGGACCCTATAAAATCAGTAAAATTATAAGTGCCGTTGCTTGTCGTCTTCAACTGCCCAGAACTATGAGAATCCACCCTGTCTTTCATGTATCCCTACTAAAGGCTGCGACACCCAATACGTTTCCTGGACGTTCCTCTCCTTGCCCTGACCCAGTGCTAGTCGATGGTCAGGAAGAATTTGTGGTGGAAAGGATTTTAGATTCCAGGTTGTATAGAAATCAGTTACAATATCTGATTAAATGGCAGGGCTACCCAGTGGAGGACAACTCATGGGAACCGGTCAATAACGTTAATGCTCCTCGCTTGCTCCGTCAGTTTCATCAGAGGTACCCACACAAGCCTGGTCTGAGGTCATCCGGAGGTTGTCCTTAAGGGGGGAGTAATGTAAGGTTCTATGTATATATTCCTGAAACTCAGTTTGTTCGTCAGCCATTTTACTTTCTGTCTTGCTGCAGCTATCTTGCCCTCAGTCAAAATGGAGTTTCCAGCTTGAATGTTCCCGCCCTGATTCTCTCCTTTGCTTCTTAAGCAGCCACAGCTGAGCAATCAGTGCTTCAGAATCTAGCCTGCAGTGAACCTGTGACTTGACTCCTGTAAGCCTTGGACCTTGTACTCCAGCTATTCCTACTGAGGAACTCTGAAGCACTTGTGGACTCTGAACCCTGCTCTTTGAAAGACCCACGTTTGCATGGACTTACGGTAACAGAGAAGAAGATCCTGAATCTGTATTGGAGAGTGATTGCTGAGCTTGGATTACTCTGGCCTGCTGTGTCTCCTGTTTCTGTGTCTGCAAACTGTGTGACTATTTCTGCCAACTTGTATGAAGTAATACAGGACTTTTCTATATCAAACCTGTGACTCCTGTGTTTTCATCGCACCCAAGCACAAGACGCTATATGAACTGTACTACATACATTACAGCAAGTAACGAGGACCAGCTGACTGTGCTGGAACCCAGAGGGGCAGCAGAAGGAAAAGAGCCAATGGCACAACCGAGGACCAGCTGACGTTACTGGGACACAGTTACTAAGCAGGAGGTACCTGTGCTCCAAAGCACTACCAAGGACCAGCAGACGTTGCTGGAACTCGGATACCGAGATGGAGGCACCTAGGCCAAAGGCACTGCGGAGAACCAGATGACGGTACTGGAACCCGGACGGGTAGCAGAAGGTACAAGAGCCAATGCAAGTAACGAGGACCAGCTGACTGTGCTGGAACCCGGAGGGGCAGCAGAAGGAAAAGAGCCAATGGCACAACCGAGGACCAGCTGGCGTTACCGGGACACGGTTACTAAGCAGGAGGTACCTGTGCTCCAAAGCACAACCAAGGACCAGCAGACGTTGCTGGAACTCGGATACCGAGATGGAGGCACCTAGGCCAAAGGCACTGCGGAGAACCAGCTGACGGTACTGGAACCCGGACGGGTACCATAAGGCACCCATGAAAATGTAAGTTGACAGGCCGCAAGCCGTCCGCAGTTACCGAATCACACAGTCCTACAGTGGGTGCTTGTCCTATTGTCACAACTGAAACAGCCTTTATTTACATATCCCACAGCACACATAGGAATCACCTAAACTGCAGGCACCATAGAGTCGGCTAACCCGAATGCAACACGACAGGACAACTTATTGGAGGCTAATTGACGTTGACACTGCCAGGAAACAGCTGTCGTGCTGTAACCAGGCTGGGCAGGAGTCAGTACCCGTGCCAAGTACTTCCGAGCAACAACTGGCGTTGTTGGAGCCCAGGGATGAGAAGAGAACAGGGTGGAGGCAGCAGGACTGTTTGCCGTACACACAGCAGGGGAACAGCTGACATTACTGAACCCCAGTAACACAGGAGCAAGTGTTGACTGTGCTAACAGCACTTCCGAGCAACAACTGGCGGTGTTGGAGCCCAGGGATGAGAAGAGAACAGGGTGGAGGCAGCAGGACTGTTTGCCGTATACACAGCAGGGGAACAGCTGACATTACTGAACCCCAGTAACACAGGAGCAAGTGTTGACTGTGCTAACAGCACTTCCGAGCAACAACTGGCGGTGTTGGAGCCCAAGGATGAGAAGAGAACAGGGTGGAGGCAGCAGGACTGTTTGCCGTATACACAGCAGGGGAACAGCTGACATTACTGAACCCCAGTAACACAGGAGCAAGTGTTCACTGTGCTAACAGCACTTCCAAGCAACAACTGGCGGTGTTGGAGCCCAGGGATGAGAAGAGAACAGGGTGGAGGCAGCAGGACTGTTTGCCGTACACACAGCAGGGGAACAGCTGACATTACTGAACCCCAGTAACACAGGAGCAAGTGTTGACTGTGCTAACAGCACTTCCGAGCAACAACTGGCGGTGTTGGAGCCCAGGGATGAGAAGAGAACAGGGTGGAGGCAGCAGGACTGTTTGCCGTACACACAGCAGGGGAACAGCTGACATTACTGAACCCCAGTAACACAGGAGCAAGTGTTGACTGTGCTAACAGCACTTCCGAGCAACAACTGGCGGTGTTGGAGCCCAGGGATGAGAAGAGAACAGGGTGAAGGCAGCAGAACTGTTTGCCGTACACACAGCAGGGGAACAGCTGACATTACTGAACCCCAGTAACACAGGAGCAAGTGTTGACTGTGCTAACAGCACTTCCGAGCAACAACTGGCGGTGTTGGAGCCCAGGGATGAGAAGAGAACAGGGTGGAGGCAGCAGGACTGTTTGCCGTATACACAGCAGGGGAACAGCTGACATTACTGAACCCCAGTAACACAGGAGCAAGTGTTGACTGTGCTAACAGCACTTCCGAGCAACAACTGGCGGTGTTGGAGCCCAGGGATGAGAAGAGAACAGGGTGGAGGCAGCAGGACTGTTTGCCGTACACACAGCAGGGGAACAGCTGACATTACTGAACCCCAGTAACACAGGAGCAAGTGTTGACTGTGCTAACAGCACTTCCGAGCAACAACTGGCGGTGTTGGAGCCCAGGGATGAGAAGAGAACAGGGTGGAGGCAGCAGGACTGTTTGCCGTACACACAGCAGGGGAACAGCTGACATTACTGAGCCCCAGTAACACAGGAGCAAGTGTTGACTGTGGTAACAGCACTTCCGAGCAACAACTGGCGGTGTTGGAGCCCAGGGTCAAGGAGGATGTTTAAATACTAGATCAAGTATTTTCCTTGTTACGTGTCAATTAAAAATGTCTATACTCCAAACAAGAGAAAGATAACCTTTACTACCATAAGATGATAATTTCAGTTTAAAAAAAATCTAGATAAATAAAGAATTGACAAACATAAACGCATACATTAACATGTTGAACAGCAATGCAAATCACAAAATAAATTGGTTAAGGAATCTGCTATACGGTTGTAAATAAAAGCATACAAGTACATATCAGAATACATTAATGATGGATAAGTAACAGTATGTTCACCATTTTTATTGTATAGACAATGAATGTCTGACTTCAAAACATCATCAGCATTACAAGTTATCTGTGACATTCATAAAATGTTACATTTTCTGAATAATGTCACTAAACAGTTTATAAAAATTATACAATTTCCATCATGTAATACTCATAATATGTGCCAATAATCATTTTTATTAACAAACATAACCTTTAAAAAGTGCATAGTGCATAGTGAAAATTGCTATTTATGCCTGACTGTCGACTTGCAAGCATGACAACGGATAGATAAGGTATATATAGATGAGACTGCATAGCCACAGATGGTGAATGGCGATGTAATACTGTACCTCAATAAAGTGTGCGTCACTACTACATAAATTTTTTTATATAGCTTTATAAACAGGGTACGTGCATGTATGTGTAATGTATGTAGTACAGTTCATATAGCGTCTTGTGCTTGGGTGCGATGAAAACACAGGAGTCACAGGTTTGATATAGAAAAGTCCTGTATTACTTCATACAAGTTGGCAGAAATAGTCACACAGTTTGCAGACACAGAAACAGGAGACACAGCAGGCCAGAGTAATCCAAGCTCAGCAATCACTCTCCAATACAGATTCAGGATCTTCTTCTCTGTTACCGTAAGTCCATGCAAACGTGGGTCTTTCAAAGAGCAGGGTTCAGAGTCCACAAGTGCTTCAGAGTTCCTCAGTAGGAATAGCTGGAGTACAAGGTCCAAGGCTTACAGGAGTCAAGTCACAGGTTCACTGCAGGCTAGATTCTGAAGCACTGATTGCTCAGCTGTGGCTGCTTAAGAAGCAAAGGAGAGAATCAGGGCGGGAACATGCAAGCTGGAAACTCCATTTTGACTGAGGGCAAGATAGCTGCAGCAAGACAGAAAGTAAAATGGCTGACGAACAAACTGAGTTTCAGGAATATATACATAGAACCTTACATTACTCCCCCCTTAAGGACAACCTCCGGATGACCTCAGACCAGGCTTGTGTGGGTACCTCTGATGAAACTGACGGAGCAAGCGAGGAGCATTAACGTTATTGACCGGTTCCCATGAGTTGTCCTCCACTGGGTAGCCCTGCCATTTAATCAGATATTGTAACTGATTTCTATACAACCTGGAATCTAAAATCCTTTCCACCACAAATTCTTCCTGACCATCGACTAGCACTGGGTCAGGGCAAGGAGAGGAACGTCCAGGAAACGTATTGGGTGTCGCAGCCTTTAGTAGGGATACATGAAAGACAGGGTGGATTCTCATAGTTCTGGGCAGTTGAAGACGACAAGCAACGGCACTTATAATTTTACTGATTTTATAGGGTCCAATGTACTTATGTCCCAACTTAGACGATGGAATCCTTAACTTAAGATTTCTGGTTGACAGCCAGACCAAGTCTCCTACCTTGAAAGCTGGTGCAGGTTTACGAAATTTATCTGCTGCTTTCTTGTACCTTTCTTGAGCCGATTCCAGATTTTCCTTTAGAAGATCCATATTCTTCTGTAAAGTCGTGATTCTTTCAGCCACTGCTGGTAAAGGCGTTTCTATGGGAAATCGTGGTAGAATGTTAGGATGATAACCTAGATTAGAGTAAAAAGGAGACTGTTAAGTGGAGGCACTCTGAGAGTTGTTATACGAGAACTCAGCTAATGGAAGTAGATCCACCCAATCATCCTGTAGGTGGCAGATAAAGCAGCGGAGATACTGCTCCAGGGTTTGATTGGTTCGTTCGGTCTGTCCATTAGTCTGGGGATGAAAAGCAGAAGAAAGGTTTACTTTAATGTCCAATGCTGCACAGAAATTTTGCCAAAACCTAGAAGTGAATTGCACCCCTCGATCCGAAATAACCTCATCCGGTACTCCATGTAAGCGAAACACATCTTTAATCATCAAATCTGATGTCTGTTTTGCAGTGGGTAAGCCGACACAAGGGATAAAATGAGCTGCCTTTGTTAGACGGTCAACCACCACTAGAATGGTGTTCTTCCCCTGAGAGGTTGGTAACTCCACAATGAAGTCCATAGAAATGGATCCCCACGGGCGGGACGGGGTGGGAAGAGGCTGTAACAGACCAGTTGGTGTGGAGCGAGGTGTTTTGCATCTTGCACAGACCTCACATGAAGTGACATAATTCAAAACATCCTTCCTGCAAGTGGGCCACCAAAAGAAACGAGAAAGAAATTCCTGTGTCTTTAGAATTCCTCTATGCCCAGCTATCTTGGAATCGTGAATGAGTTGCAATACTCTTAATCTGACTGTTTCAGGAATATACAGACGTTGTCCCTGAATCCACACACCATTCTTAAAGACAAGACTTACGTCCCTTGGGGGTTGTGCCAAAAAGGAATCCGCATGGTATGCTTCCTTGATGTCCTTAAGTAGGTCTTGATTATGAATTACTCCTAGGAATCTAGAGTCAGGAAGAATAGTCTTAGGAGGAGTAATTGGACGTGTCTCTGCTGAGTAAATCCTAGAGAGTGCATCAGCCTTTCCATTGCGCGATCCTGGTCTATAAGAGATGATAAAATTAAATTGGTTTAAGAAAAGATTCCAGCGAGCCTGGCGAGGAGTCAGGCACTTAGCCGACCTGATAAACTCAAGGTTACGATGGTCTGTCAGGACGACTATTTGCTGTGCAGCACCCTGAAGAAGGTGTCTCCATTCTTTGAAGGCGGCAATAATGGCCAACAACTCTCTATTGCCCACATCGTAGTTCCTCTCAGCCGAAGACAACTGCTGGGAAAAGAAGGCACAGGGATGCAAGACATTCTTCTCACCTGTTCTCTGAGAGAGTATAGCTCCAACGGCACAGTCTGAAGCATCCACCTCTATTATGAAGGCAAGCTCGGGGTTGGGATGTACTAGGATAGGTGCAGTGGTAAATTTATCTTTTAGACGGGAAAATGCTTCCTGGGCTTGGGGAGTCCAGGAAAACCTAGACTCTTTCCGGGTAAGTTGAGTGATAGGTGACACTACCTCAGAGAAATTTCTAATGAAACGTCTATAGAAGTTGGCAAACCCGATGAAGCGCTGTACCTCCTTCACATTTCTAGGACTTGGCCAATCCTTGATGGCTTGGGTTTTGCTTCCATCCATACTAATTCCTTGTGTAGACAGTACATACCCCAGAAATTGAATTTCAGTCCTATGGAATTCACACTTTTCAAGTTTGATGTAAAGATGATTTTGTCTTAGACGTTCCAAGACCATTCTCACATGTCCATGATGTTCCTCTGTGGAGTTAGAAAAAATTAGAATATCATCCAAATAAATTACCACGAATGTATCTAGGAGATCCCTGAAGATGTCATTCACCAAGTGTTGGAAAGTGGCTGGGGCGGTACTCAGACCAAAAGGCATAACTAGATATTCAAAGTGTCCATAGCGTGACCTGAATGCAGTCTTCCATTCATCCCCAGGTCTAATACGGACTAAGTTATAGGCCCCACGAAGATCTAGTTTAGAAAAAATTTTGGCATGTCGCACTCTCTCCAATAACTCAGGGATTAAAGGCAATGGATAACGGTTTCTAATAGTAACCTTATTGAGTTCCCTATAGTCTACGCATGGTCTCAGAGATCCATCTTTCTTCTTTACAAAGAAGATGGGTGCACCTGCAGGAGATGAAGAGGGGCGTATGAAGCCCTTGGCTAGATTTTCATCTATGTAATCCTTTAAAGCCTTTAGCTCGGGCCCCGCCAGGGGGTAGATCTTACCAAAAGGTATCTCTGCTCCAGGCAATAATTCAATTGGACAATCATATGGACGGTGAGGAGGAAGCTGGTCAGCGTTCTTCTTGTCACATAAATCCACATAGTCCTGGTATACAGCTGGTAGTTCAGGGACTGACATGATTCCTTTAGGAACAGAGCAAGCTGAAACTTTTGGACTCATCTGTTTCTCTGGAAAGTGTAATTCCTTGGTCTCCCAGTTAATGGTAGGATTCTGAGCCTGCAGCCATGGCAGCCCTAGAATAATGGGAAAGTGGGGAGAAGAGATAAGCATAAAGGACAGTTTCTCTTGATGATCTTTACCCATAAGAACCCTCAAAGGCTCTGTTTCCTGATCCACTGGTCCAGAGGTCAGCAGGGAGCCATCCACAGTTTCCATCTGTACTGGAGTAGCCTTCTTCACTGAACGTATTCCCTGTTTCAGAGCAAAGGAGACATCCATAAAATTTCCACTTGCCCCGAGTCGATCATAGCAGAGCTAGACACCCAAGCTGAGTCAACCCAGAGTTTGATGGAAAGAAAGCAATGAGAATTGTTTTTCTTACAACTCAGCTGGGACACCGCTGAGGAAACTTGAAAAATGGCAGCGTTTACACAGTCAACGTCCTCAGAGGTAACGGAGTTTAAGTCCGAGAAATCAAGATCTGTAGCTGCAGATCTCTCTGGAGCCTGAGGCTCGGACCTGACAGATCCCCTCTCGCAACACTCACAATGAATGAGTGCTGCAGTAGTCTTACGAGAACGGCTGGGGCAGTTTATAATGAAGTGCCCTGACTTACCACAATAGAAACATAGATTCTCCTTAAAACGATGTTCCTTGCGTGCATCACTAACCCGTCGTTGTAAAGAGTCTACCTGCATGGGTTCAGGTTCAGGTTCCCGTGTAATCCTACTCAAAGGTTCCTTAGCTGGAGAGGAAGGTAGGAAAAGGTTAGTACGATTGCTTTCGAACCATCTCTCTTGCCTGCGTTCAGTCAGACGAGTATCAATACGGATGCAGTAGTTAGGTGACTTTATTAACGCAGTGGGAGGGTCGGCACGAGCAAGTTCATCCTTAATCAGTGGAGATAACCCCTTTCGAAAAATAGATTTTTTGGCGGAACTGTCCCAGGTGGTATCAAGGGCCCATCTCCTGAAATCCAAGGCATATTCAGCTACCGAGTGCTTACCTTGGCGCAAAGCTAACATGGCTGCTTCAGCTGTTGCACCTCGATTGGGGTCATCAAACACCTGCCCCATGGCTGAAATAAAATCATCAAGGTGATTCAAACAATCATCCTCAGTCTCAATCAGAGGGTTTGCCCACATTAAAGCCTTGTTGGTAAGCAACATAATTATAGTAAGCACCTTAGATCGTTCAGTGGGAAATTGTGAAGCATGTGCAGAAAAAAAAAGATTGCATTGATTAATAAATCCCCTGAATTTCTCACGTTCACCGCCAAAACGAAAAGGGGGCAACTTGGGAATCCCAGCACTCGGGGCTATGGCAGGAGCCTGGACTCGCCCCTCTAGAACCTCAATCCTGGCTCGCAAATCCTGGGTAGTCTGTCCAACCACTTGCAAATTGTGATTATTGAGGTCCTGTAGATTTGTAAAACGGGTCTTTATATTCTGCAAATCTGCAAGGATATTATCAGTCACTCCGCAAAGTTCCTTTATGCGGGCCTCCATTTTCCAGATCTTTTAAGACAGGATTACTGGAAGAAGAGGAGAGAAAAAAAACAATAGTGTTCACCTGTGGCAACACTGCAGAGAGAAAAAAAAATTAAGGGAACTGCTCACCTGGAATGGTTGTGAGAAGTCACAACCACTATCATCACAGAAAGTTTCAACCAGACATCTGATATCCAGAGTTACAGCAGACAAAAAAGAGAAAAGAAAGGAAAAAAAAAAACAATAGTGTTTACCTGTGGTAACACTGCAAAAAGAAAAAACTTAAGGGAATTGCTCACCTGGAATGGTTGTGAGAAGTCACAACCACTGTCATCACAGAAAGTACAACCGGACGTCTGATATCCACAGTACAGCAGACACAGCCTTCCAGACCCAGCAGACACTAACGTTTTGGCTTCAGAATCTTGTAATGTATGTAGTACAGTTCATATAGCGTCTTGTGCTTGGGTGCGATGAAAACACAGGAGTCACAGGTTTGATATAGAAAAGTCCTGTATTACTTCATACAAGTTGGCAGAAATAGTCACACAGTTTGCAGACACAGAAACAGGAGACACAGCAGGCCAGAGTAATCCAAGCTCAGCAATCACTCTCCAATACAGATTCAGGATCTTCTTCTCTGTTACCGTAAGTCCATGCAAACGTGGGTCTTTCACAGAGCAGGGTTCAGAGTCCACAAGTGCTTCAGAGTTCCTCAGTAGGAATAGCTGGAGTACAAGGTCCAAGGCTTACAGGAGTCAAGTCACAGGTTCACTGCAGGCTAGATTCTGAAGCACTGATTGCTCAGCTGTGGCTGCTTAAGAAGCAAAGGAGAGAATCAGGGCGGGAACATGCAAGCTGGAAACTCCATTTTGACTGAGGGCAAGATAGCTGCAGCAAGACAGAAAGTAAAATGGCTGACGAACAAACTGAGTTTCAGGAATATATACATAGAACCTTACAGTATGCTTGCGCCTTTGTTTGGACGCACAGACTGCCTTCCTGCTGTGACGCGTTGGGTAGTGAACAGTTGTGTGCAGTGTTCACTGTAGTCTGAGGTTTTCATTTTTGGAGTGCAGATCACGCTCCAGTTAGTTCTTCAACCACTGCTGGTTGTAGTCTGCTGAGCGTGTGTCACTGCCTCATCCTTGACATTTTTCTCTAATTGTTGCTGCTCCATTCTATTTCAAATAACTCAAATCTATTAGTGTGACGCGCTTCCATCCGTATCCAATACATTGGTTGCAAACACTATAGAAGTACACAAAGGGGACTTTCACACCTAGTGAACAGTTGTGTGCAGTGTTCACTGCAGTCTCTGCGGAATAACCACACTTAGGCCTTATAACTTTTCTGACTTTCTTTATCAATCTACCAAGATGAAGAAGGCAGGGAGTAAGGCACGTGGTCGTGGCTGTGGAGTTTCAGCAGGGAGAGGACGTGGGGATTCTGTGGCTGCTGCCGCCCCCAGTGACACAGCATCCACCAGTTTTCCCCGTGAGCGTTCCTTTATGCGCACTTTTGTAGGAGGTCGGCGTACCCCCCTGCTGCGGGAAGAACAAATTGAAGTCGTTGTTGGTTGGATGGCAGCCAATGCATCGACTTCAATTGCTTCCACCTCCTCTCAGGACCACAGCACTGTTGAGCAATCATCTGTCTCTTCACCGCCTGGCAAATTGCCCAGGCAGTCAGAGAGTTCTGTACAGGAGCCAGCTGAGTCTCTGCTTCTGTACTCAGAATCTGTTGGCTTGCAAACAGGGGCCCAGCCAAGCAGCATTCTGGAATGTGAAGAAGAGGGAGTATGCAGTGATGCGCAACAGCTGTATCTCTCTGAATCTGAAGAGGCGGGTGAGCCAGTGCCGATGGTCAGCACACCGCAGAATGCATCTGATGATGATGAGACTCAGGTGCCAGTTTCTGTTGAGCATGGTGCTGGCCAGACCACCCAACAGCAGCAGGTGTTGGAAGAGGATAGTGGAGATGATGAGGTCCAAGACCCAACATGGCGTGAGGAACTGGAAGGTGGTGGGAGCAGCTCTGAGGAAGAGATTGCCCCAACGGTACAAACAGGAGGGAGAGTTAGGCTGCAGACTCGGTTGCCTGTAGCCTCCAGTTTGGCACCTGTTCGGAGCAGTTCTCTTCCAAAAGTCAAAACGGGCGCTCCCAGGACTTGCACTGCGTGGTCCTTTTTTGACACACTTGCAGATGATATTTGCTGTCAAGGACACCGCACTGCACATGCTCACTGAGCCAGTGCACGTGTCCTAAGTAAACCAACTGTGCCCCAAGATACCTGTAAGCAGAGCCGCAGCAAGGAAGACGTGTGTTTCTGTGTAACAGGACCTTCCGCAGCATGTGACTGCCAAGGGGCGGAGCCGGCCACACGTCTCTCAGAGGCAGCAGTAATGAATGATGTGTACTGCAGACTAACAGGACCTGCAGCACATGACTGCTGGGGCGTGGCCTAAGCTCCAGAGATCTAGGAACTGCAGGAAAATTCCTAGCAGGGTAACTACGAGATAAAGTTACCAAGGGACAAAGACAGGGACGAAAACCAGGACAGGCCGAGATCAGAGCACAAGATAGCACGACAGTACCAAAGGGTTAGACAGAACGGATAGTCAGGAAGTAGCAATAGATCAGTAAACCAGAGCGGGCAATAGACAGTACAATAGGGACAAAACTGTAACGGAGTATCGATAGCCAAGCCAGGAGGTCAGAACCGGAGAAGACAATCTAAGCAAAACGTGAGACAGAGAGCAGAGTGAGCAAACAGACCGGGTCATACACAGGAATCAAACAAGCAGAGCAGTATACACGCAAACCAGGGGAGTCAAATACACAGTCACAACGAAAGTATAGCTGACAGAGAATCTCCCTCTGGACTGGGTATAAATACCCTCCCTGATCCAAAGGGAGGCCAGCAAAAGTTAACCCTGAATGGACAGGACATTAACCATGTCCTATACCATGACATTTGCTATGTCAAATGCAAGCTGTGTAATCAAAAAGTAAAAAGAGGTAAAAGTGTCAGTAACCTCAATACCACTAATATGTGGAAACATGTGCGGACAAAGCACGTAGTTGAGTTACAAAGACACACTGGAGATGTAGGCCAACCTACAGCAGCACCTACATCTTCAGGTCGTGTTGGAGCCTCTTCCTCCAGCTCACACACAGCTGGTTCGGCTTCCTCACAGGATCGCCATGGAAGAACCTCGGTCACTGTTGTCCAGAGACAAAGTGTTATTCCACCCACAGCAGCAAGTTCCCTGTCATCCTCACACTCCCAGGCCACAAAACAGCCATCGGTAGCACAGGCATGGGATAAAAGACGGCCATACTCGGCAAACCATCCACGAGCACAGGCTCTGAATGCTGGCATTGCAAAACTCCTGTCCCTTGAAATGCTGTCATTCAGGCTGGTGGAGACTGACAGTTTCCGTAACTTAATATCATTGGCAGTCCCACAATACAATGTGCCAAGCCGATTTCATTTCAGCAGGCAAGCCGTCCCTGGTCTGCAAAAGCATGTTGAGGGAAAAATTAAACATGCGCTACTAAACGCCGTCAGTAGCAAGGTCCACCTGACCACCGATACGTGGACCAGTACCCATGGCCATGGATGATACCTTTCCCTCACTGCCCATTGGGTCAATGTTGTGGAGCCGGGTACTGATCTTGCGAGTGGCGCTGTACGTGTTCTGCCAACTCCAAGGATTGCAGGAATCAAGTCTCTACACATTGACTCCTCCTCCTACTCCAGTTCCTCAGAATCATCGCTGCAGGAGCCGTCACGGTCTACCTCCACATGGACCCGTGAACGCTTACCTGTTGCGACCGATATGAGCACAGCCTTGGCCAAACGGCAACAGGCCATATATGAAGGAGATGCAAGCACAGCTATAGAAAAGGTGCCACAGTAGGTTCCCAAACCGGATACTGTGTATAAAAAGACTGGGCACACTTGTAGTAGTGTATCAAGTGAAGATTTTAATAAATGCCGTGGTCACTTAACTAGAGCAAACGTTTCGGTCAAAAGACCTTCATCAGTGTGCTATGAAAAACAAAAATATATATATACATAGGTGAATGGACCACATGTGAACAAACATAAGTAAAGTATATACACTTTTGGACAAGGCAATGAACAGTATACAATCTTAGGAAATTAATACTATCCAACCGACAGTATATTAAGTCCAAGCGACCCAAAGATATAAATGATGAGGCAGACTTAGAATAATGACATACCTAGTTATAGTGATGTTAGTGGAAACGGCCTGACCTGCACATATAACTGCAAAAAGTCTGTAGAGTGAACATATTGATTATACATATATTTCACATAGTGTGAATGAATAAGAGGTAGGGATGTAGTGATACACAGACCGCAGGGATCATAAAGTTCCGTTTTGTGATTCCAGTGATCGCTATAAATAAATGTTAACTGTAATCAATTGGTGAAAATACCTTTAAGACAAGTGCTGCACCATTGAATGAATAGACATACCGGTTTCACAGGATCTTCAGATCTATAGAAAGACTGATGGCTACCGGTGCTATGGTGCAGTAAATAGATAATAATCAGTACTCTTAGAAGAGGTGACCATGTCTCAGTGGAGAAAATGATATTGTGCACTTACCAAACGCAGTGAGTTCAATAGCCTAGGACCTCGGACGCGGCATCCACCACTAGTCACAGGGTAGGGAAACGTGCAATGTGCGGCAGTTAAATAGGCAGCGTTGTGACTGTCTCGTGCACGAAGCACCGGAAGTCGTCATACCGGAAGTGACGTCAGTATAGGGAAGTGAATGCATAATACTGTTGCGTTCCAAGCTCCTGACATTTGCGTTTCACCTATTTGCTGAGAGTGCAGAGGTAGTGAGACTTGCCGGAGTAAAGAGCTAGGTGATGAGTGAGAGACATATCTGGTGCGTCATAGAATAAGTGCAGGATATTAGCGATTCTGTGGAAGAAGGAAATAATAGAATCAATAACATTCATAATGATAATGCGGTATCTGACAATATCTATTATGGTATCATCCCTCAAATCACACATTAGAAAAAAGCATGCAGATCATAATCCCTATTAAAACCTTTGGGGTATAAAGTGTTGAGCTCATGGATCCAGTACGCTTCCCTGCGTTTGAGCAAGGATATACGATCGCCACCACGGCGTGGTGGTGGGACATGTTCAACGACCTGAAAGCGTAATTGCGATATATTATGTCCCTTACTGATAAAGTGAGCTGGAATGGGGAGAAGTGTTTCCTTGCAACGAATCGTAGACTTGTGCTTCGATATTCTATCCTTAATGCATTGTGTGGTCTCTCCAATATAGAGAAGACCACACGGACATTTGATCAGGTAGACAACGAAATTGGAGTTACAAGTAAAGTAATGTTTGATATTGTATATTTTACCCGTATGTGGGTGATGAATGGTGTTACCCTATCTTTGACTTTCTCTTATAATCCAGAACAAACCTCCAACATTATAGCTCTGTCCAAGATACCCAGCGATTTTCTTAAAATCCCACCCAGCGAAACTAGAGGCCAAGACTGGGAACGGGAACTGAGACACTTCACTAGCCTTGAACTCCATGGGGCAACTTTAACGGAGTATTTGAAAGCACAAAGGATACCACGGGGTCTTCGGGTGTCTCTCCGCCCCACTCTGTTTAGCGATTCCACTGAATTTTGTACTAAGTTTGAACTTATTCTTAATAAGGCTATGTGCACACGTTGCGGAATTGCCATGGAAATTTCCGCGGCAATTCCGCACCTCCCTGCCGCGGGAAATCCGCATATTATAGGTATGCGTATTCCCGCTAAACACTAGCGTTTTGCAAGCGGAATTAGCTTGCAGAACGCTAGCGTTTTACAAGCTATCTGACAGGGTGGTCACACGAGTCAAACAAGTGTTTGACTCGTGTGACCAACATTTTACTATTGATGCCGCCTATGTCGCATCAATAGTAAAAAGATCTAATGTTAAAATAATAAAAAAAATAGTAAATAATGATATTCTCACCTTCCGGCGTCCCCGCAGCTTTCCCGCCTCTCAGCGACGCTCCCGGCAAGTTCCGTTCCCAGGAGTGCTTTGCGGCAATCATCCCGATGACGTAGCATCTCGCGAGACCGCTACGCCATCTGGGTGATCTCGCAATGCACTCCTAGGAACGCGATTGGCGGGAGCGTCGCTGAGAGGCGGGAAAGCTGCGTGGGACGCCGGAAGGTGAGAATATCATTATTTTTTATTTTAATTATTGTTTTTACATGGATATGGTACCCAGGGCTTGGAGGAGAATCTCCTCTCCTCCAGACCCTGGGTACCATCCGCACATGAACCGCTTACTTTCCGCATGGTGGGCACAGCCACATGCAGAAAGTAAGCGGTTCAATGCATTCCTATGGCGGCGGAATCGCCGCGGTTCCGCAAAAAAGAATGAGCATGCTGCGGATTCTCCCGCGATGCGATTCCGCCGCGGAAAAACCCGCAGCATGTGCACAGCATTGCGGAATCTCATAGGCCTTAATGAGTTGTATTGTGTAAGCGGTTTTGCCGCGGTTTCGCGGCGTTTCCGCCGCGAAAAACCGCGGCAAAACCGCTAAAAAACCGCAACGTGTGCACATAGCCTAAGTGTTCTTTTGATCTTATGGTCCTAACACTAGAGCATTTGCACAAGGAACTCTCCTTATGCGAAGAGAAGATTAAGAACATAGAAAGCCAGCTGATAGCTACCAATTCCGCTGAGGATTTCAATTCTTTGAAATCTAAGATTGAATCCAACATATCTCAATATCGTCGAGACATCGAACAACGCAAAAGAAACAAATTCAGACGGGACCAGGAGGATTACGAACAGGACAGAGTCTATCAATGGCGGGACAGACCATCTTCACGACAACTCTACACAAGATCAAACTATCGCTCCTCACCGGAGGTTTCTACCTCAGGTTCAGACATAGAGAGATCAACATACCAGGACCGTTTTTTAGGCCGCCAGAGACATTCACAAAGAAGAAGAGGACAAGGCGGGGGAGGCGACGGTCCACGCAACATGGACTCAGGCCTGGTGACACGCTCACAGGTACGAATTCACTCGTGGTAAATATTTCATCGAAAATACTGGGATAGCCGAACATAGACTCCTACAGAGGGGCTTATCATTTTGTCCCAGCTACAAGAACAGTACCTTTCATCTGGACATGGATTTACAGAGATTTTATAGATCTCTACGCCTAAAACTCCATTTCTCGGAACAGACTAATCTTCCTATCCCAAGTATATTACCCACAAACTGCTTAACCGCAGAAAGTCTGAATTTACGTACTAAGAGCTCCTATAGACCACCCCAGGGGTCCCATGCGTTAGAGACGTTTATTCAATTTGTTAACAACTCCTTTCAACAGTTACGCCAGGATACTAATCGAGGCAAAATTTATTTTCCATCTAATCTTTCTCCACTTGATAGACAAGCACTTAGATCCCTCCAGAGTGATAAAGAGTTAATCATCAAACCTGCTGATAAAGGCGGGGCAATAGTGGTAATGGATAAGGCTCTTTATACTAAGGAGATATTCCGCCAACTCAATGACACTACCACATACAAAAAACTCCCGGGCAACCCTACGACCAATAGAATCATAGAATCATAGAATCATAGAATGGTAGAGTTGGAAGGGACCTCCTGGGTCATCTGGTCCAACCCCCTGCTCAAAGCAGGATTCTCTAAATCATCCCAGACAGATGTCTATCCAGCCTCTGTTTGAAGACTTCCATTGAAGGAGAACTCACCACCTCTTGTGGCAGCCTGTTCCACTCATTGATCACCCTAACTGTCAAAAAGTTTTTTCTAATATCTAATCTGTGTCTCCTCCCATTCAGTTTCATCCCATTGCTTCTAGTCTTTCCTTGCGCAAATGAGAATAAAGATGATCCTTCTACAATGTGACAGCCCTTGAGATATTTGTAGACAGCTATTAAGTCTCCTCTCAGTCTTCTTTTTTGCAAGCTAAACATTCCCAATTCCTGCAACCGTTCCTCATAGGACATGGTTTGCAGACCGGTCACCATTCTGGTGGCTCTTCTCTGAACTTGCTCCAGTTTGTTGATGTCTTTTTTAAAATGTGGTGCCCAAAACTGGACACAGTATTCCAGATGAGGTCTGACCAAAGAGGAGTAGAGGGCAATAATGACCTCACGTGATCTAGACTGTATGCTTCTGTTGATACATCCTAGAATTGCATTTGCCTTTTTTGCTGCTGCATCACACTGTTGACTCATGTTAAGTCTGTGATCAATTAGTATACCCAAGTCTTTTTCACATGTGCTGTTACTTAGCCCTATTCCTCCCATTTTGTATATGCTTTTTTCATTTTTATTGCCCAGATGTAGTACTTTGCATTTTTCCCTGTTAAAATCCATTCTGTTAGTTGCTGCCCACTGCTCCAGTTTATGTATATCTTTTTGAATCCTCTCTCTCTCTTCTCTAGTATTAGCTACCCCTCCTAGCTTTGTGTCATCAGCAAATTTGATCAGTTTACCCTCAATTCCTTCATCTAAATCATTGATAAAGATGTTGAACAATACAGGGCCCAAAACAGAGCCTTGTGGTACCCCACTTGAGACATTCTTCCAACTGGATGTGCAGCCATTTACAACCACTCTTTGGGTCCGATCACTAAGCCAGTTATGAATCCACCTAACAGTTGCCTTGTCCATTCCATACTTAGTCATTTTTTCAATAAGGATTGTGTGAGATACTTTGTCAAATGCTTTGCTGAAGTCAAGATATACTATATCTACAGCATTTCCCTGATCCACCCAGTCAGTGATTCTGTCAATATTCAAAGACAGATTAGTCTATTATTGGATAAATACAGTGACATGGGCATTCTGGATAATAAGACATGTGATTTTCTCACAAAAAAATATCCAATTATTCCAGTATTTTATGTATTGCCCAAGATTCACAAAAATCTACAGGAACCCCCCGGACGACCCATTGTAGCCTCAACAGACTCGATTCTATCACCAATATCTATATATCTGGAAAAAATTATTACACCTCTCATTAAAAACACTGCGTCATTTCTTTTGGATACAGGTTCATTTCTTGCCACGATAGGCACCATCACCCCCATACCACCTGATACTATTCTAGTCTCATTTGATGTGAAAGACTTGTACACATCTATTCCACATTTAGAAGGGGTATCCTCTACCAGACGTCTACTCACAATGTCAGGCATGCATCCTGATCAAATTGACCTATGCTGTGACCTCCTGCTGACAGTCTTGACCAATAATTTTTTCTTATTTGAAGATGACTTCTATCTACAGGTACGAGGCACAGCAATGGGATCCAACGTAGCGCCTCCTTATGCAAATGCATATATGGCTCATTTTGAGGACTCCCTCATCTATAAACATAATCTCTTCCAAACACACTGTATTAGTGTGGAAGAGATTCATTGATGACATCTTTTGCATCTGGAAAGGAGACAGCACATCATTAGACATCTTCTTCACTATGTTAAAGACCTCCTGGCCAGGCCTTGATTTCACTATGACTCAGGACACACATAGACTTAACTTTCTAGACACCCTAGTGATTAAGGATTCAGATGGCAATTTAACAACAGATCTCTATCAGAAACCCACAGACAGGAATAGCCTTCTCCATTATGAAAGCTTTCACCCTCTCAAAATGAAAAGCTCTATACCACAATCCCAGATCCAGCGCGTCACACGGATTGTATCAGATACTGAACAATGCAACCTAAGAATAAAAGAGTTACAATCTAAATTTATTGCTAGAGGTTACCCTCCACACACGGTATTACCCAGGACCACACCAAGGAATGTGGACAGGGGTATGAATAAACGTACACCTTTCGTACATGATTTTCACCCAGCCGCTTACAAAATCCACACGGCTATACGTAGACACTGGCACATTCTCCAAACTGCCCACCCCACCGTGGAAGCTTTTCAGCAACCATTTTTGCCTTGCTTCCGGAGAGCTCGCAACCTACGAGATACATTAGTTCATGCAGACATCGGTTCCACGAAACCCAGTGTCACACAGAGATCTTTACTGAATCCCAAAATGGGCACTTTTCCATGCCTTTCGTGTAACCAATGCAATAATATTTTAAAGGGTAACACCATTCATCACCCACATACGGGTAAAATATACAATATCAAACATTACTTTACTTGTAACTCCAATTTCGTTGTCTACCTGATCAAATGTCCGTGTGGTCTTCTCTATATTGGAGAGACCACACAATGCATTAAGGATAGAATATCGAAGCACAAGTCTACGATTCGTTGCAAGGAAACACTTCTCCCCATTCCAGCTCACTTTATCAGTAAGGGACATAATATATCGCAATTACGCTTTCAGGTCGTTGAACATGTCCCACCGCCACGCCGTGGTGGCGATCGTATATCCTTGCTCAAACGCAGGGAAGCGTACTGGATCCATGAGCTCAACACTTTATACCCCAAAGGTCTTAATAGGGATTATGATCTGCATGCTTTTTTCTCATGTGTGATTTGAGGGATGATACCATAATAGATATTGTCAGATACCGCATTATCATTATGAATGTTATTGATTCTATTATTTCCTTCTTCCACAGAATCGCTAATATCCTGCACTTATTCTATGACGCACCAGATATGTCTCTCACTCATCACCTAGCTCTTTACTCCGGCAAGTCTCACTACCTCTGCACTCTCAGCAAATAGGTGAAATGCAAACGTCAGGAGCTTGGAACACAAGCTCCACACACTATTATGCATTCACTTCCCTATACTGACGTCACTTCCGGTATGACGACTTCCGGTGCTTCGTGCACGAGACAGTCACAACGCTGCCTATTTAACTGCCGCACATTGCACGTTTCCCTACCCTGTGACTAGCGGTGGATGCCGCGTCCGAGGTCCTAGGCTATTGAACTCACTGCGTTTGGTAAGTGCACAATATCATTTTCTCCACTGAGACATGGTCACCTCTTCTAAGAGTACTGATTATTATCTATTTACTGCACCATAGCACCGGTAGCCATCAGTCTTTCTATAGATCTGAAGATCCTGTGAAACCGGTATGTCTATTCATTCAATGGTGCAGCACTTGTCTTAAAGGTATTTTCACCAATTGATTACAGTTAACATTTATTTATAGCGATCACTGGAATCACAAAACGGAACTTTATGATCCCTGCGGTCTGTGTATCACTACACTACTACAAAACCAGGGGAGGAGTCCCGAGGAGATAATTTGCATATTCCCAGTGCCTTCTGGGATAAGTGAAGAGTCTCCGCGAGCTCAAGGAACACTGGATTTTGGCTGTTGCAGCTGAAAGGAGGACATCAGTAAACCAGGGGAGGAGTCCCGAGGAGATAATTTGCATATTCCCAGTGCCTTCTGGGATAAGTGAAGAGTCTCCGCAGCTCAAGGAACACTGGATTTTGGCTGTTGCAGCTGAAAGGAGGACATCAGTAAACCAGGGGAGGAGTCCCGAGGAGATAATTTGCATATTCCCAGTGCCTTCTGGGATAAGTGAAGAGTCTCCGCGAGCTCAAGGAACACTGGATTTTGGCTGTTGCAGCTGAAAGGAGGACATCAGTAAACCAGGGGAGGAGTCCCGAGGAGATAATTTGCATATTCCCAGTGCCTTCTGGGATAAGTGAAGAGTCTCCGCGAGCTCAAGGAACACTGGATTTTGGCTGTTGCAGCTGAAAGGAGGACATCAGTAAACCAGGGGAGGAGTCCCGAGGAGATAATTTGCATATTCCCAGTGCCTTCTGGGATAAGTGAAGAGTCTCCGCGAGCTCAAGGAACACTGGATTTTGGCTGTTGCAGCTGAAAGGAGGACATCAGTAAACCAGGGGAGGAGTCCCGAGGAGATAATTTGCATATTCCCAGTGCCTTCTGGGATAAGTGAAGAGTCTCCGCGAGCTCAAGGAACACTGGATTTTGGCTGTTGCAGCTGAAAGGAGGACATCAGTAAACCAGGGGAGGAGTCCCGAGGAGATAATTTGCATATTCCCAGTGCCTTCTGGGATAAGTGAAGAGTCTCCGCGAGCTCAAGGAACACTGGATTTTGGCTGTTGCAGCTGAAAGGAGGACATCAGTAAACCAGGGGAGGAGTCCCGAGGAGATAATTTGCATATTCCCAGTGCCTTCTGGGATAAGTGAAGAGTCTCTGCGAGCTCAAGGAACACTGGATTTTGGCTGTTGCAGCTGAAAGGAGGACATCAGTAAACCGCGCACCTAGCGGCGCACGAGTTTTGGCTTATATTTCACCGCTTGATTATCTCTTGAACAATAAGAACATGGAAGAGGCTAGGAGCCATGTGGTGAGCTGCATTTCTTGCTACATGTTCATAGACTTACCAGTGGAAAAGCCAAACTTCACATGCCAGAAATGCAAGCTTTGTGTCCCTGTTGGAGGAAAAGTTGCAAAATCTGGAAGAGAGGTTATCTACATTGAAGACCATTAAGGAAGGTGAAGAGTTCTTAGACAGAGCAGAATTATCTCTTCATGGTACAGAAAGAGAAGAAATTCGAAGTGCAACTGAAGAAACAGAGGAATGGAAGCATGTGACCCAGAGAAGCAGGAGGATCAGGAGGCAGTCAGCACCAATTCTGCTCAGGAACCAATACCAGGCTCTTACACAGGAGAACGATGAAGAAATACATCAGGATAAGACTTTGCCCACAAACAACCTTGTACGCCCTCAGAGTCCTCCTGAATGGAGAAAGAAAACTGTTGTGAAGAAGAAACGGAGAGTTGTTGTCATGGGCGATTCCCTGTTGAGAGGAACAGAGGCCGCTATCTGCAGACCGGATATAACCTCAAGAGAAATGTGCTGTCTTCCAGGTGCAAAAATTAAAGATGTGTCTGACAGGATATCAGGACTCTTCAGACCTAAAGATGACTACCCATTCCTGCTAATACATGTGGGGACAAATGACACCGCTAGAAACGACCTGGAAACCATCTGCAGTGACTTTGAAAACTTAGGTAAGAAAGTGAAAGAACTGGGAGCGCAGGTGGTCTTCTCTTCCATCCTCCCAGTGGATGGCCATGGAACAAGGAGGTGGAATAAGATTCTGCAGGTGAACAACTGACTACGTCGATGGTGCCGTCAGCAAGGATTTGGATTTCTGGATCACGGAGTGAATTACCTATACGATGGACTACTGGCTAGAGATGGGGTGCACCTTACGAAGACTGGAAAACATGTATTTGGAAGTCGCCTTGCTACACTCATCAGGAGAGCTTTAAACTAGAACAATGTGGGAAGGGAAGCAAAACGCCAGCAAAAGCCATACACTTGACAAATACTATTGAGATTTCTGCTATTAGAAGTGAAGGGGAAGAACAAAGACAAAAAATTTTACATAATAAAAATATTGAAGGAAGAGAAACCAATCACAAACTAAAGTGTTTCTATACGAATGCACAAAGCATGGGCAACAAACAAGGAGAACTGGAGCTACTAACGCAGGAGAATAAATATGATGTCATTGGAATCACTGAGACTTGGTGGGACGATACACATGATTGGAATACAAGGCTAGAAGGATACAACTTATTTGCAAGAAACAGACTTGATAAACGAGGAGGAGGTGTTGCATTGTATGTTAGAAAAGCGTATATCTGCACAGAGATTGACGCTTCAAAGACTGGGAGTTCTGTGGAAACTGTTTGGGTAAGAATACAAGGACAGAACAATGGAAAGGACACCATTGTAGGCATTTACTACAGGCCGCCTGTGCAAACTGAAGATATGGATGAACTCTTTATGCATCAAATGGCCAAGTTCTCCAAAAAATATGACATAGTGGTCATGGGAGATTTCAACTATCCAGACATTTGTTGGGAATCTCTCTCAGGCAAAACTAACAGGTCCAGGAAATTCTTATCCTCTCTTGCTGACAACTTTATCTTCCAAAAGGTAATGGAGAAAACAAGGGGATCTGCTACCTTGGATCTAATCCTCATAAACAGGGAGGAAATGGTGGAGGAGGTAAGAGTGGCTGGGACTCTAGGAGGTAGTGACCATGCTATTTTAGAATTTTGGATAACAAGAGGAGGAAGACCTGTGAAGACTCAGACGTCAAGGTTAGATTTCAGAAAGGCAGATTTTAAGGAACTCAGAAAGAGAATTGGAGGGATCCAATGGCTGGATATCCTTAAGGACAAAAATGTCCAGGAAGGATGGAAAATCTTGAAAAATGAGATTCTCAAAGCACAATCGTTAACAATTCCGAAAAGAGGGAAGAATGGGAAGCATTTAAGGAAACCAGGATGGATGAACATAGAACTTAAACACATGCTAAAAAGGAAGAAAGAAATGTTTATCAAATGGAAAGAGGGAGGCATATCTAAAGAAGAATATAATGCCGTCTGCAGAACCTGCAGGGCACAAATCAGATTATCTAAAGCTGACAATGAATTAAGGCTTGCAAGTGACGTCAAAAGCAACAAAAAAGGATTTTGGGGATACGTCAAAAGTAAAAGAAAAGTCAAAGATGCTATAGGATTTTTACAGGATGAAAATGATGAAATGGTAAGTCAGGATGTTGAGAAGGCTGAACTTTTAAATTCCTATTTTGCATCTGTTTTCTCTCAGAAAGGAAATGTAACATCAACTGATCTTCACTGTCCTATTAAAGGAATAGAAGAATCCAGGATATCTATAAACAGAAAGACAGTGAGGAAACACTTAGCTAACATAAATGAATTCAAGTCTCCAGGTCCAGATGAATTACACCCCAGGGTACTGAAGGAGATAGCAGAAGAAATTCTTGAACCACTGTCCATAATCTTTGAAAATTCTTGGAGAACAGGAGAAGTCCCAGAAGACTGGAGAAGAGCAAATGTTGTTCCTATCTTCAAAAGGGGAAGAAGGTGGACCCAGGGAACTACAGGCCGGTGAGTCTGACTTCTATACCAGGAAAGATCTTTGAACAAATTATTAAAGAACATGTATGCAAGTACCTGGATAAGAATGAAGTGATTAAACAGAGTCAGCATGGGTTTGTAACTAATAAGTCATGTCAGACTAACTTAATTTCCTTCTATGACAGAATCACTGACTGGGTGGATCAGGGAAATGCTGTAGATATAGTATATCTTGACTTCAGCAAAGCATTTGACAAAGTATCTCACACAATCCTTATTGAAAAAATGACTAAGTATGGAATGGACAAGGCAACTGTTAGGTGGATTTATAACTGGCTTAGTGATCGGACCCAAAGAGTGGTTGTAAATGGCTGCACATCCAGTTGGAAGAATGTCTCAAGTGGGGTACCACAAGGCTCTGTTTTGGGCCCTGTATTGTTCAACATCTTTATCAATGATTTAGATGAAGGAATTGAGGGTAAACTGATCAAATTTGCTGATGACACAAAGCTAGGAGGTGTAGCTAATACTAGAGAAGAGAGAGAGAGGATTCAAAAAGATATACATAAACTGGAGCAGTGGGCAGCAACTAACAGAATGGATTTTAACAGGGAAAAATGCAAAGTACTACATCTGGGCAATAAAAATGAAAAAAGCATATACAAAATGGGAGGAATAGGGCTAAGTAACAGCACATGTGAAAAAGACTTGGGTATACTAATTGATCACAGACTTAACATGAGTCAACAGTGTGATGCAGCAGCAAAAAAGGCAAATGCAATTCTAGGATGTATCAACAGAAGCATACAGTCTAGATCACGTGAGGTCATTATTGCCCTCTACTCCTCTTTGGTCAGACCTCATCTGGAATACTGTGTCCAGTTTTGGGCACCACATTTTAAAAAAGACATCAACAAACTGGAGCAAGTTCAGAGAAGAGCCACCAGAATGGTGACCGGTCTGCAAACCATGTCCTATGAGGAACGGTTGCAGGATTTGGGAATGTTTAGCTTGCAAAAAAGAAGACTGAGAGGAGACTTAATAGCTGTCTACAAATATCTCAAGGGCTGTCACATTGTAGAAGGATCATCTTTATTCTCATTTGCACAAGGAAAGACTAGAAGCAATGGGATGAAACTGAATGGGAGGAGACACAGATTAGATATTAGAAAAAACTTTTTGACAGTTAGGGTGATCAATGAGTGGAACAGGCTGCCACAAGAGGTGGTGAGTTCTCCTTCAATGGAAGTCTTCAAACAGAGGCTGGATAGACATCTGTCTGGGATGATTTAGAGAATCCTGCTTTGAGCAGGGGGTTGGACCAGAAGGCCCAGGAGGTCCCTTCCAACTCTACCATTCTATGATCCCTACCTCTTATTCATTCACACTATGTGAAATATATGTATAATCAATATGTTCACTCTACAGACTTTTTGCAGTTATATGTGCAGGTCAGGCTGTTTCCACTAACATCACTATAACTAGGTATGTCATTATTCTAAGTCTGCCTCATCATTTATATCTTTGGGTCGCTTGGACTTAATATACTGTTGGTTGGATAGTATTAATTTCCTAAGATTGTATACTGTTCATTGCCTTGTCCAAAAGTGTATATACTTTACTTATGTTTGTTCACATGTGGTCCATTCACCTATGTATATATATATATTTGTTTTTCATAGCACACTGATGAAGGTCTTTTGACCGAAACGTTTGCTCTAGTTAAGTGACCACGGCATTTATTAAAATCTTCACTTGATACACTACTACAAGTGTGCCCAGTCTTTTTATAAACGTCAACAGGCCGTCCTGAAATTAATTTCCATGGGGAATCGAAGCCACACAGCGCAGGAGCTCTGGAATGCCATCAAGCAGGAGAGCGACGTGTGGTTTTTGCCAGCGAATCTCCAGCCAGGCTTGGTAGTGTGTGACAATGGCCGAAATCTGGTGGCAGCTCTGGGCCTTGGCAACCTCACTCACATACCATGTCTGGCACATGTGCTCAACTTGGTCGTGCGGAGTTTTTGGAGGGACTATCCGGATCTTGATGCACTGCTGCACAAGGTCCGCCTATAGTGCGCTCACTTGCAACGTTCCAGCATGGCCAGATCGCGCATTGCAGCTCTGCAACGCAGATTTCGCCTTCCTGAACATCGCATCATATGTGACGTACCCACCAGGTGGAATTCCACGTTACATATGTTGGAGCGGTTGTGTGAGCAGCAGGCAGCAGTAATGGAGTATCAGCTGCATCAGGCGCAATCAACTCGCAATTTGCGCCGTTCACACTTCACCACTACTGAGTGGGCCTCTATAATAATAATAACAATAATAAGCTTTATTTATATAGTGCCAACATATTCCGCAGCGCTTTACAGTTTACCAGTTTCAGAACACAAGTCATAAGTAACAAAGTTAACAATACAATAATTAAAGCAATATAAGCCGCCCCTGCTCGTGAGAGCTTACAATCTACAATGAGGTGGGGGAGATACAAAGTACAGGTGTTTATATACAATGGTGTATTTACAATGATGGTCCAGCCATTTTGAGGGAGTGAGGGATGGATGGAGATAGTGAATGGGCTACACACACAGACTTACACATAGAATGACTTTGATTAGTGAATGTGATAGGCCGCTCTGAACAAATGTGTTTTGAGGGAGCGCCTGAAACCATGCAAATTGCGGATAGTCCTAATTTCTTGGGGTAGAGCATTCCAGAGGATTGGCTCAGCGCGGGAGAAGTCTTGGAGTCGGGAGTGGGAGGTACGGATTAGTGCAGAGGTTAGTCGAAGGTCGTTTGCAGAGCGCAGCAGTCGGTTAGGCCGATAGATAGAAATGAGGGAGGAGATGTAGGGGGGTGCTGCACTGTGGAGAGCTTTGTGGGTGAGAACCAGTACTTTGAATTGGATCCTATAATGAATGGGCAGCCAGTGTAAGGACTGGCGAAGGACTCTATGGAGGACATCTGCCACGTTTGATGAGTCAACGCGGATGGCGAGTGCAGATGATGCACTAGTCAGCCTGACTGTCCCCCTTATCTGCCTGCTTCAAAAAACACTGCAAGCACTAAGGGATGAGGTTTTGGAAGAGGTGGAGGATGAGGAGTCACAAATTCCATCACCTTCTGGACAGTCAGCGCAACGTGGTTCCTCACAAAGGGCTGGGCAGGGCTCACTTTGTGAGGAGGATGAGGAGGAGTCAATGGAGGAGGAAGACATCGCTCCAGAGGGAGGTACACAATGCTCTAGTCAGTATGTAGAGCGAGAGTGTGGTGATGCAGAGCAGGCAGAGATGACGCCTCTTGCAGGGGACAGCGTTTCTTGGCCAGTTGGGAGTCTGCAGCACGCACATGGTTGATTTCATGCTGCAGTGCCTGAGAAACGACCGCCGCATCGCCAACATTCTCACCACGTCTGATTATTGGGTGTACACCCTCCTAGACCCTCGCTACCGGGACAACTTACAAAGCCTCATCACACCGTTGAACCGGGAGCGTAAAATGCGGGAGTACCAAGACACACTGGTGCAATCCATAGTGTTCTCCATTCCAGCCGAGAGCACTGCTGCTGCTACTGCTTTACAAAGCAGCTCTGTGCGTCGAGGCAGTGGAGACAGCTCTGCAACAAGAGGGAGCACAAGCAGCGCCTCTGCACAGGGCAAGACCAGTATGTTCCAAATGTGGCGAAGTTTTGTGGCAGCGCCACCAATGTCTACACCATCCGAGACGGCTCCAGTCAGCAGGAGGCAACGTTTCCGTAAGATGGTGACAGACTACATGTCTTGCCCTCTCAGTGTACTTCCAGATGGCTCTTCCCCATTCAAGTTTTGGGTCTCTAAGCTGGATACATGGCCATAGCTTAGCCAGTATGCATTGGAGGTGCTGGCTTGCCCTGCTGCCAGTGTATTATCAGAGCGCGTCTTTACTGCTGCAGGTGGTGTACTAACAGACCGTTGCATGCGACTATCCTCCGATAATGTAGAACGGCTTACTTTTCTGAAAATGAACAAGGCATGGATCTCGCCTGAATTTGCCTGTCCGGTTTCCGATTAAATAACTGGTTGGCAACGTTATCCATGTCTCCTGTTATGTTCATCTTTCTACCATCTGAACTCTACTCCCTGGGCTACAACACTGCCAGTTGCTGCTCAGAAGTGTCGTGTCCACAGACCAATACACAAGCTATAGTGTTAGTGGGGTTCAGTAACGCCTGCTGTTCCCCTGCTGTGTGTCTGGCAAAAATTAATGCTGCTAACTGCAAATTAAAGTTCAAACATCTCATACTAGGCCTCTGCCTACACCCTCCTTGACCCTGGGCTTCAACACCGCCAGTTGCTGCTCAGAAGTGTTGGATGCACAGATCAAAACAATCGCTGATGTGTTTGTGGGGTTCAGTAACGCATGCTGTTCCCCTGCTGTGTGTCCGGCAAAAATTACTGCTACCTAGCTACACATGTTGAAAAAAACATGACATGTTAAAGTGGCTAGTGCTACACATAGATATCAGGCTACACCCTTATTTCTAAGCTGTAAACAAGTGAAACGTCACCTTTAAAACCATTAAATGATTAGTCTTGGTAACAAATCTGTAACAAAATAATTGTGACATATTATTGCAGATATCCACATGTCTAACACAAATGCTAACACAAAAGCATACTTATGCTATAGGGTACTGATGGTGAACCTGTCCCTCCATAACTTTGACAAATCCAACTCATATCATACCTCAAATGCTGCAATTTTGGAAGTGCATAATGTGGGTTGAACTTTGACAACAGCTGCAGTGCGAAGGTTATCCTTCAGTGTTCTTGACTTTTAAATAAAAGCATACAAGTAAATATAATAATCCATTGTTGATTAAGGGACGTGATGTACACCTGTAATATTGTGCAAACAATGGATGTAGGACTAGTCCTCTTCAACATTACTTATATTTGTGTCATTTGAAAAAATACATATTTAATTACAAATTTAACAACCCATGTTCACTAGGTGTGAAAGGCCCCTTTGTGTACTTCTATAGTGTTTGCAACCAATGTATTGGATACGGATGGAAGCGCATCACACTAATAGATTTGAGTTATTTGAAATAGAATGGAGCAGCACCAATTAGAGAAAAATGTCAAGGATGAGGCAGGGACACACGCTCAGCAGACTACAACCAGCAGTGGTTGAAGAACTAACTGTAGCGTGATCTGCACTCCAAAAATATAAACCTCAGACTACTGTGAACACTGCACAGAACTGTTCACTATCTTTGAAAGGCCCCTTTGTGTACTTCTATAGTGTTTGCAACCAATGTATTGTATACGGATGGAAGCGCGTCACACTAATAGATTTGAGTTATTTGAAATAGAATGGAGCAGCACCAATTACAGACAAATGTCAAGGATGAGGCAGGGACACACGCTCAGCAGACTACAACCAGCAGTGGTTGAAGAAGTAACTGGAGCGTGATCTGCACTCCAAAAATCAAAACCTCAGACTACAGTGAACACTGCACACAACTGTTCACTAGGTGTGAAAGGCCCCTTTGTGTACTTCTATAGTGTTTGCAACCAATGTATTGGATACGGATGAAAGCGCGTCACACTAATAGATTTGAGTTATTTGAAATAGAATGGAGCAGCACCAATTAGAGAAAAATGTCAAGGATGAGGCAGGGACACACGCTCAGCAGACTACAACCAGCAGTGGTTGAAGAACTAACTGTAGCGTGATCTGCACTCCAAAAATATAAACCTCAGACTACTGTGAACACTGCACAGAACTGTTCACTAGGTGTGAAAGGCCCCTTTGTGTACTTCTATAGTGTTTGCAACCAATGTATTGTATACGGATGGAAGCGCGTGACACTAATAGATTTGAGTTATTTGAAATAGAATGGAGCAGCACCAATTACAGACAAATGTCAAGAATGAGGCAGGGACACACGCTCAGCAGACTACAACCAGCAGTGGTTGAAGAACTAACTGTAGCGTGATCTGCACTCCAAAAATATAAACCTCAGACTACTGTGAACACTGCACAGAACTGTTCACTATCTTTGAAAGGCCCCTTTGTGTACTTCTATAGTGTTTGCAACCAATGTATTGTATACGGATTTAAGCGCGTCACACTAATAGATTTGAGTTATTTGAAATAGAATGGAGCAGCACCAATTAGAGAAAAATGTCAAGGATGAGGCAGTGACACACGCTCAGCAGACTACAACCAGCAGTGGTTGAAGAACTAACTGGAGCGTGATCTGCAATCCAAAAATGAAAACCTCAGACTACAGTGAACACTGCACACAACTGTTCACTAGCTGTGAAAGGCCCCTTTGTGTACTTCTATAGTGTTTGCAACCAATGTATTGGATACGGATGGAAGCACGTCACACTAATAGATCACTGTTAATTTCAATTGAATGGAGCGGCACCAATTCCACCAAATAAAAAAAAAAAGAGTCAGTGAGTGACACGTGCAGATGACTACAAACAGCGTTGGATGCAGAGCAAACTGCAGCGTCACCTGCACTCACACACACACCTTGCACAGAGCTGTGAAAACAACACTGCAAGGAAAAAGGATGATTTACACAGCGGTTTCTCAAATAGCCTGCCTACAGAACAATTCACAAAAACGCTATCTGTAACTGTCCCTCAGAGTCAGCAGAGCAGCGTTCTGTCCCTAACTGAATTCACAGCACAGTGATGCTAAAATGGCGGCGGCGCCTTTTATAGTGCATTCTGACATCATTTCAGCATCCAATCACAGCCATGCCATTAGTTAACATGACCGCAGCATTACAGGATGTGCCCACACTTCTTAGGATTCCTCATTGGCTGACTAAAATCACAGTGCCTCTCAAAGAATTATGGGAACTTCCGATTCCGGTATACGATATAGGAAAAATATCGGAACTAAGTATCGGAATTCCGATACAGCGAATATCGGCCGATACCCGATACTTGCGGTATCGGAATGCTCAACACTAGTTAGGAGTATTAAATACCTTGTAGATATACAGTAATTGTCAGACAATCCAAGTGAGGATAACAGTGTAAGATCCAGAGTACATGTGCACCTATAATCAGAGATGCATAAAGAAGAGGGTCGTTATAGTATTTATGTCCTCGTGTAATGTAGTGTCATTGAATACGTCACATACTTCTGTGATAGGGTATACAAACACTCTGTATGAGCAAATTGCAATGTGCTAAAACAGTAGGTATTGATCATGGAAAAACACCGTGCACCGGATGTGGATAGGGGAGGAAAAACCCAAACTGGTGAGGCAAAATTTTTTTTTATAATAATATATCAAATAAAATAATAAAAGAAACAAAATATGCAAATATATTAAATCTTTATTCAGCAATATTTCACAAACATCATAAAAAACAATATTAAAACATCAAGGGCGTCTGATAAGTAACCCAGATACCAAAAAGGGCGCGTTTTCCCAGGTCGTCTGAATTGCCCACAGGCTCCCAGATAGTTGGTCCTTATTTATTCTGCTCATTCTCCTTTTTCAGTATCATGCTGATGTGTTATCACAAGCTTATGTGTTTCTAGTGTTTACACACTATTTATATGCACCAGTATAGGCACTTTTCATATGTTGCAGCATTGCATGCAGATTTATTGGTTATTATACACATTTTCCCTTTTACTGGGTAGTTATTTGCATTGTTGGCACTTTCTGTATTTTGTGCAAATTTTACGTTGTATTGTTGGGCACTTTTTGTATTCTGTGCATTTTTTAATATATTATTTGTTTTATTTTCACATATTATTTGGGATTTGCAGTTCTTTCGTATTTATCTCCTGGTCTATTAACCTGAGCCTTTTTTGTATCTGGGTTAATTATCAGACGCCCTTGGTGTTTTAATATTGTGTTTTTTTATGATGTTTGTGCAATATTGCTGAATAAAGATTTTATATATTTGCATATTTTGTTTCTTTTATTATTTTATTTGATATATTATTATAAACAATTTTTTTTGCCTCACCAGTTTGGGTTTTTCCTCCCCTATCCACATCCGGTGCACGGTGTTTTTCCATACCTTTCCGGGTGGTTTGCCATCCATCTTTCTGGTTTTGTGGGACCACTTTATTTTGATACATATATATTTTTTAATATTATGGGCATATAGTCTATTGTGTGAGTTCAACAAATCCTATTTTACAGGTATTGATCATGGTAACATGCCACTGGTTAAATGAAGCTTTGTAACATAAGGTCTGTTGTTCAGTATATGGGCACCATACAGTAGGCATATTCATCATATGTATCACATGGTTTAAGACTTGTTGCTGCACACATGTATGACATATATTCAAATGGGACCATCCCCAGTCTCCTGTATTGCTCTGTGGCCATTAAGTTACAGAGGTACAAATGCTTGAAGCAGCGCTGAAGTATCGTTGGTGTAAGTGGGTAATTACCTGGTATGAGGTGTCTCAAAGCGGCGCTCCCGCGCCCTGCTGAGGGTGATGTGTGGTCTGCAGTAGGACGCCTAGTTTATGTAGCGTCCATCGTGACCTCCGGACCGGAAGTGCGTCATCCGGACCGGAAGTCTCTGCCTGTCAGCTATGCCAGCGATGCTGCAGCTGCGCAGAGCAGCCTCAGTGTCAGTGAGACTGAGACTGTGATTAGAAATGCCAATGGGAGCAAAATAGAATATAAGGAGAACGAGGGGGTCAATGATGAATATGAGACAACGATCTCTATGTGTCACATTATATAATAATGGGAAAATGAAATTAAATAAAATTAAATAATAAAAGATTATCAAAATAGGCCGTGTAGGACTGTTACTATAAGGATGTGGAGATGGATATACTCAGGGGTAATGGATCATAACGAAGTATAATAGAGTAACACACCGGACTCACCGGGCTGGAGATGCTTTAGCAGGTCTGGGAAAAAATGACAACAATGGTTATTGTGATTTGTATATAATAAACAAATACTATGTAGACCAGTCAATTTCCCTATTGAGACCACGTGGCGTTAATGTATCCAGGGTGTAAATCCAGTACGTTTCTCTGGATTTGAGTAAACGTACGTGGTTGCCACCTCGTCTGGGGCGTGGGACTTGTTCAAGAACCTGGTATTTGAGTTGGGCCACTGAATGTTTGAGACTGAGAAAGTGGTCAGGAAGTGGAAGCCATGTCTTCCCGCATCTAATTGTAGGTTTATGGCTCGCTATTCGATCTCTGACGTGTTGGGTGGTCTCCCCTACATATAGTAGACCCCACGGACACTTTATTACGTATATGACAAAGTTGGACTCACAGGTAAAATAGCCATTGATGGGATAGGCTTTACCTGTTCTGGGATGATGGACACAATCTGACTTAATCACCTTGGAGCACGCTGCACAGCCCAGACACGGGAACGTGCCCTTGCGTTGGGTACTAAGCAATAGTTGAGAGTGAGGTGGACGTGAACTACCAATATCTGCCCTGATGAGGTGGTCTTTGATATTGGGGGTCTTCTGGTACTCATAAGGACCCGATTCTGAAATACAGGGATGTTGGGATAAGCCCGAGTGAGTAAGGGCCAATGTTTCCTGATTGTTGAATAAATTTTCGGCATAAAGGGATGGTGTTGGTGGACAAAAGGAATCCTCTCAACCAGATGTCTAGGGAGGGGGGCGACTGGGGTGATAGGGCATTTGCTAATTCCTTGTCCAAGAGTTTATTTGGATAACTGCGTTCCCTGAATTTATCTGCCATTGTGGTAAGTCTGTCCCTACGAATATTGTGGTCAGAAACGATCCGGGATACACGCTTAAATTGTGAGTGTGGTAAGCTGTCCTTTGTGGTTTTGGGGTGGCAGCTCGAATAATGCAACAAGCTGTTGCAGTCCGTAGGTTTGGAGAACAGGTCAGTGGAGTGTTGGCCATTGGAGTCTTTGACTACCAGAGTGTCCAAAAATGGGATTTCAGAGTCACTATAATGTATAGTGAACTAAAGTTCACAAGATATCGAGTTGAGGTATTCAAAGAATGTTTGTAGGGTAGATGAGGAACCTGACCAGATGAAAAAGATGTCATCTATATAGCAGTGATAATTAATGGCGAATTGGATGAAAAGATGATGATTGTACACAAAGTCAGTCTCGAAACAGTCCATACATGCATTGGCATATGCCGGAGCTACATTCGAGCCCATCGCGGTCCCACGCGTTTGTACATAGTAAGTGTCTTCATATAGAAAGAAGTTCTCATAGAGAACAAGTTTCAAAAGATCCAGACAAAGGTGGATCGAGTTAGTTGGCATATTTGCATTCTGTAATAATAATTCAGTTGCTCTAATGCCTTTTTCATGCGTAATTGAGGTGTATAGACTATTTACGTTTAGGGTCACCAGTATACTATTAGTCGGAACAGAATCTATTTCTTTAATGAGTCTCAAAAAATGTCCGGTGTCTAATAAGAATGATTTTGTATTTTTAATTAGGGGTGTAAATATTTTTTCTAGAAAAACCGAAAGTGGAGCAAGAACCGAGTCCGTGGAAGCCACGAGTATAGATCAATTGGTGCTTGTTGTGTTCTATGGTTGAATTCGATTTTTTTGTTTCATCTGTCTGGAAGTGTTATTTTATTTCATTTTATTTAGTTCTTGTTATTTATGACTTGTTATTTACTATGCTGACATCTTGTTTTGTCTTTTTAGCGATGTTATGACTAAGACTCGGGAGAGTCGAAACGTCAGCCACTCCGCTAATCACTTTATGCCTTCTTCTTCTGGTCTGCTAGTCGTCGAGTCACGGTGTGATGACGTCTCCAAGGAGGGGGAAGCGATGGCATTCTCTTCACACGTCTCCAGCGACTATACCAGTGATCTGCTCCCAGGTGCATCACTGCCTCTTGATTGTCTTCCACTGGAAAAAGGGCTGAAGATGGATTCTGAGTGTATGCCTTCAGCTCCTCTGTGGCCAGTGGGTGAAAATTCCAGGACAGAGCTTTACTCATCCTCTAACCTCTAAGAGGTGGTCCAGTTTTTTCAGAGTAACAGGCTGAAGGGGCTTCCTAAATGTATGCCTTCTGTTTCCAGGTGGCTGGATGGTAAAGATACCAAGACAGAGGCATACTCACCCTCTAATCTGGAAGAGGTGGTCCAGTTTTTTCAGAGTACCAGGTTGAAGATGCTTCCTGGATGTATGCCTCCAGCTTCCTTGTGGCCGTTTGGTGAAGATCCCAAGACAGAAATTTGCTCATCTCTGCTTTCCACCAATCTAGAGGAGGAGGTCCAGGTCATTGTGGAGGTTGACTCCGTTGGGCACCAAGAAACTTGGCACTCTGTGATTCCTGAAGGCACGCCCACTTCACCTTACCTGAAGGATGTCATGTCAGCCTGGACTGTGTGTGGTCCCATACGCCTTCTACAGGACTTCTGGCAGGCTTGAAGAAGAGGGGCCTTAAAGGGGGGGTACTGTAACAACCCTGCTGGTATCACTGCATGGCCTCTCATCCCTCACACACCAACTTACTCACTGCTCAAGGTCTTGCTGTGATTTCTGCCTAGTACCAGCTCCATGTTCTGTGCCTCTTGTTTTCTGCCTGCTTTCTGAATGCTTCCTGGCTTTGTGCAAAGAGGGGTGGCGCCAGAACGCTCTGGTTCTTATGGAATCAGGGTGCACTTGTCTAATGTGCCCCTGACCAATTACCAAGAGGTCTCTAGTATTTAGGGCAGCTCCACCCAGTGGAACTTGCCTGAGCAACGCCTTATTCAGTTAGTGTCTTGCTGCTGAGTTGCCAGGTCCTGTCCTGTGTTTCAACTTCTGTGGAGGCTTGATTCCTAGCTTTGCCTTGTACCAGTCTGTCTGCCCTCCAGGAGGCAGAATATCCTGGTCTCTGTGTCCTTGTTCCTAGCTTTGCCTTGTACCTGTCTGTCTGCCCTCGAGGAGGCAGAATTGTTATGTTTCGGTAACTGAGGAGTGCAGGTAAAAAAAAAGGCAATACACCAGAGCAGTTGGAATCTATGAGATTGCAGTACCCTGACTAACCACCACAACTAGAGGCAGCCGTGGAGCATTCCTACGTTGGTCCTAGACGCCTCGTCACAGCCTGAGAAACTAACTACACCTAAAGACAGAAACAGGAAAGCTATCTGCCCCGGAGCAGAACCCCAAAGATAATAGAAAGCCCCCAAACATGTAATGGCGGTTAGACAAGAAGAAATACTGACACAGAAAGAAAATAGTATGAGCAAACACTGGGGCCCAAACTATCTAAATAGAAAAGGATAGGAAGGGTACTTACTGCAATCCCAGAAAACCCTGAAAAGCACCAACTCTACTAATTTCAAAATCACCTGAGATCACACGACCTCTACCACCTAAATTAGTTCTCTGGTGTAACAAAATCAAAACAGCAGCCACTGAAAAAACTGGAAAAAAGCAAAAGAACAAAACTCAGTGGCTGAACTAAACTGAGAGGGCAGAAGCCCCCGGAGGGGACCCTGAAGGCCCCCAAAGAAGTGCAGTACAAAATGCAAAAATATAGCAAAAACACAAAAGAAGCAAAAGTCTTATCTGTAAGCAGGAGATGCAGACACGACACAGCAGGCTACAAGGGAAACTGGAATGAAGGATTCAGACCAGAACAATTGATCACCGGCAACCCTGATGGGAAAATGACTCCCTTATATAAGACCAGTCAGTAACACCTGATTCCCAGTCCTCACAATCTTCACTAGCACCGCTTGTAACCACCAGAGGGAGCCTCTGCTCAGAACTCATCTCAAACCCATTCACAACAGTACCCCCCCTTGAGGAGGGGTCACCGAACCCTCATTTGAGCAACCAGGTCGGTCAGGATGAGTTCTATGATACGCACGGATAAGTCTCCTAGCATGGATGTCCGAAGCAAACACCCAAGAATTGTCTTCCTGACCATAACCTCTCCATTTAACCAAATACTGGAGTTTCCGTCTAGAAAAACGAGAATCCAATATTTTCTCAACCACATACTCCAGATTGCCCTCAACCAAAACAGGGTCAGGAGGCACAGCAGCAGGAACCACTGGCTCAACAAACCTCTTCAACAAGGACTTGTGGAACACGTTATGGATCTTAAATGTCCCTGGAAGAAGCAAACGAAAAGAAACAGGATTAATAATCTCCATGATCTTATAAGGTCCAATGAACCTAGGCTTAAATTTAGGAGATGCTACTCTCATAGGAATATTCTTTGAGGACAACCAGACCAAGTCCCTCACTTTAAACCGAGGACCATCAGTCCTATGCCGGTTAGCAAACCGCTGGGCCTTCTCCTGAGAGAGGGACAACCTCTCCACTACCTGGTCCCAAATCTGTTGCATACGCTCCACAACAGAGTCAACACCTGGACAGACAGAAACCTCCGTCTGTCCTGAAGAAAATCGAGGGTCTAACCCAGAATTACAGAAAAACGGAGACATCAAAGTGGCAGAGCTAGCCCTATTATTAAGAGCAAACTCAGCCAAAGGCAAAAAAGAGACCCAGTCATCCTGATCAGCAGACACAAAGCATCTTAGATAAGTCTCCAATGTCTGGTTTGTTCTCTCAGTTTGACCATTGGTCTGAGGATGAAATGCCGAGGAGAAAGACAATTGAACACCCAGTTTAGAACAAAAAGTCCTCCAAAATCTGGAAACAAACTGGACTCCTCTGTCAGACACAATGTTCTCAGGAATGCCGTGTAAACGAACCACGTGCTGAAGGAACAACGGCACCAATTCAGAGGAGGAAGGCAACTTAGGTAATGGCACAAGATGTATCATTTTGGAAAACCTATCACAAATTACCCAGATGGTGGTCATTCTCTGAGAAACAGGAAGGTCGGAAATGAAATCCATAGAGATATGGGTCCATGGTCTCTTGGGCACAGGCAATGGCATCAACAAACCACTAGAGCGAGAGCAAGGCTTGGAGCGAGAGCAAGTCCCGCAGGACTGCACAAATTCCCTGACATCACGAGACAAGGTAGGCCACCAAAAGGACCGACTAACCAAGTCTCTGGTACCAAAAATTCCGGGATGCCCAGCCAATGCGGAACAATGAATCTCAGACATCACACTCTTTTTCCATTGGTCCGGGACAAACAATTTTCCAACAGGGCAGCGCTCGGGCCTATCCTCCTGACACCCCTCCAGAGCAAGTCTCAAATTGGGCGAGATGGCGGAAAGAACTACACCCTCTTTCAAAATAACAGAAGGATCAGATAACTCAGGAGAGTCCGCAAGGAAACTCCTCGAGAGGGCATCCGCCTTAACATTCTTAGTGCCAGGAAGAAAGGAAACCACAAAATTAAAACGTGTGAAAAACAAGGCCCACCTGGCCTGTCTAGGATTGAGTCGCTTGGCAGATTCCAGATAGACCAGATTCTTATGGTCCGTAAGGACCACCACCTGATGTTTGGCTCCCTCCAGCCAATGTCTCCACTCTTCAAAAGCCCACTTCATGGCCAATAACTCCCGATTACCCACGTCATAATTACGTTCAGTAGGAGAAAATTTTCGAGAGAAAAAGGCACAAGGGTTACTTTTAGAGGTCTCTGGATCTTTTTGGGACAAAACGGCACCTGCCCCAATTTCAGAGGCATCAACCTCCACCTGAAATGGCAGAGAAACATCAGGCTGCCGTAGAACAGGAGCAGAAGTGAATCTCTGCTTAAGTTCCTGAAATGCAGAGACTGCCTCAGGAGGCCAATTCACCACATCAGAACCCTTTCTGGTCAAATCAGTTAATGGTTTAACAATAACCGAGAAATTACCAATAAATTTACGATAAAAATTGGCAAAACCCAAAAATCTCTGAAGAGCCTTTAATGAAGTAGGTTGGACCCAATCACAGATGGCCTGAACCTTGACCGGGTCCATTTCAATAACAGATGGGGACAAAATGAATCCCAGAAATGAGATCCTCTGTACGCCAAAAAGACACTTTGATCCCTTCACATACAGAGCATTCTCTCTCAAAATCTGGAATACAGTTCGAACATGTTTCACATGAGAGTCCCAGTCATTAGAAAAAATCAAGATATCATCCAAATAAACAATCAGAAATTTGTCCACAAAATCCCTGAAAATGTCATTCATGAAGGACTGGAAGACGGAAGGAGCATTAGTGAGCCCAAAGGGCATCACTAGGTACTCAAAATGCCCTTCAGGGGTATTGAATGCCGTTTCCATTCATCCCCGTGCTTAATGCGAATAAGGTTATACGCCCCCCTGAGGTCAAGCTTGGTAAACCAAGTAGCGTTTTTCACCCTGGAAAACAGGTCAGAAATCAAGGGTAACGGGTATTGATATTTCACAGTAATATTGTTCAAAAGACGATAATCAATACACGGCCTTAATGAACCATCTTTTTTGGCCACAAAGAAAAAACCGGCACCTAAGGGTGAAGAGGATGGTCTGATATGACCCTTCTCCAATGATTCCTTGATATAAGACCGCATAGCGTCGTGTTCAGGTACAGACAAGTTAAAAAGGCGACCTTTAGGGAATTTACTACCCGGCACTAATTCAATAGCGCAGTCATAGCTCCTATGGGGAGGCAAGGATGCAGATTTACTTTCGCTAAACACATCAGAAAAATCAAACAAAAAGTCAGGAACATCCTGAGCCTGGGGGGAGGCAGAAAAAACAGGAGTGTTGGTATTAACACATTGGCAGCCCCAACTGGTTACAGACACAGATTTCCAATCCAAAACAGGATTATGAGACTGCAACCAAGGGAAACCCAGCACGATAATGTCATGCAGATTATATAGAACCAAAAATTTGCAGCACTCCTGGTGATCAGGTTCAACCCTCATTATCACCTGAGTAGAAAACTGGGGTTTATTCTCAGCCAAAGGGGTAGAATCGATCCCCAGTAGGGGAATAGACTTCTGTAGGGGTATCAAGGGAAACCCACAACGTTTAGCAAAATCATAATCCATCAGGTTAATAGCTGCTCCAGAATCAACAAAAGCCTGAGCAGAAAATGAGGACAGAGAGCATATCAGAGTGACAGTTAATAAAAACTTAGTCTGAACACTACCCAAGACAACTGAGCGTGCAAAACGTCTTCCCCGCTTAGGGCAGACTGAAATAGCATGAGAGGCATCACCACAGTAGAAACATAACCCATTGCGCTTTCGAAACTCATGACGCTGTGCCCCAGACACCACTCTATCACACTGCATGGATTCAGAAGCAGGTTCACAAGGCAACACTATTCCACGCATACTTCTCCGCTCACGCAAACGTCTGTCAATTTGAATCGCTAATGACATAGAATCATTGAGACCAGAGGGGACAGGGAATCCCACCATAACATCCTTTACATTATCTGACAGACCCTTCCGGAAAAGGGCCGCCAAAGCGTCGTCATTCCATTTGGTCAGGACTGCCCACCTACGGAATCTCTGACAGTATAACTCAGCGTCATCAAGCCCCTGATTTAATGCCAACAAGGCTTTCTCAGCTTGATCCGTGACATTAGGCTCATCGTACAATAACCCCAAGGCCTGAAAAAAAGCATCAACGTCACTCAAAACAGGATCCCCAGGTGTCAGGGAAAAAGCCCAATCCTGAGGATCGCCGCGCAGGAGAGAGATGACAATTTGAACCTGCTGCGCTGCGTTCCCTGAGGACTTAGATTTTAAGGCAAAAAACAATTTACAATTATTTTTGAAATTCTGAAACTTAGCTCGATCCCCTAAAAACAAATCTGGCATGGGGATCCTAGGTTCCACAACAGGCAACCCAGCAAGATAGATAGCAATACTCCGAACCTCAGTGCCAATCTGATCCACACGGCCAGACAACTGTGCAAACTCCATTGAGAGAAAAGATCCTCCCCAGCACCCAGAGATACAGAGGAAAAAAAAAAAAAAAAATGCAACAAACAGAAAAATATCTCTGACAACTCTGACAATATTTTTTCCCTTCTGTGAGTACCATACAATTTTCAATTTTTTCTGGCCGGTGATACTGTTATGTTTCGGTAGCTGAGGAGTGCAGGTAAAAAAAAAGGCAATACACCAGAGCAGTTGGAATCTATGAGATTGCAGTACCCTGACTAACCACCACAACTAGAGGCAGCCGTGGAGCGTTCCTACGTTGGTCCTAGACGCCTCGTCACAGCCTGAGAAACTAACTACACCTAAAGATAGAAATAGGAAAGCTATCTGCCCCGGAGCAGAACCCCAAAGATAACAGAAAGCCCCCAAACATGTAATGGCGGTTAGACAAGAGGAAATACTGACACAGAAAGAAAATAGTATGAGCAAACGCTGGGGCCCAAACTATCTAAATAGAAAAGGATAGGAAGGGCACTTACTGCAATCCCAGAAAACCCTGAAAAGCACCAACTCCACTAATTTCAAAATCACCTGAGATCACACGACCTCTACCACCTAAATTAGTTCTCTGGTGTAACAAAATCAAAACAGCAGCCACTGAAAAAACTGGAAAAAGCAAAAGAACAAAACTCAGTGGCTGAACTAAACTGAGAGGGCAGAAGCCCCCGGAGGGGACCCTGAAGGCCCCCAAAGAAGTGCAGGACAAAATGCAAAAATATAGCAAAAACACAAAAGAAGCAAAAGTCTTATCTGTTAGCAGGAGATGCAGACACGACACAGCAGGCTACAAGGGAAACTGGAATGAAGGATTCAGACCAGAACAATTGATCACCGGCAACCCTGATGGGAAAATGACTCCCTTATATAAGACCAGTCAGTAACACCTGATTCCCAGTCCTCACAATCTTCACTAGCACCGCTTGTAACCACCAGAGGGAGCCTCTGCTCAGAACTCATCTCAAACCCATTCACAACACAGAATATCCTGGTCTCTGTGTCTTGTTCCTAGCTTTGACTTGTACCTGTCTGTCTGTCCTCCAGAAGGCTGTATATCCTGGTCTCTGTGTCTTTGTGCCTTGTCTCATTCCTTTCCCTTCCTTTACTCTGTCTTATACTTGTGTCTGTTCTATCCCAGTCTGTGGCCTTTCCTTCCCTGCTCTGTGTACTCTTGTGTTTACTCCCTCTGTTGTGAATGTTTTGGAAATGAAATCTGAGCAGAAGCTCCCTCTGGTGGTTACAAACAGTACTGAACCATTCAATGAGGATTGGCAATCAGGAGTCACAGACTGGCTTGATATAAGGGAGGTTCCCTTCCATCATGGTTGCCGGTGATCAATTGTTCTTGTCTCAACTGTGGTTACTGGTTCACTTGGAAGCTTGCTGAGTCTTGCCTCTTCTTCTGCTTTCAGATAAGATATTTTCTGTTTTTGTTTTTGTGCTTACCATTTGCATATTTCTCTGCATTTCTGTGAGGTTAGCCAGGTTCCTCCCCGGGGGCTTGGGCTCCTCTCAGTTCCGCTGGACACATTGTTATTTGTTCATTTGCCTTTTCCAGTTTTTTCAGTGGCTGCTGCTTAGTTTTGTTACACCAGAGAACTGATTTAGGTGGTAGAGGTCGTGTGATCTCAGGTGTTTTGCAATCAGTAGCGTTGGCATTTTTTAGTTTTTTTTTGGATTGCAGTGAGTATCCTTTCTATCCTTTTCTGTCTAGGCAGATTGGGCCACAGCATTTGCTCATACTATTTTCTGTCTGTGTCTGTATTTCCTCTTGTCTAACCGCCATTACATGTTTGGGGGCTTCCTATGTTCTTTGGGGATCTGCTCCGGGGCAGATAGTTTTCCTCTTTCTATCTTTAGGTGTAGTTAATCTCTCAGGCTGTGAAGAGGCGTCTAGGACCAACGTAGGAACGCTCCATGGCTGCCTTTAGTTGTGGTGGTTAGTCAGGGTACTGCAATCTAATAGATTCCAACCTCTCTGGTGTATTGCCGTTTTTGCCTGCTCTCCTCAGCTACCAAAACATAACACCAGAGTCAAGATGTCTCTGACCAACTGAAGGTCTAAGTGAACTCGCCTAAGAAGACGGCCTGAGAACTTTGACATTGGCCAGGATATTCAACTCAAGAAGGACCCTACTCGTTTCATGGAATGGCAACACCTCATCCGGCTCCAACGCCAGAGGTTCATCTTTTGCAAGCACCAGGAGGTGCCCCCTGCAATCAACCAGTTCACCCACGTCTCCATTGGAGATGTCCCAACAAGAAGACCCCCTGTGACCAGAGCAGGTGCTAACACAGTGACTGCCTTGGTGGAGAACAAGAAAGCCAGCTGGTCGTCATCTCTCATGATGTGGATCCTAGTACACGGCTTGTTTTCCCGCCAGCTCTGTGCCGGGAGATGGGAGTCCCCTGCCGCATAGTGAAGCACAAGGCCAAACTGGGCTGCCTCGCCCATCGGAATCAATACCAGCTTTCCACAGTGAAGAAAAAGACTGTAAACCCCACTGAATTCAGAATGGTGCAAGGCCTGGAGGCCGTGAAAGAGGCTACGGTATTTGAAAACCCAACAGTGCTGAACCCGCACACTCTGCTCTCAAAAGTCCCAGTCACCGCAATGGTATTCATGGTGATCAACCTGGCCAGTGCCTTCTTCAGTGTCCCCCTCCACCTGGATGACCTGCCTGCCTTCACGCACCAGTGCAGTGCATATGGACAGTGTTGCCTCAAGGTGCTCAGAACAAGCCCTTCAAGTTTCACCAAGACAATGTCCTCCATCCTCGTCAACTGGATTGCAGAATATGCAGGAGTAGTGTTGAGCGATACGATACTGCAAATATCGGGTATCGGCCGATATTAGCTGTATCGGGCTTTCGATTCCGAATACCGATATTTTCGTCATATCGGATACCGGAATCGGGATTGTCACTGTCACTGTCTGTGTCCGTCGGTCGGGTCTGTCACTGTCAGTGTCCGTCGGTCGGGTCTGTCAGGAGTCAGCGGCACTTACCTGGCAGAAGATCTCCGGCGGTCACTGCCTGGACTGCTTCATGGCCGCCATCATCTTTCCCCGGCGGTCACATGCAGTTTCTCGCGATAACTGCAGTGACTGCTGGGTAATCCCGGCCGTAAAGCAGTCAGTCCGATGACGTCACCGCCGGGGAAGCAGGTAATCAGCTGTGCTGCGTCGTGATGACAGGCTCTGCCTGTCATTGCGATGTAGCAGAGCTGGATCGTCGTGGGACAGTCGTTACTATGGACTGCGTCGGACAGGTGGTATACTGTTGGTTTGTTTTTTTTCTTTTTTTACAGGAGATCGATGGCGTCGCAGGAATGAGAGTACAATAAAAGAAATGAAAACTGTGTTGTCTCTTTTATTTCATTAAAATACTTTTTTCTTGCTTTGTCTTTTTTTTATGCATTTAATAACTTTGGGATTAATAATGGATCGGTGTCTTATTGACACCTCTCCATTATTAACCGGGCTTATTGTCACCGTGCAATCAACGGTGACATTAACCCCTTATTACCCCGCTTGCCACCGCTATAGGGCAAGTGGGAAGAGCCGGGTAAAGTGCCACAATTGACACATCTTTTGATGCGCCAAATGTGGGGCTGCTGTAGCCTGGTATTATCAGGCTGTTGAGGGCCAAAATCCATGGGCCTTGACAGTCTTTTAATACCAGGCCGCAGCAGTCTGCATTTTACTTGGCTGGTTAACAAAAATAGGGGGACCCCTACGCCGTTTTTTTTTCGAGGGGATCCCCTATTTTTGTTAACCAGCCAAGCTAAGCAGACTGCTGTGGCCTGGTATTATCAGGCTTGCAAGGTCCATGGATATTGGATCCTTACCAGCCTGAAAAACCAGGCCTCAGCGGTCTGCTTCATCTGGCTGGTTAACAAAAATAGGGGGGACCCCACGCCAATTTTTTTCGAGGGGATCCCCTATTTTTGTTAATCAGCCAAGATATGCAGACTGCTGTGGCCTGGTATTATCAGGCTGGCAAGGTCCATGGATCTTGGCTCCTTAACAGCCTGAAAATCCAGGCCTCAGCGGTCTGCTTCATCTGGCTGGTTAACAAAAATAGGGGGGACCCCACGCCAATTTTTTTCGAGGGGATCCCCTATTTTTGTTAATCAGCCAAGATATGCAGACTGCTGTGGCCTGGTATTATCAGGCTGGCAAGGTCCATGGATCTTGGCTCCTTAACAGCCTGAAAATCCAGGCCTCAGCGGTCTGCTTCATCTGGCTGGTTAACAAAAATAGGGGGGACCCCACGCCAATTTTTTTCGAGGGGATCCCCTATTTTTGTTAACCAGTTCCCTCTGACGTCACTGATTGTGTCCCTGGCTGACCTGAAGTGAAAGTGGAAAGCAATCAATTAAGCTTTCCACTTCCTCTCCTGTCAGCCAGGAGAGGAACTCATTCATTTGGGGGTTTACTGTGAGGCTGCAGCATTAGCTGCGGTCCCTGCAGTAAACATTAACCCTTTCTGAAGGATTACACCGTGGGACCTGACTGTACATCGGATTGGTAAGAATAATTTTGCTTTATTATTTTATTTTTATTACAGGAAATGGTTTTAGCAGGAAAATAAAATATGGTCAAAAACTGTGTGATTATTTCATTAAACTTCTTTTTTATTAAAGTGTGTGTGTTTGATTTTTCTTTCATACAATAGGATTAATAATTGATAGTTGTCTAATTGACAGCTCTCAATTATTAACCTGGCTTAAAGTGACCTTTCAATTGCAAGGTCATTTTAACCCCTTATTAACCCATTCGCCACCGCTACAGGGCAATGGGAATAGACGGGCAAAGTGCCAGAAAGGGCAAATCTAATTAGAGATTTGCCCTTTCTGGGGTGTCTGGGGGCAGATGTTAGTAGCCGGGGGGGGCCAAAAATAATGGTCCCTCTCTGGGCTATTATTATCTGCCCCCACTCACTGGCTTTGTCTGTCTGGTTGCGAAAATAGGGCGGGAGCCCACGCATTTTTTTTCAGCAATTTTACACCTCATATATATATATATACATGTCATTAAATTTGTGACACATATATATATATATTTATATTTATAGTTCATACACTTCTACATAGTATAATAGCTGCTAATTCAATTGCCGGCTTTTGTGAAAATGCAGAACCCGACATGAAATGACACTTGGTTTACATAGAGTTAACCATGTCTTTTCATGTAGTTTGATATCTGATTTGCACAAACAATTACATGAGTGTAAGTGTGCAAAATTTCACACCTGTAGGGGTTAATTAAAGGTGTAAATTCGTAGCAAAAAAGTCCGTTTTTTTTACAACGAATTTACACCTTTAATTAACCCCTACAGGTGTGAAATTTTGCACACATAGACTGATGTAATTGTTTGTGCAAATCAGATTGCAAATGACATGAAAAGACATGGTTAACCCTATGTACACCAAGTGTCATTTCATGTCGGGTGCTTCTGTCTTTTCACAGAAGCCGGCTTTACCCGGCAATTGAATCAGAGGATATTTTACTATGTAGAAGTGTATAAACTATACATATATGTATATATATATGTCACAATAACATGTATATATATATATATATATGTATTCTATGTGTGTATATTTAGTGTTTACAAGGAAATAAAGGTTTTTTTTAGTTGCGATATTTTGTTCCCATAGACTTACATTGGACTTCCAGAATCGGATATCGGCGATATTTAGTAATATCGGCGATACCATTCCGATCCGATATTTTTAGATATCGAGCAGTATCGCTCAACACTATGCAGGAGTCACTCTTCTACAACATGTGGATGACCTTCTCTTTTGCGTGGTTGACATTGATACCTGCACAGTCCATTCCCTGTTCCTTGAGGAATAGCAACGCAAGGTCTGGAAGAACAAAATCCAGCGGTGTCAGAAGCAAGTTACATCCCTGGGACACTGTATTGCCCACCAGACTAAACACCTGTCAAATGACTGGAAGACCACTGTGGAGAAGATGGCTCCCCCAACAACTCTGAAAATGCTGCAGGCCTTCCTTGGTCTAGTGTCGTATTGCAGAACCTGGATCCCTGATGCCTCAGTCCTAATGTAGCCTCTGTGCGCTTGCATCAACGCAACCCCGCTCCTTCTATCGGACGCAGCCTTCAACTCATTCAGGAAATTGGAAGAACTCCACAGTCTCAGCGCCAATACCAGGCCTACCTGACTACGAGAAGTCTTTCCGTCTACCTGATGGAAGAAAGAAGGTCATGGTACTGGAATCCTGGCACGGATTCACGGGGAAAAACAGAGACTTTTAGGCTGCCTCTCAGCCCGCTTGTATCCAGTTGCAAGAGAAGCACCCTCCTGCCTGATGGCAGTATCTGCAGCACACACCTTCCTGGACAAGACTGCTGACATCACTTTTGGATGACCACTGGAAACTCACTCCGCACGACATCTTGGCAATCCTCAATCAAGCTCAACAAACAATAATCTCCCCACCGCCAGACATCTTTGTGGCTCCTCTATCGCCTTTGTCTCACAATGTCACCGTCTCCAGACCTACAGTCCTTATCCTGGCCACTCTACTCCCACTCCCAAGGGGGGATACAATATGGACTTTTCAGAACAAAAATTTCCAGAATTTATCCTCCACTTGGATGGCTCCAGATTTGCAGATGTTGAAGAAGTTTCCACACAGGAAGTGCAGTGACCAGCAATCAAGAAATCCTGTGGTCCAGAAGTCTGTCACCTAGCCTGTCAGCCCAGGAAGCAGAACTGATAGCGCTGACGAAGGCCTGCCAGATGGCAGAAGGCAAGACTGCAAACATCTACACTGACTACAGGTGCTTGCATGGCATAGCACACGACTTGGGGCCCATCTGGGCTGCAATGGACTTCATCACAGCAAACGGGACAACCGTGAAGCATCATGGAGCCTTCAGGGACCTGCTGGGTGTACTCCAACTTCCAAAATGGTGGCAATTTGAAAAATCAAAAGCACATGGAAAACTGAGAACAGAAGAGGCATGAGGCAATAACATGGCGGACATGGCAGCCAAAGAAGCGGCAAAAGGAAGACAACATGGAGAAGTGGGAGAGGTCGTAGAGCCGGACGGCTACTACATGACGACTGAAGACAAGAAACCTGACAAAAAGACGTCCTGGGATCTGCTCAAGAAGTTGCAAGACCAAGCTTCAAAAGGAGAAGAAGAGCTGAATGTGAAAAAAGCAACACGTGAAGAAGGAAGGCTATCAACAATGGACTCCAAACCCTGCCTACCACAAAGTATGCACCCTATGGTGGTCCAATGGGCACATGGACCCACACCCACATATCAAAGACACAGATGAATGATCTGATTGGTGCTTAATGGTTCGCTTCAGGGATCTCCACCCTAACAGCCAAATTCACCAGCAGCTATCTGACCTGCGGCAAATGCAAGCCTGGACGTGTGGAAGAAAGTCCCCCTCACCTCATCTGGCAAGACCACTCTACCAGCTTCAGAGGATCCAGATAGACCACATCCAGATATCGCCAAGTGAAGGATTCAAATACGCCATTGTGGTCAAAGAAGTATTTTCAAGATGGACAGAAGCGTTCCCAGTCAGCAAAGACTACTGCAAAGAAGCTACTTTCGGAAAATAGTGTGCAGATACGGGGTTCCAGAAATGATAGAAAGTGATCAGAGACCCGCATTCACAGCAAATCTGACACAAGAGATCTGGTTAGCAGTAAGGTCAGATTTAGGCCTACACACTCCTTACCACCCCCAGAGCAGCGGAAAGGTAGAAAGACTGAATGGAACACTTAAGAATAGGATGCTGAAAATTGCCCAAGAGACACGCAAACCATGGCATGACACACTCCCAATTGCATTGTTTAGCGTAAGGCACACTCCCAGAGACCCAGAAAAGCTGTCACCATGCGAAATTTTGTTTGGGTCTAGTCCCAAGTTAGGTGCATTCTTCCCTCAGCAGCAGAATATGCAAAATGATATCTTGTTTGCTTATGTAATTGAATTGGTCAAAAACTAATGTCCATTCTCGAGTTTTTCTCTTCACTGCCAGATCCAGACTCAGTGTCCAGTACGCACTCCTTGAAAGCCAGGAGACTGGGTGTTGGTGAAAAAAGTTGGAAATGAGAACACTCGATCCCAGATTTGATGGTCCTATCCAAGAGACCCAGATGACACCAACCTCTGTGAAACTAGTGGGAAAGCCTGCTTGGATCCACGTATCGCATCGCAAGGAAGCTCCCTTGCCAGAAGAACACCTAAGCCATGAATGATGTCGTGGATGCACTGACTGACCAGACAGATGACCTACCTGACGAAGAATACACACGTTTTTCTGAACATACAGTTAAATAAAGAGACTATGATTGCAAACACATGAACCCCTGCTAGGGACAGATCTCCTGACCGCCCATTTGCGAAAAGCCTGCATCGATGAGGGGTACATGTGTTAGGCATGTGCCAGCCCATCGGCAGCACAAAAGAGTTGCAGCGCTTTGGGACAGGAGCAGGTTTTTTAGGGCAAGTGGTACCTAAGGGGGGACTGTCATGGAAATATATATGTATTCCATATATTCAATGTATATGTATATGTATTACAGTCATAGATCTCACTTGCTAAAAATCCTGTGCTCACACAAATCTATGCAAGAGCTGATGCTAGCTATACGACCCTGGCCTACATAAATCAGGCTATTGCAAAAGATAGTTCATAGGGACTTTTTATCAAGGACACAAACAAGAACAGAACGTCCGGATAGATATCTATTATTTTCTTTACTAGTCACGTAGGAAAAACTGGGACAAAGAACAATAAAAATAAATCTGCTACTTCAGCCCTTTTATCATAATTATCATAATTATTATACTTATACTAAAACAGCCAATAACCTAGCAGCTTTTAATTGTATGCTAATTGACTAACCAGCCCCTTTTTGTAAACGTATAAAACCTTGAATGAATAATAAACTGTTGGTCTTGACGAACTGTTATACTGACACTTCCGTTGTGGACAGTCCTCATTTCGTCTGAGCGCTCAAAGAAAAGACATTAAATATAAGATTGGGAACAGCAACAGCAAACACTGCAGGATAGATTTATCCTAATTAAATTTCCATAACAGAACGAGCTCCTCACAGCTCCTGTCCCTTGTCCAGACCCTCTCAGACTACAACTCACTCACTCCACCTCCAGCCCAGAACTTATAGGAAAGCTCCCCTGAAACTGGGTTTAGAGCTCCCCCTTCTGGTCTGGAAAAGGAACAGTGTTGGATGTTGATATTTCCTGACTAAGGGACCCCTCCTTGCTTCCAGGCATGTCATCACCCCTGTGAGGGAGGCAATGCCACTGTAGCAACCGGACTCCTGGGGTGCCACACTAGCAGCCTTGGTGTTTCTTCTTGACATTTTTCTTCGACTCACTGGCGAGTGCCTTTTCATTACCGGACCAGGTTCTAGGTTATATTTACCTTTGTTTCTTTCCTTTTTCCGTTTAAATACACTCTGGACCCGTTATGATTGTACCATGTGTTCATACTTGTTTAACAATATCCTATACATGGAGATTATTATGTTGTCTAAATTATATTTTATAAGCATTGTGAACTGTTTGCTAATTTTCCATAATCACTAAATATGCTGATACAAATTTATCTCTATTTTGATGACTGTATGTGAGCAAGGCTCGGAATGAGCCGAAACGTTATAAATTTAAAAACTCACAGTTGAACACTTTCTGAGAAGTTCCAATTGATATGAATGACTATTTTTGTTTCACATTTAATTCACAATCTTTTTTTGGATTTAATAATAAAAACACAAGAAGCAAACGAGAGTACTGTATTTGGACTTTCCAAGAGGAAGTGAGTGGCCAGATGCATCTTCTCACTTCCTGTTGATTACTTATGTGTCCAAAAGAGGGGATAGTGACGCTAGTGCTAATTGGGCGCAGGGCTTATGTGACATAACAACCGCATGTGAGCATCAGGAACGCGAGTGCAGACACCGCTGGAATGGTGCCGGTATGTGTCATGGGTGTATCGCCACGAGGATCGTCGCGATTACACACTCTGACTTCTCACAGCTGAGTTGCTGTTTCTTTGTGTTTGGTAATGAGGGAGTTAATTTTACCTAGCTCTTTGCTAAGACTAGGTCCAGCCTCGCCCGGCTGCTTTTGATTATGTTCTAATTAGCTTCCTTTATATACCTGCCAGTCTGGGTGTTAGATGCCGGTGAAAGCATTCATGTAGTCTAGCAGACTGGATCGGTTCTGAGAATATTTAAGCTAAGAGCTCCTTAGTTGTTTTTACTCTTATAGCTTATAGTTTATCTCTGAGACCTTAGGTGTTCCTACTGTGTGTGAGTGTTGTATGTAAGACTTTATTTACTTTATTTCTTGTCTTTCTTGTATGTCTTTCTGTTCATTAACCGTTACCTGTTCATTCCCTTTGGTGGTAATCAGGGTCCTTCTTAGGACTAGATTACAGTTGGCAGGGATTGATAGGAGACAGGGTTTACGCTGGTAGCCTGGACCTCTGTACCTTTAACAGTACCTCCAGGTAGAGGGATTAGTTAGGACCCCAGTTTAGGGTCAGCATAGACCCCGGTCACCCTCTAGCCGGAGACAGCGTATAACGGATTCCGTATTGACCCACTGGACTTTCTGTCAGGTAATTCTATGTTATCATATATCTATGCGCATGTTATATAGTATGTTGCCCTTTTGATATAGATTACTGACATCACATATATATATCTGCTATACAGCGTGACATTTTCACCGGCCCATACTAAAGATTCTCCCCAGCTGTCATGGATCCAGTAGCCCAGCTGGCCCGGCAGTTGCAGGGGTTGTCCATGGAGTTTGCAGACATTAAGTCCAAGGTTTTGTCCCCCCCGGAGCAAACCAGATCTGAACCTAAGGTTGCTCTCCCGGACAGGTTCACTGGTGGGCGGGACAAATTTTTTACTTTCCGGGAGGCATGTAAATTGTACTTTCGGCTGCGGCCTCGGTCATCTGGGAGTGAAGAGCAGAGGGTGGGAATTGTTATCTCGCTCTTACAAGGGGACCCCCAATCTTGGACGTTCTCTATTCCTCCAGGCTCCCCAGATCTCCAGTCAGTGGATCGATTTTTTACTGCCCTGGGTCTGGTATATGATGATCCGGATCGTGTTTCCCTTGCTGAAACAAAGTTACGTAAAATACGGCAAGGAAATCGTCCAGCGGAGGAATATTCTTCTGAGTTCCGTAGATGGGCAACAGATACTCAGTGGAATGACCCGGCTCTTAGGAGCCAGTTTTGTCAAGGGTTGTCTGACAAATTAAAGGATGTGTTGGCTCAGTATGATTCTCCTCCATCACTGGAGGCTGCTATGGCCCTCGCTATTCGTATTGATAGACGAATTCGGGGAAGACACGAGGTAACTCCGCCTCCCCTGATGACTCCACCTACTACTAAAGTCCCTTATACTGAGGTTCCCCTGGTCTGTTCTGAGGAACCCATGCAGTTGGGAGGGACATCTTTTTGTAGGAGGGAATCGGCGGTGCACCGCAAGACTAGAAGGTGTTTCTTTTGCGGGAGAGAGGGACATTTTGTTGGGGGGTGTCCATCCCGGGCCTCTTTGAGCAAAGGAGTTAACCTGGGAGTGTGCATTTCGTCCCCAAATCCCTCTCAGTTTCTCGTGCCTGCGGAGGTGGTGATTGGTACTAGAACTGAGAGGATTTCTGTTTTTCTTGATAGTGGGTCCGGGGCTAATCTGGTGGACGCTCGGTTTGCCCAGGTGCATGGTATGCAACTGAGTGTATTGGCCAAACCGGTCCCTATAGTCTCTATTGATTCTAGACCTCTCGGTCAAGGTAGCTTGGTACAAGCTGTTCATAACATAGATCTTCGAGTAGGGGCAATACATAAAGAGCAATTGTCTTGTTATGTGTTGGAGGGTCTACCTACTCCTATTGTGTTGGGACTTCCTTGGTTGGCTAAACATAACCCAGTGATTGATTGGCAATCCAGAAAGATAAGCCAGTGGGGTGAATTTTGCAGGAATAACTGCATGAGCACGGTCATCGGTGCGGTTGTGCCTAGGACTTTGTCTCCTTTTCTGGAGGACTTTGGGGAGATGTTCTCAGAGGAGGGGTGTAAAGAGTTACCTCCTCATCGCGCATATGACTGCTCAATAAAGTTGCTTCCTGATGCCTTATCTCGTACTTTCCCAGGGGCCGGGAAGACGGATGATCCGGTTCCTATTCCTCAGGAGGGAGTTGTAGTGTCAGCTGTATGCTCTGAGCTTGAGGGGGAGGTATTGGGGGCTCGGGGGACGCCCCTGTGGGACTTCCAGGGAGACTGATAGTTCCAGATCGGTTAAGACTGAAGGTTACGGGGAACCGTTACAAACGGATGGCTGATAGGGGGAGAGTTTCTGGTCTAGATCTGAAGGTGAACGATCTAGTTTGGTTGTCTACCAGGAATATAAAACTTAAAGTTTCCTCCTGGAGGTTGGGTCCCAGATTCATCGGGCCGTACAGGATCAGTTCCATAATTAATCCTGTGGCATTTCGTCTGGACCTCCCTCCTACGTTTAAAATTCATAATGTGTTTCACAAGTCATTACTTAAAAAGTATGTGGCACCAGTCATACCGTCACCTCTACCTCCTCCTTCAGTGATGGTCAATGATAACGTGGAATTTCAGGGTCGAAAATCATTGACTCACGTCTCAGTCGCCGATCCCTTCAGTACTTGGTTCATTGGAAGGGGTATGGTCCTGAGGAGAGGACGTGGGTCCCTGCGTCTGATGTGAACGCAGATCGATTGGTTCGGACCTTTCACACAACTCACCCGGGCAGACCTGGCCCTGAGGGTCCGGAGTCCCCTCGTAGAGGGGGGGGTACTGTCATGGGTGTATCGCCACGAGGATCGTCGCGATTACACACTCTGACTTCTCACAGCTGAGTTGCTGTTTCTTTGTGTTTGGTAATGAGGGAGTTAATTTTACCTAGCTCTTTGCTAAGACTAGGTCCAGCCTCGCCCGGCTGCTTTTGATTATGTTCTAATTAGCTTCCTTTATATACCTGCCAGTCTGGGTGTTAGATGCCGGTGAAAGCATTCATGTAGTCTAGCAGACTGGATCGGTTCTGAGAATATTTAAGCTAAGAGCTCCTTAGTTGTTTTTACTCTTATAGCTTATAGTTTATCTCTGAGACCTTAGGTGTTCCTACTGTGTGTGAGTGTTGTATGTAAGACTTTATTTACTTTATTTCTTGTCTTTCTTGTATGTCTTTCTGTTCATTAACCGTTACCTGTTCATTCCCTTTGGTGGTAATCAGGGTCCTTCTTAGGACTAGATTACAGTTGGCAGGGATTGATAGGAGACAGGGTTTACGCTGGTGGCCTGGACCTCTGTACCTTTAACAGTACCTCCAGGTAGAGGGATTAGTTAGGACCCCAGTTTAGGGTCAGCATAGACCCCGGTCACCCTCTAGCCGGAGACAGCGTATAACGGATTCCGTATTGACCCACTGGACTTTCTGTCAGGTAATTCTATGTTATCATATATCTATGCGCATGTTATATAGTATGTTGCCCTTTTGATATAGATTACTGACATCACATATATATATATCTGCTATACAGCGTGACATTATGGTAGGCGAGTATATGTGTTTTTATGTTAACAGGAATAAACATTCAAAGTGAGAAGGGGTTGTCCTAGTAGTGGACAACCCCTTTAAGTTGAAAGCAGGAGTTGTAGAAAAGGCGTTCAACACCTGTAAGTACTTACTTTTTCCTAACTTTTATTATACTTTTCTCGTTTTTTTTTTGTTTGAATGGATAATGTATAGCAGAATGAAAGGTTTTCTTCAGTGCACAGTTTGACATACAGTGGGGGAAATAAGTATTTGATCCCTTACTGATTTTGTAAGTTTGCCCACTGACAAAGACATAAACAGTCTATCATTTTAAGGGTAGGTTAATTTCAATATTGAGAGATAGAATATTAAAATAAAATTCAGAAAATCACATTGTATAAATTATATAAATTTATTTGCATTTTGCAGTGGGAAATAAGTATTCGATCCCACTGGCAAACAAGACCTAGTACTAGGTGGCAAAACCCTTGTTGGCAAGCACAGCAGTCAGACATATTTTGTAGTTGATGATGAGATTTGCGCACATGTCAGGAGGAATTTTGATCCACATATCTTTGCAGATCATCTCTAAATCATTAAGATTTTTGAGGCTGTCGCTTGGCAACTCAGAGCTTCAACTCCATCGATAAGTTTTTTAATGGGATTATGGTCTGGAGACTGGCTAGGCCACTTCATGACTTTAATGTGCTACTTTTTGAGCCACTCTTTTGTTGCCTTGGCTGTATATTTTGGGTCATTGGCTTGCTGGAAGACCCAGCCATGACCCATTTTTAATGTCCTGGCAAAGGGAAGGAGATTGTCACACAGGATTTTAGGGTACATGGCTCCATCCATTCTCCCATTGATGTGGTGAAGTAGTCCTGTGCCCTTTGCAGAGAAACACCCCCAAAACATAATGTTTCCATCTCCATGCTTGACAGTGGGGACGGTGTTCTTTGGGTCATAGGCAGCATTTCTCTTCCTCCAAATACGGCAAGTTAACTGAATGCCAAAGACCTAAATTTTTATTTCATCTGATCACAGCACCTTCTCCCAATCACTTAAAGAATCATCTGGGTGATAATTGGCAAACTTCAGACAGGCCTGCACAAGTGCTTTCTTGAGCAGGGGGACCTTGCGGGCACTGCAGGATTTTAAACCTTTACAGTGTAATGTGTTACCAATGGTTTTCTTGGTGACTGTGGTCCCAGCTGCCTTGAGATCATTAACAAGTTCAACCCGTGTAGTTTTAGGCTGATCTTTCACCTTTCTTATGATCAAGGATACCCAACGAAATGAGATTTTGCATGGTGCCCCAGATCGATGTTGATTGACAGTCATTTTGTATTTCTTCCATTTTCTTACTATTGCATAAACAGTTGTCTCCTTCTCACCCAGAGTCTTACTTATGGTTTTGTAGCCCATTCCAGATTTGTGCAGGTCTATGATCTTGTCCCTGACATCCTTAGAAAGTTCTTTGGACTTCCCCACGTTGTAGAGGTAAGAGTCTGATTGATTAATAATTAGAGTCGGACTGAGTCTGTGGACAGGAGTCTCTTAAAGGAGACTATGTAAGACAGCTGTCTTTAATGCAGGTAACAGGTTGATTAGGAGCGTCTAACTGGTCTGTAGGAGCCAGAACTCTTAATGGTTGGTAGGGATCAAATACTTATTTATCACTGCAAAATGCAAATAAATTTATATAATTTATACAATGTGATTTTCTCGATTTTATTTTTGATATTCTATCTCTCAATGTTAAAATTAACCTACCCTTAAAATTATAGACTGTTCACGTCTTTGTCAGTGGGCAAACTTACAAAATCAGCAAGGGATCAAATACTTATTTTCCCCACTGTACGTATACACTACTGGAGCAGGAAATCCAGAGTGCATTCCGTTGTGGCAAATATGAGCACTTCGACTACCTGAAAGTTCATATAAGAGATCTGTAAGAGCAGTATGTAATATTGAGGGCAATTGGAAATCTTGTGAAGAGCATGCTTCTCACTGAGAAAGAATTAGTGGGTAGACATGGAGGCTGAACAAGTGGGTCAGCATAAGCAGGCAAGAAGCTGGTTTAAATAGCAAGAGGGAGTGGAAAGAGGTCCAAGAAATGGAAGGCTGCTCCTGTTTTAATATTTCCAAGCAAAATTGCCAAATTTGGTGTAAGGGTTTGGCTTGAGCAGAAATTGGTTTACAAATTACAGCAGGAGGTTGGTGATGATGCAGCAGTGATCAAAGTCTACGTAGGAACCAATGACAAAATAAGTGGTAAATGGAGGATCCTTAAGAAAAGTGAAAAAAAAAATAGGTTGCAAGCTGAAGGGAAGGACTTCCAAGGTAATATTCTCTGGAATACTGCCTATGTCATGTGCAACACAGCAGAAACAGCAGTAACTTAAGGAATTAATGGATGCTTTATGTCTTGTTGCAGAGCACAAGGATTTGGGTTCCCAGAGCAGTGAGCTAATTTCTAATTGGAGTACTGTATAATGTGTATTCTGCAGATAATTTTTATTTCTCTAGCGCCAACATATTTAGAGCACTTTACAATTTAGATAATTTGCCCTGAATGGAAGGAGTACAGCTCTGCTGGGTTAGAGAATTCAAGCAATGGTGGTAGAGCATTTAAACTAGGGAATTGGGGAGGAGAGCCTAGTGGAAAATAAAGAGGTAGATAGATTAGAGAGGGCGGAGAAGTTGACTGGGGTGGGAGTGGGGCGAGTGATGCTTTAGTGCTAATGCTAAAGGTAAATTCAGGAAATAGCATTTCTAAAAGTAAATATTGGAAAATGGATGTAAACCTAAAATGTTCACAAATGTTAGGAGTTTAGCAAACAGTGGGAGGGCACGAGGCCCTGATACTGGGGGAACACATTGATTAAGTAGGTGTTGCTGAGACATGCTTGGACTTTTCACATAATTGGGCTGTAATTCTTACAGGTTTCATGCTTTTTTGGAAAGACAGGGCTATAAGAGTATGTCTGTATGTTTGGAAAGATATGGAATGGAGTGTGACAGAGGCAATGGGGGGATTTTGAGGAAGTTGATCATTTTGGGGTGAAATTATGGAGTGATACACACTGAAAAAAATATAATTTTGTTGTAATTGATAGACTGAATAAAATCACTGAAGAGTTGGAGGATCAGCTGTATAATCAGAAAGTTCAGGCTGGTAATGTGGTGATTGTGGCAGATTTCAAGTAGGGTCATAGTTCTGCTTCAATTGCATAGTCAAGAAAATTCCTCTACTTATTGCAGTGTAATTTTATGGACTCGTTTGTAGAAGACCCGACAAGAGGCAATACTCCATTGGATCTGTCCATTTCTTTTTTTATAAACTCTTTTTTTTAAGGAACATTGCGCCACCACAACTCGGCCAGCTTTGAGATGCAGTCTTAAGAGAAAATGGCAAACAGCAATAATCTAAAGTTGTAAAGAAAAATAAGTGAATGAATATATTTGGGACACATAAAAGCTTTGCACATGCCAGTGTTAATGAAGGGCTCACTGGAGTACGTTGCGTCCGATTTATTGAGGCGCACAACAATAAGAAGTTAGGTACCTCTTCATGAATTCTGTTCATCATAATCCAGCAAGTCCTTCATTAAAACTGGCACACGAAAATATCAGTCTTAATGAATCAACCCCTAAGTATTTTTGCCTTTGTGCATCTTGTCAAAAATGCTACTCAAATCAGGTACTAGAATACCATTTCTGGTGTAAGAAACTCTTGCACGGACTACTGTTGTGAATGGGTTTGAGATGAGTTCTGAGCAGAGGCTCCCTCTGGTGGTTACAAGCGGTACTAGTGAGGATTGTGAGGACTGGGAATCAGGTGTTACTGATTGGTCTTATTTAAGGGAATCATTTTCCCATCAGGGTTGCCGGTGATCAATTGTTCTGGTCTGAATCCTTCTTTCCAGTTTCCCTTGTAGCCTGCTGTGTCGTGTCTGCATCTCCTGCTATCAGATAAGACAATTTCTTATTTTGTGTTTTTGCTATATTTTTGCATTTGGTCCTGCACTTCTGTGGGGGCCTTCTGGGTCCCCTCGGGGGCTTTTGCCCTCTCAGTTTAGTTCAGCCACTGTGTTTTGTACTTTTGCTTTTTCCAGTTTTTTCAGTGGCTGCTGTTTTTGTTACACCAGAGAACTAATTTAGGTGGTAGAGGTCGTGTGATCTCAGGTGATTTTGAAATTAGTAGTGTTGGTGTTTTTCAGGGTTTTCTGGGATTGCAGTAAGTACCCTTCCTGTCCTTTTCTATTTAGATAGTTTGGGCCCCAGCGTTTGCTCATACTATTTTCTTTCTGTGTCAGTATTTCCTCTTGTCTAACCGCCATTACATGTTTGGGGGCTTTCTATTATCTTTGGGTTCTGCTACGGGGCAGATAGCTTTCCTATTTCTATCTTTAGGTGTAGTTAGTTTCTCAGGCTGTGACGAGGCGTCTAGGACCAACGTAGGAACGCTCCACGGCTGCCTCTAGTTGTGGTGGTTAGTCAGGGTACTGCAATCCCATAGATTCCAACTGCTCTGGTGTATTGCCTTTTTTACCTGCACTCCTCAGCTACCGTAACATAACAGTATCACCGGACTAAAAATTGTATGGTACTCACAGAAGGGAAAAAATATTTTGAAGGAAGAAAAGTTGTCAGAGATATTTTTCTGTTTGTTTCATTTTTTTTTTTTTCCCTCTGTATCTCTGGGTGCTGGGGAGGATCTTTTCTCCCAATGGAGTTTGCACAGTTGTCTGGCCGTGTGGATCAGCTTGCACTGAGGTTCGGAGTATTGCTATCTATCTTGCTGGGTTGCCTGTTGTGGAACCTAGGATCCCCATGCCAGATTTGTTTTTAGGGGATCGAGCTAAGTTTCAGAATTTCAAAAATAATTGTAAATTGTTTCTTGCCTTAAAATCTAAGTCCTCAGGAAACGCAGCGCAGCAGGTTCAAATTATCATCTCTCTCCTGCGCGGCGATCCTCAGGATTGGGCTTTTTCCCTGATACCTGGGGATCCTGTTTTGAGTGATGTTGATGCATTTTTTCAGGCTTTGGGGTTATTGTACGATGAGCCTAATGTCACTGATCAAGCTGAAAAAAACCTTGTTGGCATTAAATCAGGGGCTTGATGACGCTGAGTTATACTGTCAGAGATTCCGTAGGTGGGCAGTCCTGACCAAATGGAATGACGACGCTTTGGCGGCCCTTTTCCGGAAGGGTCTGTCGGATAATGTAAAGGATGTTATGGTGGGATTCCCTGTCCCCTCTGGTCTCAATTATTCTATGTCATTGGCGATTCAAATTGACAGACGTTTGCGTGAGCGGAGAAGTATGCGTGGAGTGGTGTTGCCTTGTGAGCCAGCTGCTGAGCCCATGCAGTGTGATGGAGTGGTGTCTGGGGCACAGCGTCATGAGTTTCGAAAGCGCAATGGGTTATGTTTCTACTGTGGTGATGCCTCTCATGCTATTTCAGTCTGCCCTAAGCGGGGAAGACATTTTGCACGCTCAGTTGTCTTGGGTAGTGTTCAGACTAAGTTTTTATTAACTGTCACTCTGATATGCTCTCTGTCCTCATTTTCTGCTCAGGCTTTCGTTGATTCTGGAGCAGCTATTAACCTGATGGATTATGATTTTGCTAAACGTTGTGGATTTCCCTTGATACCCCTACAGAAGTCTATTCCCCTACTGGGGATCGATTCTACCCTTTGGCTGAGAATAAACCCCAGTTTTCTACTCAGGTGATAATGAGGGTTGAACCTGATCACCAGGAGTGCTGCAAATTTTTGGTTCTATATAATCTGCATGACATTATAGTGCTGGGTTTCCCTTGGTTACAGTCTCATAATCCTGTTTTGGATTGGAAATCTGTGTCTGTAACCAGTTGGGGCTGCCAATGTGTTAGTGCCAACACTCCTGTTTTTTCTGCCTCCCCCCAGGCTGAGGATGTTCCTGACTTTTTGTTTGATTTTTCTGATGTGTTTAGCGAAAGTAAATCTGCATCCTTACCTCCCCATAGGAGCTATGACTGCGCTATTGAATTAGTGCCAGGTAGTAAATTCCCTAAGGGTCGCCTTTTTAACTTGTCTGTACCTGAACATGACGCTATGCGGTCTTATATCAAGGAATCATTGGAGAAGGGTCATATCAGACCATCCTCTTCACCCTTAGGTGCCGTTTTTTCTTTGTGGCTAAAAAAGATGGTTCATTAAGGCCGTGTATTGATTATCGTCTCTTGAACAATATTACTGTGAAATATCAATACCCGTTACCCTTGATTTCTGACCTGTTTTCCAGGGTGAAAAACGCTACTTGGTTTACCAAGCTTGACCTCAGGGGGGCGTATAACCTTATTCGCATTAAGCACGGGGATGAATGGAAGACGGCATTTAACACCCTGAAGGGCATTTTGAGTACCTTGTGATGCCCTTTGGGCTCACTAATGCTCCTTCCGTCTTCCAGTCCTTCATGAATGACATTTTCAGGGATTTTGTGGACAAGTTTCTGATTGTTTATTTGGATGATATCTTGATTTTTTCTAATGACTGGGACTCTCATGTGAAACATGTTCGAACTGTATTCCAGATTTTGAGAGAGAATGCTCTGTATGTGAAGGGATCAAAGTGTCTTTTTGGCGTACAGAAGATCTCATTTCTGGGATTCATTTTGTCCCCATCTGTTATTGAAATGGACCCGGTCAAGGTTCAGGCCATCTGTGATTGGGTCCAACCTACTTCATTAAAGGCTCTTCAGAGATTTTTGGGTTTTGCCAATTTTTATCGTAAATTTATTGGTAATTTCTCTGTTATTGTTAAACCATTAACTGATTTGACCAGAAAGGGTTCTGATGTGGTGAATTGGCCTCCTGAGGCAGTCTCTGCGTTTCAGGAACTTAAGCAGAGATTCACTTCTGCTCCTGTTCTACGGCAGCCTGATGTTTCTCTGCCATTTCAGGTGGAGGTTGATGCCTCTGAAATTGGGGCAGGTGCCGTTTTGTCCCAAAAAGATCCAGAGACCTCTAAAAGTAACCCTTGTGCCTTTTTCTCTCGAAAATTTTCTCCTACTGAACGTAATTATGACGTGGGTAATCGGGAGTTATTGGCCATGAAGTGGGCTTTTGAAGAGTGGAGACATTGGCTGGAGGGAGCCAAACATCAGGTGGTGGTCCTTACGGACCATAAGAATCTGGTCTATCTGGAATCTGCCAAGCGACTCAATCCTAGACAGGCCAGGTGGGCCTTGTTTTTCACACGTTTTAATTTTGTGGTTTCCTTTCTTCCTGGCACTAAGAATGTTAAGGCGGATGCCCTCTCGAGGAGTTTCCTTGCGGACTCTCCTGAGCTATCTGATCCCTCTGTTATTTTAAAGGAGGGTGTAGTTCTTTCCGCCATCTCGCCCAATTTGAGACTTGCTCTGGAGGGGTGTCAGGAGGATAGGCCCGAGCGCTGCCCTGTTGGAAAATTGTTTGTCCGGACCAATGGAAAAAGAGTGTGATGTCTGAGATTCATTGTTCCGCATTGGCTGGGAATCCCGGAATTTTTGGTACCAGAGACTTGGTTAGTCGGTCCTTTTGGTGGCCTACCTTGTCTCGCGATGTCAGGGAATTTGTGCAGTCCTGCGGGACTTGCTCTCGCTCCAAGTCTTGCTCTCGCTCTAGTGGTTTGTTGATGCCATTGCCTATGCCCAAGAGACCATGGACCCATATCTCTATGGATTTCATTTCCGATCTTCCTGTTTCTCAGAGAATGACCACCATCTGGGTGATTTGTGATAGGTTTTCCAAAATGATACATCTTGTGCCATTACCTAAGTTGCCTTCCTCCTCTGAATTGGTGCCGTTGTTCCTTCAGCACGTGGTTCGTTTACACGGCATTCCTGAGAACATTGTGTCTGACAGAGGAGTCCAGTTTGTTTCCAGATTTTGGAGGACTTTTTGTTCTAAACTGGGTGTTCAATTGTCTTTCTCCTCGGCATTTCATCCTCAGACCAATGGTCAAACTGAGAGAACAAACCAGACATTGGAGACTTATCTAAGATGCTTTGTGTCTGCTGATCAGGATGACTGGGTCTCTTTTTTGCCTTTGGCTGAGTTTGCTCTTAATAATAGGGCTAGCTCTGCCACTTTGATGTCTCCGTTTTTCTGTAATTCTGGGTTTCACCCTCGATTTTCTTCAGGACAGACGGAGGCTTCTGTCTGTCCAGGTGTTGACTCTGTTGTTGAGCGTATGCAGCAGATTTGGGACCAGGTAGTGGAGAGGTTGTCCCTCTCTCAGGAGAAGGCCCAGCGGTTTGCTAACCGGCATAGAACTGATGGTCCTCGGTTTAAAGTGGGGGACTTGGTCTGGTTGTCCTCAAAGAATATTCCTATGAGAGTAGCATCTCCTAAATTTAAGCCTAGGTTCATTGGACCTTATAAGATCATGGAGATTATTAATCCTGTTTCTTTTCGTTTGCTTCTTCCAGGGACATTTAAGATCCATAACGTGTTCCACAAGTCCTTGTTGAAGAGGTTTGTTGAGCCAGTGGTTCCTGCTGCTGTGCCTCCTGACCTGTTTTGGTTGAGGGCAATCTGGAGTATGTGGTTGAGAAAATATTGGATTCTCGTTTTTCTAGACGAAGACTCCAGTATTTGGTTAAATGGAGAGGTTATGGTCAGGAAGATAATTCTTGGGTGTTTGCTTCGGACATCCATGCTAGGAGACTTTCCGTGCGTATCATAGAACTCATCCTGACCGACCTGGTTGCTCAAATGAGGGTTCGGTGACCCCTCCTCAAGGGGGGGGGTACTGTTGTGAATGGGTTTGAGATGAGTTCTGAGCAGAGGCTCCCTCTGGTGGTTACAAGCGGTACTAGTGGGATTGTGAGGACTGGGAATCAGGTGTTACTGATTGGTCTTATTTAAGGGAATCATTTTCCCATCTGGGTTGCCGGTGATCAATTGTTCTGGTCTGAATCCTTCTTTCCAGTTTCCCTTGTAGCCTGCTGTGTCGTGTCTGCATCTCCTGCTATCAGATAAGACAATTTCTTCTTTTGTGTTTTTGCTATATTTTTGCATTTGGTCCTGCACTTCTGTGGGGGCCTTCTGGGTCCCTCCGGGGCTTTTGCCCTCTCAGTTTAGTTCAGCCACTGTGTTTTGTACTTTTGCTTTTTCCAGTTTTTTCAGTGGCTGCTGTTTTTGTTACACCAGAGAACTAATTTAGGTGATTTTGAAATTAGTAGTGTTGGTGTTTTTCAGGGTTTTCTGGGATTGCAGTAAGTACCTTCCTGTCCTTTCCTATTTAGATAGTTTGGGCCCAGCGTTTGCTCATACTATTTTTCTTTCTGTGTCAGTATTTCTCTTGTCTAACCGCCATTACTGTTTGGGGGCTTTCTATTATCTTTGGGGTTTCTGCTACGGGGCAGATAGCTTTCCTATTTCTATCTTTAGGTGTAGTTAGTTTTCAGGCTGTGACGAGGCGTCTAGGACCAAGTAGGAACGCTCCACGGCTGCCTCTAGTTGTGGTGGTTAGTCAGGGTACTGCAATCCATAGATTCCAACTGCTCTGGTGTATTGCCTTTTTACCTGCACTCCTCAGCTACCGTAACATAACAGACTTTGAGAGGCGGAGCCAAGGAATGGCTGCTTTTTAGCAGAGCTCCCCGCTGGCCTACTCTCATCTGTGGTCATCCCTCAGTTTGTGAGAGGAGGAAAGCTTTAATCAGTGGGGGGGAATACCTGGACAGGGGGCTCGTCTGTCGGGTCTGCCTATTCAGGCTCCTCGGGAGGCTCTAGCACAGGGACGCCGTGCAGCGTGGTACAGGCCGCAGGCCAGCTGTGAAGTTAGAGGGACTTGCACAGATAAGAGGTCCCGAGTAAACAAGCGACCACCCGCCGGGAGTGAAAAACAAACAAACAGTGCAGCCCTGAAGATCTGGCTGTTATCACATCTAGGGCCGGAGGAGGTGAGTGCAGTGGCAATAGGGGGAGTGTTAACTACAACAGAAGCCATCTCCTGCCACAGCCCTCAGCAGTATCCCTGCACTACAGGCTTGTTGTGAGCTGTATTGTTTTAAGTTGCTGACCATCCTGTAAGAGGTGACAGAAAACAATAAAGTACTCAAGGTCTGTCTGATAGAGGATTAACCCCTGAGGCCCTGCTACAGAGCTCAAAAAATCAGCCTAAGAAATCACAAGGGGATTACCTCAGAGACTACACACAATACAGGACTTAAGGGCCCGTCTCACACAACGATCTCGCTAGCGAGATCGGTGCTGAGTCACTAGTTTTGTGACCAGCACCGAGCTCACCAGCGATATCGCTGTGTGTGACATTCAGCGACGATCAGCCCCCCTGCGGGTATCGCTGATCGTCGCTGAAATGTCAGGACATTTTTTTGATCGCTGGTCTCCCGCTGACAGGCAGCATCGCTGCGTGTGACAGGCGGGGAGACAGCGATCCGTGGTAACCAAGGTACACAGCGGGTTTCCAGGCGCGGGGCTGTGCCTAGAAACCCGCTGTGTACCTTGGATACCAGCGCCCTGATGCAGGGGCTGGTATGCAAGGTACACAGCGGGTTTACAGGCACCGCGCAGCGCTTGGAAAACCCGCTGTGTACCTTGGATACCAGCTCCCTGCATCAGGGCGCTGGTATCCAAGGTACACTGCGGGTAACTAAGCGATGTTACCCGCAGTGTCCTTGTGCTGATCGCTGCCTGAGTGCCTGTTTGGCAGCTCAGCAGCGATAATATAGCGATACACAGCGATCCTGACAAGTGCATTATCGTTGTCGGGATCGCTGGTGTATCGCTATGTGAGACCCGCCTTTAGAGGACAGTTGATATTGACTTTATTAACGCTTTGGCAGCAGTGTAACCCGGTGAAGTCCTCATCAGTGACACATTAATCTGTTTACAAACTTAGAGGATTATATTTGTCCTCTCTGACTTTCAAGGTTACTTAACCTCTATAAATAAGGTAAACAGCAAGAGACTAATATTCTATACGCTCCATATAGGAGTTACATGCTACTAGCAGATTCTAATGTAACGTTTCTTAACTGAGACATCACCGCCTTCTATCTTCTCACCCAATGTCGCTGAGTATGGATTATTTGTGGGCAAACAAACTAAAGGAGGCCGTGCCTCTTCTCGAAACCAACAAGGCTCATCCTCGCCTAAATCTACCTCTGATACCAGTAGCGAGACTTCTCATTCAATAGCGGATGCCATCATGAAACGCCTTATGCCCGAAATAGACTCTAGATTCGCCACTCTTCAAACTCAATAGACTCTATAATATCACAAGTTAATAGTCAGGGCACTCGCCTGGATGAGGCTGAACAACGTATCTCTGATCTGGAGGATGTTACCAGGGAAATGGCAGAACGTCTAGAAGGAAAAGAGAAAGTCGTCACAGGCTTCAATCAAAAGTGGACGACTTAGAAAACCAATCTAGGCGCAATAACTTGAAAACTGATAGGACTACTGAGTCCATAATCACTCTGAATTGCTAAAAATTAAATCTGAGTGGCTGCAGGAGCCTTGGACATTCAACTAACATCCGGTTCAATGGCGGTTGAGAGAGCACACAGAATAGGCCCGCAGAGGGGAAAAGACAATGACAGACCAGACGGTGATATTTAAGGTCCTTGACTTTCAAGACAAAATTCGTCTACTCACTGCTTACAGGAAGAAAGCGCACCTATCCTACGAAGGGCACAAAGTTCTGATGTTTTCAGGACTATTCGGCATGGTGATGACCAGACGCAGGGCCTTCAACCCGGTGTGTTAAGTTGTGGTGACAAAAACATTAGGTTCGGCCTACATATCCAGCGATACTGCGCTTCAATCTATTGGGAAAAAACTGGGCTTTCAACGACCCGGTGAAGGCTCTGGAGGTTGTCTGGGATACTTCCCAGCCACCATGAGCAAGATCCAGAGTGGCTTACTCAGTGACATTACCATGAATCACATAAGGTGATGTCAACTGACATCTGTTTGTTATGTTGTTGTTTTTTGCTGTATTTTTACCTCTGCGTCTAACGTTGGGATGCGGGTTTAAGGGAAATGTTGAATATGGCACACAGTTGCAAATTTTGTGGGAGGGGGAGGTTTTTTGGGGAGAGGGTCTCTGCATTCGACTTCAGGTAATCATAATCAGGGATTCTAATGCCTACTCGCTGGGATGGGCAGGGATCCTATTATTATGTAACGGTTATATCTTATCATATTTCCACATGGAGTGAGTTAATGGTAGATATCAACAGGCAAAAAATGTCCGCTATGACATCTCTCCTTTGGTGTTCCTGGAATGTCAATGGCCTAAATTCCCGGTCAAGGGAAAAAAATGTTTAAATTATCTGCATCGAGAAAATTTTCATATTGTACTTTTGCAGGAGACACATGGGTGAAGGGCAACCATCCGGTGTTTTCTAGCAAAAAATTTATATTATGTGCAGAAGCTTCTTTAACTAAAAAACAGAGGGGTGTCGCTATTAAGATAAACAGGAATATTGACCATGAGATAGTGGATGTGTTAGAAGATCCTTCAGGGAGGTTTGTCTGCGTTAAGTGGTTATAGAGGGGACGACCTACAGTGTAATTAATATTTATGCGCCAAATTAGTCGGATCATTCTTTCGGGCTAATGTGCTAAAACAAATCGCCAGGATGGGACACCTCCATATGATTGTGGGTGGCGATTTTAATGAGGTGCATGACATCGAGATGGATAGATCTAATTCTCAATTCCTCATATATTACGCAGGGGAGACTAATACAATCTTTTTTAGATCACTTGGGATTGTTGGATGTTTGGAGAGTGCAACACCTGTTGAGGAGATTACTCTCACTATTCACATGTTCATAATTCCCATGCTAGAATTGACTACTGGTTATTGGGTCCCTCATCATGCCAAGAATCACACATACCAAATTCTGGACGTGCACATCTCAGATCATGCACCGATACGTTCAGCCTAAAACTAACTAACCCAATCTATTTTCATAGGAATGGGGGTTCCCGTCATATCTATATCACTCGATGATTTAAAAAAAAAATTCATACAATTCTCAGGGGATACGTACAATCTGATAACCAAATACATTGTCAAACACCAATTATTTTCTGGGATACCTCTAAAGCAGTGTTGAGAGGGCAAATAATTGCGTATATATGTCATAAAAAAAACAGTGCAGAAGTGGACCCTGGCAGCGCAGAAGGCTTT
>JARQOD010000005.1:309450676-309511678 GCA_033576555.1 Oophaga sylvatica | reverse complement strand
GTTTGAGCAAGGGAAATTAAATAACTCGACACTTCCTTTCCAATGGAGCACATCATCTATCAAATTATTTGGCGTCCTTATACCACATTAATATTAGATCCCTAATTATGTTCATATTTAACCTTCTAAACTCCTGGAAACACTTTACTTTGTCTTTTTCCGGAAGATGTCATTTAATTAACATGATAATATTTCCAAAACTATTGTATATTTTCCAAACACTACCTATTTTGTTGACACGTGCTGATGTTAAAACTCTAAACACTGCTTTTAGGAATTTTATTTGGGGAGGCAAAAAGCGTACACGTATAGGTCTAATCAAACTACAAGCCCCAAAGGAGGAGGGTGGCATCAATTTCCCAGACATTGCAAAGTACAATCTAGCAGCAAATCTCAGATACACCATTGATTGGTTAAGAGGTAGCTCACATTTCGCAAACGTACCTTTAGACCAACAATTAAGTCCCCATGTCTCCTTACCAGTATTACTACATATGGCCAACGATGACCTTATTGCAGACATAAGAAACCACCCCACCTTATGGCAAACAATACAGACGTGGAGAAAATGCAGGAGACTATGTCATTTGAGATGCGATGTCTCTCCTTTTGTGCCCTTCCTGGGTAACCCGGGCTTTATGGGAGGTAAACCACCCTTATCTTACATTGAGCTAGCTGGGCAGGGTTGCATCTTGGCAGCTGACCTATTAGATGATAGATTCTCCATGCTTGCATTTGACATAGCAGCACAACGTTTCCCAACATTTGTAAACAAGCCCTTCCTTTTTCTTCAAGCAAGGAGCTTAACTTTGAAAGGCATAGCTGCTGGGGGTGGAGAAAGAGGGAGGAACGCTTTGGATGGCTTCCTTAGGACCGCCAGGGTGCTGATAGCCTCGACAAGCAGTATTTACACACTGTTGCGTAAGCAATGGTCATGGGAGGGCAAAAAGACAGGTCCAGCACGATGGGTTAATGATATACAGAACATCACAGTCGGGGAAATCTTAGATGCCACTTTGATGCAACGGAAGGTGATCCCCTCCAGTAGTTATGCAGACATGTCTTTATTACTCCTTCATAGAGCTTATATTACCCCACACATTAAGTCTAGGATGTCTCCAGGGGGCACATTCACATGTTCCAAATGCGGGACAGGAAACACAGACATATTTCATCACATGTGGGGATGCCCCAAAGTGCAAAAAATATGGCAGTCTATCCATGCCGAACTGCAGAATCTTGGTGGGATATTGTTTCCTTTGATGCCGCAATGGGCAATATTTAATATTCTAGACAGCTCTCAACACAAATTCCCCAAACATGTTAAGGCCATGTTGATAATATGGGCCTCAGCTGCCAGGAAAAGTATCTTGCAGCACTGGCTAAATCCATTGCCACCACCCAAATCTCTCATATACTCCAAAATAATGTATATTTTTCGAATGGACTGGCTAGATACCCTGACAAATAAAGAGAAATTGACTGGGAAATTTTTAAGTACATGGTCATTGTTCATCCCATCTCTGTCTCAGGACACCAGGGACAAATTAAGGACACATTTTGAAAACACTCAGTGGCATCTTCTTCAGAAAATTAGCGGACATAATCCTATTCCTTGAACTTGTTGATTGTTAATCAAATGCAGGGTCGCTTTAGGGGTTTATATGTTGGGGGGATGGGAGGGTTGAGGGTGGTGGGGGGACATTTATGAGTATTATACCTGTCATATAAGCGTCAAATAAGCTTGATACCTTCAAACCTGTATGACTTACTTTTTGGCAATGCTCTTTAAATCAATATTTTGAGTTTTACGTCTGTCAAATAAGCTTGTTACTTCAAGACTTGTATGATTATCTTTTATTGTAATACTCTTTAAATTAATAAAACATGTTGGAAAAAAAAAAGAAACTCTTGCACTTTTGCTGAATTTAATGAGGAGGCATTTTTCTGGTTTCTTCCCAATTTGTCGGAACTGCTTCAAACAGGCATGAAAATGCAAAAAGTCACAACAATTTTGTGCAACGCTGCGTTTTGTAAAAATTTTGCTTTCAAAGTGATTTATGCCAGTTTTCTTTTAAAAAACGTGTTCATGTTTTACCTCCTTAATTTTACAAAAGGCCAATTCTCCCAGGTTGAAGGCTGGAGTTAGATTTGTAGCGAGGTGCACTGAATAAATCAAGTATGCCTAACTCCACCATGCCCCCTAATAAAGGCTGGCGTGAACAATGCCAGTCTTGATGAATTGGTTTCATAGTGTTTTTGAACTAGGTATTTGACACTCTCACACAGGATTCCCTGTCCCCTCTGGTCTCAATGACTCTATGTCATTAGCTATTCAAGTTGACAGACGTCTGCGTGAGCGTAGAAATATGCGTGAGATTGTGATGCCTTGCGGGCCAGCCCCTGAGCCCATGCAGTGTGATGGAGTGACTTCTGGGGCACAGCGTCATGAATTTCGTAAGCGTAATAAGTTGTGCTACTATTGTGGTGACGCTTCTCATGCTATTTCCGTCTGCCCCAAGTGGGGAAGACGTTTTGCGCGCTCAGTTGTTTTGGGTAGTGTTCAGACTAAATTTCTGTTGACTGTTACCTTGATTTGCTCCATGTCCACATTTTCAGCTCAGGCTTTTGTTGATTCAGGGGCAGCTATAAAGCTGATGGATTTTGATTTTGCCAAACGTTATGGTTTTCCTATGTTACCCCTGCGGAAGTCTATTCCTTTGCTGGGCATAGATTCTACCCCCTTGGCAGAGAATAAACCCCAGTTTTCTACCCAGGTGATAATGCGGGTTGACCCGGACCACCAAGAGAATTGCAAATTTTTGGTGTTACATAATTTCCATGACATTGTTGTACTGGGTTTTCCTGGGTTACAGACTCACAATCCTATTTTGGATTGGAAATCGGTGTCTGTGACCAGTTGGGGTTGTCAATGTGTTCGTGCGGACACTCCTGTTTTTTCTGCCCCCCCCAGTCTCAAGATGTTTTTATCTGCCTCCCCCCAGTCTCAAGATGTCCCTGACTATTTGACTGATTTTTCTGATGTGTTTAGTGAGAGTAAGTCTGCATCCTTACCTCCTCATAGGAATTATGATTGCGCTATTGACTTAGTACCCGGTTGTAAATTTCCCAAGGGTCGGCTCTTTAATTTATCTGTACCTGAGCATGATGCTATGTGATCTTATATCAAAGAGTCTTTAGAGAAGGGTCATATCAGACCATCCTCTTCACCCTTGGGCGCCGACTTTTTCTTTGTGGCCAAGAAGGATGGCTCATTGAGGCCGTGTATTGATTATCATCTCCTGAATAAGATTACTGTTAAATATCAATATCCGTTACCCTTGATTTCTGACCTATTTTCCAGAGTAAAGGGTGCTTGTTGGTTTACCAAGCTTGACCACAGGGAGGCGTATAATCTTATTCGCATCAAGCACGGAGATGAATGGAAGACGGCGTTTAATACCCCAGAGGGGCATTTTGAGTACCTAGGGATGCCTTTTGGGCTCACTAATGCCCCTTCTGTCTTCCAATCCTTTATGAACGATATTTTCCGGGATTTCGTGACCTCCCTGTCTCTCAGAGAATGACCGTTATTTGGGTGATCTGTGATAGGTTTTCCAAGATGATACATCTTGTGCCACTACCTAAGTTGCCATCCTCCTCTGAGTTGGTGCCTTATTTTTTTTAACAGGTGGTCCGATTGCACGGCATTCCAGAGAACATTGTGTCTGACAGAGGAGTCCAGTTTGTGTCCAGATTTTGGAGGACATTTTGTTCCAAACTGGGAGTTCAGCTGTCTTTTTCCTCTGCGTTTCACCCTCAGACCAATGGACAGACAGAGATCAAACCAGACCTTGGAGACTTATTTGAGATGTTTGTATCTGCTGATCAAGATGACTGGGTCTCCTTTTTGCTCTTGGCTGAATTTGCTTTGAATAATAGGGCTAGTTCTGCCACCTTGATGTCTCCATTTTTCTGCAATTTCGGGTTTCATCCTCGATTTTCTTCAGGGCAGGTGGAGGCTTCTGTCTGTCCTGGTGTTGACTCTATTGTGGAGAGAATGCAGCAGATTTGGGATCAAGTAGTGGATAAGTTCTCGCTCTCTCAGGAGAAGTCCCAGCGGTTTGCTAACCAAAATAGGACTGATGGTCCTCGATTTAAAGTGGGTGACTTGGTTTGGTTGTCCTCTAAAAATATCCCTATGTAGGTTGCATCTCCAAAATTTAAGCCAAGGTTCATTGGACCTTATAAGATCGTGGAGATTATTAATCCTGTTTCCTTCCATTTGCTTCTTCCAGGAACAATCAGGATTCACAACGTATTTCACAAATCTTTGTTGAAGAGATTTGTCGAGCAGGTGGTTCCTATGGCTGCGCCTCCTGATCCTTTTTTGGTTGAGGGCAATTTGGAGTATGTGGTTGAGAAGATATTGGATTCTCGTTTGGCCAGGTGGAGACTCCAATACTTGGTGAAGTGGAAAGGCTATGGTCAGGAGGACAATTCTTGGGTGTTTGTGAGTCGCACGTACAGTACCAGGGCTTATGGGGTATTCGGCACCGAGCCCGTTGAAGTCTATGGGGAATGTCACAAGTAGCACAGCTCGGTCCGTTGCCCTGGGCGCTCATACAAAGGGGAATATTTACAGGGGATTTTAGTAATTGTTCGTGACGCCACCTGTGGTTTCTGATCAAGGTGACCAGCGCTGCAGCGTTAATCTTCTGAGGGGATGGTTACTGGCAGCAAGATGTTAAGTCTCCCACAGGCGAGACTGGATCCCTCAGGAATAAATGGCGATGCAGGGGTGCAAGTAATAAGGCAGTCACACACAAATCAGTCTCTTTCCATACCTTTACTGGTGATGGTTGCAGGTATGTCCCGGGAAGCTGCTCAGGGTGGAGGATGCACATCCAGGTAATCACTGTGTAGGTTTAAGGCCTCCTTTCTCTTTAATGTGTGTGAGTCTTAACTTGCATGAAGCGAAGTTTAACTCTGTATAGAACATCTATGCCCGGCCAACATTGTGGTGGAGCCTTCTTTTGGCAAGAACTAAGTCTTTATATGCAGCGTCCCGCTAGACTCCTGTTCTCCCTGACCCCGGTTACGTATCAGCACTATAGGGCCCCTCTGCGACTTGAAGTCCAGCAGGGATTCCGGTTTTCTCTCACTAGCCGTGAAGGTTCTAGCAAGGCTTCGGACCCGGCATCCGGTTAAGCAGAGTGGAGGCAGCAATTGTTGCTGTAACGCCTCGGTCACTCTTTCCTTTGGTCACCACTCGCCCGTCGCCCTACTCTCATCCTTAACATAAGCACGGGTAGCAGTAGGTGTAGTCGTCAGCTTCCTTCCTTCCACAGCTCACTGACCGTTTCTCAGTTGACTCGTTGTTGTAATAACTGTAGTCCCCTTCCTTCTGTTCCTTCATAAACTCTGTCCAAAGCAGCTTTCAGGACCTTTCGTCAGACTGAATACAAGCCCGCTCCGAGAGTCACTTTCCACATTCATAGGGTACTAACAGTCAGTCTGTTCTGAGGTAACAGCTTGCAATCTTTCTGCTTCTGTCTCATCTGACAGGAATCTCCATCTGTCTGGCTAGTATGACTCACTCCTGAATCACCCAAGACTAGAATGTCTCTGAGCTCTGACAGGAATCCTCTCCCTCTGGTGTCCTGAGGAGATCTGATCTGTCTGAGGTACAACCAACAACTAGAATAGCTGACTGGCTAGAATGCCTACTGCTGCATTTCTCCACACCCCTAAATACCTGAATCTAAAGGGCTCCCTCTGGTGGCTCCTGGGAAGTGTGAGATGTGAATGAATATCAGGTTTTGTAATTACCTTTTTGTGCACTCTCCAGGGAACATGTGTACCAAGCGCAGCTGGGCCACACATCTGCTTCTGACATTCATGCTGAAAGACTGGTCCGTGCCTATCACCGAGCTCATCCTGATCGCCCTGGTGGCACAAGTGAGGGTTCGGTGACCCCTCCTCAAGGGGGGTACTGTTGTGAACGTATTGGAGACGACTTTGGAGCTGAAGCTCCCTCTGGTGGTTGCTGAGGGTATTGAACCTATGTGGAACACCAAGAGTCCTACACCTGCAGCTGACGAGTGGTTGTCAGGTGGTACTGATTGGCCTGATATAAGTGAGCTGACCTCCCATGATCCTTACCGGTGATCAATTGTTCTTCCTGGTCTAGTTTGGAATTCAGTTTGCTTTTCTGCTGTCTCCTGCTTGCATTCAGTTAAGTCTCTTTCAGTTTTTTTTACTGTGGTTTGAATTCCTTGCTTTTTGCTGCATTGCTTTTTGTCTTCAGCCTGGTCCCTTTTGGGGGGCTTTGGCTGATCTCCGTTCGTTTTTTGTATTTGTTTATTTGCTCAGTTCTTGTGATATTTTACTGCTGGGTAGCTACGTGTCCACACCAGAGATCTGATATAGTTGGTCGAGACCGTGTGGGCTCAGTGTTTTTGGATTCAGAAGTGTTGGAGTTTTTCCTAGGGTTTTTCTGGGTTGCAGACAGTATTCTCTCCTGTGCTGTCCTATCTAGACAGTTTTGGGCCCCAGCGTTTGCTCAATCTATTTTCTGTCTGTGTTTGTATTTTCGTCTTGTCTAACCGCTATTATATGTTTGGGGGCTTCCTACTCTTTTGGGGTCTACTCCGGGGCAGTTAGCTTTCCTCTTTCCATCTTCAGGGATAGCTATCTCTCCGGCTGTGCCGAGGTGTCTAGGACCACCGTAGCTACGCTCCACGGCTGCTTCTAGTTGTGCGGTTAGTTTAGGGGTCTGCAACCTATTGGTTTCCAACCTCTCTGGGGTTGGGCTGCCTATGCGGTTTTTGCTCCGGTCTCCTCAGCTACCATAACATAACAAGATGTTTGTGAGTGACTAATGCTGCGGTACAGGTCCTCTGGAATTGGTGATGGCGCAGCAATGTTATTCCAGCTCACCACAGGCAGAGCTCTGTCCCAGGGCAGATGTTATGAGGTGTAATTGTAAGCGGAGGGCAGGACGGTAGTCATAGCCGAGGACAACGGGGCTCTGGTGTCCTGACCTTCTTCAACAAACAAACCATCAGCTTCTACTGGCGTACCTGTTCGGGGTGCTGGTCCATGGTCAGGGATTCCACTGCAGTGCGACCCAGCTCCTGCACACTTGGTTCCAGTGCACTAGTTTGAAATAACAGACACAGATACCAGTTCTGATGCTAAATCAACGATTTTACTTTCTTCTTCAACAGACCCGGACAAATCGGTTACATCACAGTCCACACAACATTCCTCTTGCTCTTTCCCTTTCTTACTTTCTTCGCCCTCACATACATTACGGGGTAGTAGCCCCCTTGGCGGTACCACAGCTTCACTACTGTAGGACCTCAGCACATAGTTGATCCCGCTCATCCGCTTCGCCTCGGACTTGCCAGCTTCAGCCCTATTGAGAATTTGCCACATCATGAATATTCTGCGCCCTGCATGACTTTTGGACCATGTCTCCTTCTCCGTTCCTACTGCTGTCATGAACTGTACCTTCCTCAGGTGATCCGGTCTTATCCAGCACCAGTCCGAATGTGCCCGTGCTTCTCTCCTTAGACAATGTTGTGCAGCTGCCATGGCCTCTTGGGCATAGAGCCCTTCTGGACTTGTCGGGCATGCTCACCCTTCTGAACCATTCCTACAACCTACACTATCTTAACCTACAGCAGCTCCTCCTACAATTAACTATGTTTGCTCTTACTAAACCATCTAGAAACTTCCTACAAGGCCCACTAGTGTACCCCCATCTAGTGGCCCTTTCCAAAACTACACTTACCCAGTCTATGAATACTATATACTACAAGTGCCCTCCTCTAGTGTTCCCAAAGGATGCACTAACTTTCCTTAATCTATACTGAAATACAATACAAAAGACACAAAAACACGTCACAGTGAGATACATAACAATTATATACGTATGAATATAAATAGCAACATAAACATTTAAAGGGCTGAGCCCTGATCCCCTTACATAAGGATGGTGGTTTTTTAATAGTGCTGGCAGATGACGCAGGAAGGATTCCAGGGACACAGCAAGGTGTAGTTTTGCAATGCTTTTACTTACAGTTCACTTGTGCACATATGCCCATTTAGTGCTGTGTCCCCCAAGTGAGGGGACCAGTAAACTCCCAGGTATATTGGGGTACACCACTCCAGGACGCCTTTGTTATGTTCCTACTCAGGCCGTCTCCTTGCGCTGGCTACTGCCTCTCCTGCCTCACGCCTTCACACACAGGGTCCCAAGCTGGCAGTCTCAGATCTTTTCGGGCGGCGTACTTGAGTCGCCCGCCAGGGCCGTGGGGTACTCGGCACCAAGCCCGTTCACTTCTATGGGGGATTTCACGGCTACACAGCTCGGTCCGTCGCCCTGGGCGCTCACTGAAAAGGGGGATATTTACAGGGGATTATAAGGTTTGTAGAAATTCGTGATGCCACCTGTGGTACCTGGTCAGGGTGATCAGCGCTGCTGTGTAGATCCGCTGAGGGGTTGTTACTGGGCAGCAAGGGTGTTAAGTCTTCCACAGGCAAGACTGGGTCCCTCAGGGTAGCGGAATATGGGGGTACAGAACGGAGAGGGGGATTCAGCAGCAGGAGTAATAAGGCAGACTCACACAAAAGTCTCTTTCTGTACCTTTACTGGTGGAATGGCAGGCACGTCCCGGGGTGCTGGCAGGGTGAAGGATGCACATCCAGTTCTTCCCACTGAGTAGGTGTAGGGCCTCCTTACTCCTGTAGTGTAAGCTTCTGACCTGTGTGAAACGAGGCCTAACTCTGTCTTCAACTTTACACGCCCGGCTGACTTTGTGGTAGGGCCTTCTCTTGGAAAGATACAGTCTCTAATGGCGGTACCTGCCAGATTCCTGTCTTCCTGACCCTGGTTACGTATCAACACTTGTGGGCCCCTGCGACTTGAAGTCCCGCAGGGTCTCTGGTATCTCCTACTAGTCGTGTAGATTCTAGCAAGCTCGGACCCGGTGTCCGGTTATTCAGAGTAGAGGTAAGCTATCAATGCTATTTCAACCTCCGTTACTCTCTTCTTACTCCACTCGCCTTTCGTCCTACTCCGACCTTTAACATAAGCACACTAGCAGTAGATGGCTGCTTCTTCTCCTTTCTTCACCGCTCTCAAAGCGTCAGCACGCTTTCTCACTGAAATTGCACTCAGTTGACTCAGTTCTGACTAGGCTGGAGTGGCTACTCTTCCACTCGTACTAGCCTCCACACGTTGAACTAAGCTTAGAGCTGCAATCTTCAGGTTCTTTCCAATAACTGCTGTTCTCTTTCCCTCCTTCTTTCTAAACTCTGTCTGAAGCGGCTATCAGGATTCACCGTCTGACCTGCACCTGGCTTTGCAGACTCACTGATCTATGCTCGCCCCTAGAGCTAACTCTCCACTCTCTAAGAGAACTAACAAATTCTCACTTCTGTGTAGAATCACCAACTACACTGAACTCTGCTCCAGTCTATGAGGTGACACTGCAGGCTGCAGCCCTCTGACTAGACTGTCTGCTCTCTCTGAGGAGACTAAACTGAAACTCAGTGTCTTCACCATCCTATATACTCTGAAAGGGCTCCCTCTGGTGGCTCTAGGGATTGGTGAAGATGTGTGAATGAATATCAGGTCTCTTGTGGGTGTTACCTTCAGTGCATCCCTCCGGGAAATAAGATTCCAGGCACAGCTGGGCTCCACATTCCCCCCTAGTTAATATCAGCACTCCCGGGCTGAAAGAAAACATTTTTAAGTTACAAAAACATTAACTCTTCCCTTACGGGAGGTGATGCCTCTTTAACGTTACAACAATAAATACACTTTTAATACAAATAGAAAAAGTAGAAAATACAGTGCAAAGTGCTTGTCAAGTAACCAGTTTACTTGTGGAGGACCCGTTCAAAACCTCCCACGGTGGTCCTGGGTGGGCTGCAGGACTTCCCTTTGTGCAGACCCTACTTTCGGCCACACCACACGGGTTTTGTCTTCGGAGGTAGTAGTGGTTTCACGTAAAACCAAGATGGGGCACTAAGTGCCAACTATTTACAACACAGTTTTTGGGCTGGCAAAGTCCTCAGCCACGCAGTCCATAATCATAGACATATAGCAAAACACATTACCCTACTGGGGTATACTTCAAGCATTAATCATGTAAACATTTCAAAACTTTCCCAACAACAAACAGCAGGCCAGCATCCGTCCGGATGCAGCAACTATTAACTTTCAACAGTTCAGTAAACCCTGTCTGGGTCCTACTGGTCTTCATCAGACGAATCTTTAAACATAGCAGCATCTTCCATACCTGGGGCTGGAAGCACACTGTGGGTCCTAAACCGCAACACCATCAAGTCATGTCCTGCTACCGGGGTCTGGCTAGCTACAGTTCTTTTTCTTTCCATACGATTGCCTGGAGGCCTGACAGGTGCCTCTCTTAGGCTTAGGCTCTGCAGGTTGCACAGGTTTGGCTCAGCAGGGGGCGCACTAGCAGTCGCTGCGCTCTGCAGCGTTTCAGAGTGTGACGCAGGTGCGCGGACTGGCGCTGGGGTTGTAGAGGCCTGGAACACTGAGACGCAGGGTGCGTTTCCTGCTTCGGGGACCGGGGCGCTGACTCTGGAGACATTCAGGGCATACCACCCTTTAAGCCCCCAATGCCGCGTGTAGGTGACAACATCCCCTATTAGCAGGTCCCTGTCCGGGTGTCCCTCAGGCAAGTGCGACTCCACATCCCTGCGGTTCACAGAGACTTCCTGGTATAGCCCGGGCTCATGGATGAACCCCCAGCCTCCCTGGAGTTTAAAGTCCCTTATCGCCCCCTGGCGCCGCGGTTCCCGGAGCGTACCTCTGTCTCGCCGGACGTTCTCCTTATCAGCAAGATCTCTCTCCCGATACCTCTGGCGAAGCCGCTGCGCCTCATGCTGCTCTCGCTGCTGCCACTCCTCCTGTTCTCGGCGTCTCCACTCATTCTCCTTCTGGGCGGCGTACTCCACGTCGTCCAGGAGCTCCATTTCCTCCCAGTCGATTTCCATTACTTCAGGCTGGATCTCACCGGGTTCACTCCCTTCCTTCGTCCCTGCCGGGGGACAGTACTCCGCCGCTACCGGTGTGGCCTCTGGTTCCAGGCCTGTCTGGCGTTCCGGTCCGGGCAAGGCCTCCTCAGCCTCCTCTCCTCCCGCCGCGTCCTCGGCGGGGTCAGGTACAGCTCTTCCGGGGCCGGCCTCCAGTTCCTCCTCAGCCGCTGGCTCCAGTGGTGGCGCGGGTGGCAGTCGCGCATCCAGGGGGGAGAGCAGTTGGTCCCACTGCAGCCGCAGTTTCAGGGCACGCAAGCTCTGCTCCATCGCCTCCATCTCTGCGCGGTGCCGGGCCAGATCCCGCAGCGCCGCATTCACCTCCTGCTCACGATATATCGCTTCGTCGCTCTCCCGACCTGGGGATGGTTCGGGCACAGGATGCACCTCTTCAGGGGAACGGGGTCTGCGCACCGCCATTCCCCCACACAGCGACTTCTGTCCTTCAGCCATCTCTCTCCAGGCCAGACTGTGCTTTCCATCCGGAATGCTCTGGTCTTTTCCGTGGAGGCGGGACTTTCGCTTTCTCTTCCTTGCACTGAGGATGAAGAGGAGGCGGATCTCCTTTGCAGTGAGGCATGATCTGACGTTGTAGTAACACTTAGACAGGGCGGCCATAATTTTCGCGCCACGGGGGGTACGCCCATGGATTCACGTCCCCCTTCTTCACCTGCGCCTCAGGGCGTGAACATGGCGGTAAAATGGCGGCAAATGGCGGCAAAATCACAAAAATAGTAACCACAGTCTTTTTGCACAAAAACAGTCCATTCAGGCACACAGGACTCACTTATAGCGAGCTTCGGATCCTGTTCGTGACGCCAGAAGATGAGTCGCCCGCCAGGGCCGTGGGGTACTCGGCACCGAGCCCGTTCACTTCTATGGGGGATGTCATGGCGACACAGCTCGGTCCGTGGCCCTGGGCGCTCACTGAAAAGGGGGATATTTACAGGGGATTATAAGGTTTGTAGAAATTCGTGACGCCACCTGTGGTACCTGGTCAGGGTGACCAGCGCTGCTGTGTAGATCCGCTGAGGGGTTGTTACTGGGCAGCAAGGTGTTAAGTCTTCCACAGGCAAGACTAGGTCCCTCAGGGTAGCGGAATGTGGGGGTGCAGGACGGAGAGGGGGATTCAGCAGCAGGAGTAATAAGGCAGACACACACAAAAGTCTCTTTCTGTACCTTTACTGGTGCAATGGCAGGCACGTCCCGGGGTGCTGGCAGGGTGAAGGATGCACATCCAGTTCTTCCACTGAGTAGGTGTAGGGCCTCCTTACTCCTGTAGTGTGAGCTTCTGACCTGTGTGAAACGAGGCCTAACTCTGTCTTCAACTTTACACGCCCGGCTGACTTTGTGGTAGGGCCTTCTCTTGGAAAGATACAGTCTCTAATGGCGGTACCTGCCAGACTCCTGTCTTCCTGACCCCGGTTACGTATCAACACTTGTGGGCCCCTGCGACTTGAAGTCCCACAGGGTCTCCGGTATCTCCTACTAGTCGTGTAGATTCTAGCAAGCTCGGACCCGGTGTCCGGTTATTCAGAGTAGAGGTAAGCTATCAATGCTATTTCAACCTCCGTTACTCTCTTCTTACTCCACTCGCCTTTCGTCCTACTCCGACCTTTAACATAAGCACACTAGCAGTAGATGGCTGCTTCTTCTCCTTTCTTCACCGCTCTCAAAGCGTCGGCACGCTTTCTCACTGAAACTGCACTCAGTTGACTCAGTTGTGACTAGGCTGGAGTGGCTACTCTTCCACTCGTACTAGCCTCCACACGTTGAACTAAGCTTAGAGCTGCAATCTTCAGGTTCTTTCCAATAACTGCTGTTCTCTTTCCCTCCTTCTTTCTAAACTCTGTCTGAAGCGGCTATCAGGATTCACCGTCTGACCTGCACCTGGCTTTGCAGACTCACTGATCTGTGCTCGCCCCTAGAGCTAACTCTCCACTCTCTAAGAGAACTAACAAATTCTCACTTCTGTGTAGAATCACCAACTACACTGAACTCTGCTCCAGTCTACGAGGTGACACTGCAGGCTGCAGCCCTCTGACTACACTGTCTGCTCTCTCCGAGGAGACTAAACTGAAACTCAGTGTCTTCACCATCTTATATACTCTGAAAGGGCTCCCTCTGGTGGCTCTAGGGATTGGTGAAGATGTGTGAATGAATATCAGGTCTCTTGTGGGTGTTACCTTCAGTGCATCCCTCCGGGAAATAAGATTCCAGGCACAGCTGGGCTCCACATACTTTAGGTCCCCTTGATCCTATCCGGCTACCTTTTCGACAAATGTGTGTGGATGTGGCTGCGGCACATACAGTCACCACAGCCTCCGGATTGCTAGCTGAGTCTTGTAGTCCTCCATTAGTCTTGCGGGCCGGTTCCCCTACTGCAACCTGATCCCTCCACCCAACTCTGGTCAGGCTGGATACGGACGCCACAGGTGGATTCCTCACTTCTCGTGCCCCTAGGAACCCTTTTTTTCTAGAAACTCCTTTCCTCTACACTACTCCTGTCAGTAGCTCCTCTCTCCTCCTCACCGACTGACTGACTCTTTCCAGAACAATCTCTTTACCTCAGCACTAACTCCTCCCACCAACTGTCACTCCTTGAGCTCTGCCCCTTCTTTACTTACTCCACCCACACCCTCTACCTAGTTACCCTCCAGCCTGGGATTAGGCCATCCTCCCATAGGGTACGCCCAAGTGCCCTGACTGGAGTGGTGTTGGATGCTAGTGTTTGAGTCCTGGGTAGTGCCCCCCTCCTTACTGTTGCACAGCTTCTGAATCCACACCTTTGCAGTAGAAAACTTCACAGAGCAGGCTGCATGGGATAACAAGCTTTTACTTCTAACAACATGAGGTAAAAGGGAAAATGCACAGTCATTTCAGCATTGCATCAGGAAACAGGAACAAAACGAAAGTGAAACTACAAGTGAGACTATTTCTTATACAATACATTAAACAGAAGGAAACATTACACAACATTGCCATCTATTGTCAGGTCAGCATAAAGTCCTCCTTTTACTTCTAATAAGTCCTAATCTGTTGCATATGCAAACACTTACCTGAGAGTGGGATACCACACCTCTGGCTGAGGTGCAGTACCTCTGTGGCGACTGGACCCTCAGGGGTACCACATCTACATGCACGGATAATATTTATTTACTTACTACATGGCATTGCTTATTTTTTATATATATAATATCCGGATTTTTTTATACCCACTTTTTATAGTAAGTGTTACTCCCACTTGATAGCTAGCTATGGCACAGACATCTCTCAGCTGCAAAACGTTCTTATTCTACCAGTCTATGCTGTGTGACTAACCTCTACTAGCAGGGAGGGGGAAATCATATATGCTCTCTTTAATATTACCAGGGAAGAAGTTTCACCTAAGGCACTGACCCCATGCTGCACTGTAATGCAATTATGTTAATAGCATCTTGTTTTTTTTAGAATACAGAACATCCCTTGCTCTTAATGGTTGGTCTCACTACCACTACCCAGCAGTCTGCATGCCCTGGCTTTACATGAACCAGAAGCAAATCTCTCATGTATTTGGAAGCTCACTTGCATGTGGTGTAGTAAGTTTAAATATGTCAAACATATGTAGCAACTTTCAGTTCCCACATATTAAATGGCCATACAGCACGTACCTAACTATAAAGGCTCACTCACATGAGCACATATCATGGCCGATTGCTGTGCGATAAAACATTGCATAGCACTTGGACAAGTTTTATTCTATGGGGCAACTCAGATCTGCGATTATTTTCTCATGTCAATTCGTAATGAGAAAACAATCTCACCATCACTAGCCTGATGAAGAGACCTGAGTAGTCTCGAAAGCTTGCAATTTGTTACCATCTTTTCAGTTAGCGATTAAAAGGTATCAACCACTGAGGACTCTCAATTCTAAATATTTTTCTACATACCCTGGCAGAATTTTTGCTTTCTTGGCCTTTTTTCAGAGAATATGAATGATAACTCCAAACCTTTTTCTCCACTAATGGTTAATGGTTGGGTGAAGCTATTTATTGTCAAACTACTGTGTTTTCTCTTTTTAAATCATAATGACAACCCAAAACATCCAAATGACCCCGATCAAAATTTCACTTACCCCATTTCCTAATACCGTGTATTGCCCCATCTAGCATCAATGACAGCTTGAAGTCTTTTGTGGTAGTTGCGGATGAGGTTCTTTATTTTCTCAGATGGTAAAGCTGCTCACTCTTCTTGACAAAAAAGCCTCCAGTTCCTGTAAATTTCTGGGCTGTCTAGCATAAACTGTGCTCTTGAGATCTCCCCAGAGTGGCTCAATGATATTGAGGTCAGGAGACTGAGATGGCCACTCCAGAACCTTCACTTTGTTCTGCTGTAGCCAATGACAGGTAGACTTGGCCTTGTGTTTTGGATTGTTGTCATGTTGGATCGTTAAAGTACGTCCCATGCGTAGCTTCCGGGTTGATGATTGCAAATTTGCCTTCAGTATATGCTGATAACATACTGCATTCATCTTTCCTTCAACTTTGACCAAGTTTCCTGTGCCTTTGTAGCTCACACATCCCCAAATCATCAACGATCCACCTCCGTGCTTTACAGTAGGAATGGTGTTCCTTTCATCATAGGCCTTGTTGACCTCTCTCCAAATGTAACGTTTATGGTTGTGGTCAAAAATTTCAATTTTGGTCTCATCACTCCAAATTACCTTGCTCCAGAAGTTTTGAGACTTGTCTCTGTGCTGTTTTGCATATTGTAGGTGAGATACTTTGTGGCATTTGTGCAGTAATGGCTTTCTTCTGGCGACTAGACCATGCAGCCCATTTTTCTTCAAGTGCCTCCTTATTGTGCATCTTGAAACAGCCACACCGCTAATTTTCAGAGTCCAGTATTTCAGCTGATGTTATTTCTGGGTTTTTCTTTGCATCTCAAACAATTTTCCTGGCAGTTGTGGACAAAATTTTTGTTGGTCTACCTGACCGTGGTTTCATTTTTACAGAGCCCCTGATTTTCCATTTGTTAATCACAGTTTGAATGCTGCTTACTGGCATTATCAATTCCTTGGATATCTTTTTGTATCCCTTTCCTGTTTTATACAGTGCAACTACCTTTTCCCATAGATCCATTGACAATTCTTTTATTTCCCCATGACTCACAATCCAGAAACGTCAGTGGCTGGATAAAAGATGCAAGAGTCTGTCTAGATCCCCGAAACTCTCTCAGATTTTATGCACACACACTGATTACAAACAAACAGGTCATAGGTGAGGATGTTACCTTTACTAGCCAGTCAAACCCATTTGTGTCAACGTCTGTGCATGTTATCAGGCCAAATTCACCCGGGTACTTGAACTTTTGATAAGGAATGTTTTGGGTTGTCAATATGATTTAAATAAGAGAAGACACAGTAGTTTGACAATAAATGGCTTCACCCAACCACTAACCATGAGTAGAGAAAAAGTTTTGGTGTTATCATTCATATTCTCTGAAAAAAGGCCAAGAAAACAAAAATTCTGCCAGGGTTTGTAAACTTTTGAGCACAACTGTAGATATAGACATATATATATATATATAAATCATCAAAAGTTAGATTCTTCTTACAATTTTTTATACAAAAATAAACCTTTGTGGGATGTTGAAGATTTAATTAAAATTACAAATTATGCTCTCATTTTTCCTGGTAATAATAGGCCTTCTAGCTTGTCCTGGTTCCAATGCACTAAGGCCCCCTTTACACGTCCGTATAAAATTGGTACTAGAAAAGCAGTACCCTTGTCATCAGTGTTTTTGATCACTGTGTCATTAGTGTTTTCCCTGTAGCGGTAAAGAAAAAGAAATTATAAAGCTTCTCCTATGCTTTGCAATGTTGAACATCTATATTACATCGAGGGCACAAGGACTATGCACTAATTACACACTGATGCCATCCGTGTGCTGTACGTATTTTACATGGATTAATAGACTAGTATTGGCCCTTCTCATCCATGCTACTGGTAAAAAACAGACATATCTCCATGTGATTTACACAGACACACGGTCTATAGCTTATAATGGGCACTTGTGGTACCTGTGAAAATAATGGATGCCACACATACCAGAAACACTGACGTGTTAAGGAAACCTAAAAAAAATTGTATAATACTAGTATATTAAATAAGGATATATTAATGTAATTAGTATGGTAAAGATTATACAGGCTTCATTTTCAGAAGTCAATAGGTCACTGTTTTGTTTTCTTAAAGTTATTCAGTGACAACAAGAGATAAACTAAGCTCAGTTAAATGAAACAGAATGGAATCAAATGTGCTGAAAGGCACAAAGTTCATCTTGTCTCTCTGAATGTTTGTGAATCTTAGTATGTTTGCAACCTTGGTGTTCAGCAAACACAGATAGTTACTAAAAATAAAACTGGTATTAATAATGAGTTAATCTTTTCTATGTGTTCTCGCAAAATGTTTCTTCTTAATTGGGAAAACTAACTATACGTCTGTAATTGTGATATTTAGATTCATTCATTGTATATTATTAGTTTAAACTATTTTAAAACCCTGTTCGCACCCAGTGAAAAAATGCAGTGGATTTTAAATTTATGTGGGTATGCTGCAGAATTTGGTGTAGGAACAGACTGTAGATTCATCATTTGCAATGTAAAGGGTGAAATACATTTACATTTTGCACTACAGATTTTTGCATTCCATTTGCAGCTGTATTGTAGTGCACAGCATTTTTTGGAAAAACGTGACTGCAGTTTTGTAGGTCAAAGTCAGAAATGGATTTTGTAGAAGAATTGATGATATACATTGCACATGCACAACATTTCTGATTCTTCCATGATTGACCAGTGTTGTGAAGCAAAAAAATCACATTACAGCATTGCACTATTATCACAGGCTGTAGAACCACTCTTAGGCCTCATACTCACTGGCTGGAAAAAAATCGGTCCGTTTTCTGCAGGAAAAAAACGGTACATTTGTTGTAAAAAGGCATGCGATTTTGATGCGATTTTAAATCGCACCATGCGTTTTCTGTCAGTTTTCCATCAGTTTTCCATCTGTATGCAATGCGATTTTAACATGAAGTTTTACATAGAGCAGTTATCTCTATGTAAAAAGTCATTTAAAAATCACATTGTAACAAAAAAATTTTCACAAAAAGCAAATAATTATATATATAATATATATATATACATCTAATATATATATATATAATATATATATAGGTCATACACTTCTACATAGTATAATAGCCGCTAATTCATCCCTGGCATTACTGTAAAATCACACTGACAGCTTTAATAAAGAATAGAAACAATACATATACACACATAGAATACATATATATATATATATATATACATGTCATTGTGACATGTATATATATATATATTTATAGTTCCTAGACTTCTACATACTGTAATAGCCGTTAATTCAATTGCCGGCTTTTGTGAAATCACAGAAGCCGACATGAAATGATACATTGTTTCCACACAGTTAACCATGTAATTTCCTGTATTTTGATATATGGTTTGAACTTACAATTACATGAGTGTATTTGTGCAAAATTTCAGACATGTAGGGGTTAATTAAAGGTGTAAATTCGTTGAAAAAAATGCGTGGGCTCCCGCGGTATTTTCTCCACCAGACAGACAAAGCCAGCGAGTGGGGGCAGATAATAATAGCCTAGGGAGGGTACATTTTTTTTGTGCCCCCCCGGCTACTAACATCTGCCCCCAGACACCCCAGAAAGGGCAAATCTATAATTAGATTCGCCCTTTCTGGCACTTTGCCCGTCTATTCCCATTGCCCTGTAGCGCGTGGCGAATGGGTTAATAAGGCGTTAATGTCACCTTAGTATTGAAAGGTGACCTTAAGGCAGGTTAATAATTGAGAGCTGTCAATTAGACAACTATCAATTATTAATCCTATTGTATGATAGAAAAATCAAACACACACAGTTTAATAAAAAATAAGTTTAATGAAGTAATCACACAGTTTTTGACCATATTTTATTTTCCTGCTAAAACCATTTCCTGTAATAAAAATAAAATAAAAAAGCAAAATTATTCTTACCAATCCGATGTACAGTCAGGTCCCACGGTGTAATCCATCAGAAAGGGTTAACAGGTTAGAGCTCGCAGAGAGCTAAATGCTGTCTCCAAGTTGTAACCCCATGAATGAATCAGTTACTCTCCCAGTGAAAGGAGAGGAATAGATTCATGAATGGAGCTTAATTGATTTATTGCCACTTTCACTTCAGTGACCTGACCTAACGTGAAAGTGGACACAATCAATTAAGCTTCATTCATGAATCACATCCTCTCCTGTCGGCAGGAGATAAGCTCATTCATTCAGGAGCTATCAGATGAGCACGCAGGATTACTTGCGCTGCTTATCTGATTGCTAGTTAACCCTTTGTGAAGGATTACATCGTGGGACGTGACAGATCGCCAGATAGGTAAGAAAAATGTTGTTTTATTATTTTATATTTATTTTAGAAGAACAAGGGCTTCGAACGGATTAAGAGTGAAATAAAAGATGGTCAAAAATATGTGTTTTTATTTCATTAAAATTATTTATTCTTAAAGTGTGTTTGTGTTTTTTTATTTACTTCAATAGGATTAATAATTGATAGTTGTCTAATTGACAGCTCTCAATTATTAACCTGCCTTAAGGTCACCTTTCAATACTAAGGTGACATTAACGCCTTATTAACCCATTCACCACCGCTACAGGGCAATGGGAATAGACGGGCAAAGTGCCAGAAAGGGGAATCTAATTATAGATTTGCCCTTTCTGGGGTGTCTGGGGGCAGATGTTAGTAGCCAGGGGGGGCACAAAAAAAATGTACCCTCCCTAGGCTATTATTATCTGCCCCCACTCGCTTGCTTTGTCTGTCTGGTGGAGAAAATACAGCGGGAGCACACGCATTTTTTTTCAACGAATTTACACCTTTAATTAACCCCTACATGTCTGAAATTTTGTACAAATACACTCATGTAATTGTAAGTTCAAACCATATATCAAAATACAGGAAATGACATGGTTAACTGTGTGGAAACAATGTATCATTTCATGTCGGCTTCTGTGATTTCACAAAAGCCGGCAATTGAATTAGCGGCTATTACAGTATGTAGAAGTGTAAGAACTATAAATATATATATATGTATGTGTTACAATGACATGTATATATATGTATATATATGTATTCTATGTGTATGTATCTACTGTTTTGTGAGCTGTCAGTGTGATTTTACAGTAGCCGGGGATGAATTACCGGCTTTTCAAAGGAGACTGGTGCGTATAAATCGGACAGCACTTGCATGGTGCGAGTGCTGTTCGTTTTTTAATCGCACCCATTGACTTGCATTGGCGATTTTCATCCCAAAATCGCATCAAATCGCAGCAAGCTGCGATTTTTTTCTCACACCAATATCTGATGAGAAAAAAATCGCTAATGAGAACTCACCCATTGACTAACATTGGTCAGATTTGCATCCGATTTTTTATCGTCTGATTTTCATCCGTTTTCGGCACCAGTGAGTATGAGGCCTTAGGCCGGGATCACACTTGCGAGTGCAATGTGAGAAACTCACACGAGTCTCTCGCATCAATACCCGGCACTGCCGCCGGCACTCGGGCCGGAGTGTGCTGCTGCATGTAGTTCAATGCAGCTGAACACTCCGGCCCGAGTGCCGGCAGCAGTGCCGGGTATTGATGCGAGAGACTCTTGTGAGTTTCTCACATTGCACTCGCAAGTGTGATCCCGGCCTTAGAGTACTTTTAGATGGGCTTATTTTTCAGCGTGTATACTGACCATGTGCCAAGCAAATATCTCAGACCACTGCAAGTGTAAAAGGTAGGTCAGATAAATGTTTTTACACTCTGACCGTAGAAATGTTCTATGAGGGGACACTTTCAAGGTAATGGGGAAAAGAAGACTTGCAGTTGCCAACATGCTGTTACTGAGAAAATAAAATAAACAAAACAATTAAGAACATTTGCACTTAGTGCATCCTTTACCTGCAATGCAGAGGCGGACATATCTTTGGTGCAATCTGTGCAACGCAGGTGCAATTTTGCATTTTTAAGAACTATTGGACTGCAAAGGGCCAATATATTGTTCTTGCACAGGGGCCCTTTTCTGTCTGTGTCTGCCAGTGCTGCAATGTAATAATAGTGTAATTCTTTACTGAAAATGCTCAAATATTATTTAGCCCCTTCACCTCCTTGGGGTTTTTGTTTTTGAATGTGTTTTGCTCCCTTTCGTCCCAGAGCCATAGCCTTTTCATTTTTCCATCAGTATGGCCATGTGAAGGCTTATTTTTTGCAAAAAAATTTGTACTTTTGAATTACACCATTGGTTTATCATATAGTGTACTGGAAAACAGGAAAAAAAAAATCAAAGTGTGGTGATGTTCACTAATTGCTACAACTGACTTGCTATTATGATTCCCCAGATCATTACAAGTTCACAGACAGTGGTGAAAAAAATCCAAAGTTTGTCAAAAAAAGAGTTGTCATTTTTCATGACCTGGGGCTGAGTGGGAGCTTATTTTTATTGACATTTTTATTGATACCATTTTGGTGTAGATAAGATCTTTTGATCGCCTGTTGTTGCATTTTAATGCAATGTTGCGTCAACCAAAACACCATAATTCTAGCATTTTTATTTTTTTTCTCGTTACGCCGTTTACCGATCGGATTAATTATTTTTACATATTGATAAATTGAATGTTTCTGAACACGACTATAACAAATGTGTATTTTTTTTTAACTGTTCTATTTTGAATGGGGCGAATGGGGGTGATTTAAACGTTTATATTTTTTAGAAAAATATTTAGAATTGAGAGTCCTCAGTGGTTGATACCTTTTAATGGCTAACTGAAAAGATGGTAACAAATTGCAAGCTTTCGAGACTACTCGGGTCTCTTCATCAGGCGAAGACTAATACAAAATCTGAAGAATCACATATTTATACACAACACAGCACAGAAATAATGCAATAGGTAAGACAAGTGACGTGAAGCAGAACTGTCATTATGGGAGATAGAGATGAACATAAATATTGGAACAGTTCATAGATAAGGAGTGTGAAAGTTATATTGCCCTCTGATTGGGGTCTGGTTCTGTGTTGTGTGATGCCCCCACAATGTCTGAGGAGCAAATGTCTTGGCCAAACAATTTTGTATCCTCGGTCATAGCATGATGGACATGAAATTACTTGTATTAAAAGCTAACTTTAAATCTGAGAGAGACAGAAAGGTTTGAGAATATAAACTCATGACGACCTTTGACACACTCAGTACAGGAATGAATGTGTCACATGGATTTATGTCTTTTTACATCAATTAAGGAATGTGCTCCTCAGACCTTGTGGGGGCATCACACAACACAGAACCAGACCCCAATCAGTGGGCAATATAACTTTCACACTCCTTATCTATGAACTGTTCCAATATTTATGTTCATCTCTATTTCCCATAATGACAGTTCTGCTTCACGTCATTTGTCTTACCTATTGCATTATTTCTGTGCTGTGTTGTGTATAAATATGTGATTCTTCAGATTTTGTATTAGTTTAGCCTGATGAAGAGACCTGAGTAGTCTCGAAAGCTTGCAATTTGTTACCATTTTTTCAGTTAGCCATTAAAAGGTATCAGCCACTGAGGACTCTCAATTCTAAATATTTTTCTATTTACTGGCTAACACGGTACAAATATACACATCTTTCCTGTATATTTTTTAGATATTTTTAAAAACTTTTTTTTTTAACTGGCTTCAATAGTCCTAAAGAGAGTGAGTCACACAACACCAGGGTTATGGGGTACTCGGCACCGAGCCCGCTGAAGTCCATGGGGAATGTCACGGGTAGCACAGCTCGGTCCGTTGCCCTGGGCGCTCACTGTAATGTGGGATATTTACAGGTGACTTGAATAATGATATGGGGATTCGTGACGCCACTTGTGGTGCCTGGTCAAGATGACCAGCGCTGCTATGCAGATCCACTGGAGGGTTAATATTGGGCAGCTAGATGTTAAGCCTTCCACAAGTAAGGCTGAGTGATCCTCCAGGGCAGATAGATATGCAAAGGTGCAGGACAGACGGGGACCCGGCAGTCGGGGATAATAAGGGAGACACACACATAAGTCACTTTGGTACCTTTACTGTAGGTGTTGCAGGTACTCCCCGGAGCACTTTAGGGTGAAGGATGCACATCGAGATTCCTCCACTGGTAGGTGTGTGGCCTCCTATCTTCTGCCTTTATGTGATAAAGTCCTGACCTGCCTGTAGCTAGGTCTAACTTGGTCTCCATCTTGCACCTGGCTGATCTTGTGATTGGACCTTCTCCTGAAGCACACAGTCTTTATTTGCAGGGCCCTGCTAGACTCCATTCTTCTGATCCAGCTACGTATCAGCTCTGTGGTACTCCTGGGACTTGTAGTCCTCCAGGAACTCCGGTGTTCTCCTAATGGGTCGTGGAGATCCCTATAGGCTCGGACTCCGGTGTCCGGTGATACTTGCTGAGATGAGCTATTAAGGCTCCACTGTCTCATAAACTTTTCCACTTGCCTTCGGCCTACCTAGATCTTCACACGATCACACACGCTGGCAGTTGGTGGGCTGCCTCTTTGCCGCTCTTTTAGCGTCGGCACGCTTTCCACTGAGCTACACTTCTAATTTCAGCTCTGACTAGGCTGGAGTGATGTCTCTGTGTCACTCTTACTAGACTCCACTTGCAGACTGAGCTCTCTAAGCAGACTGAGCTCTCTGAGCAGACTCCCTAGCAATGGCTGCTCTGCTCTCCCTCTGAGCTCTCTGACTGAACTAGATGTTTCCTGTGTAACTGTCTTTTATATGTCTTACACAGCTCCCTCTGGTGGTCTCTGGGATAGCTGTACGTGTGTGTGTGTATAATGACCTCTAGTGGGATCTTCCTTCAGTGCACCCTTCTGGGAGATATGGATTCAGTCACAGCTGGGCTCCACATTCCTCCCTAGTAGAACTCAGCACTCCGGGGCTGAAATACAAAAACAAAGAACAATAACATTTTATAAATAACTCTTCCTTTACAGGAGGTAAGGCACTCTTGAACGGTTACATAACGGTAAATAAACAACTATGTACATTAACATAATGAGGGATTGAGGAATTGAGCAACCATAAAAGTCCCAGTCTCTTTTGGAAAAGGATGCTCAAAAGGGGTGGAGAAAACAAGCAAAAACAATGTCCATTCACTTGTTTCAATTTTTAAGAGGAAAAATAGGTTAATAAATAGTAGTATTACAAAGGCATATTATAACGATTATAACAGTTATATACAGTGGTTCTTGATAATTATTTACATGGGTTAGGTCCTACTCTCTGTACCTAACAGGTAATTGCCCTCTTGTTATGCGTACTGACCTACGTGGTGTAGTGGTAGGTGAGGTGTCAGTTACCCTGTTATTCCTGCGTGCAGGTATGTTGTAGTACTGCCTTAGCCTCTCTAGGGATCTGGCAAGTATACTGGGAGTTGGATGAACTGGCTCAACTTCTGCAGGGGATCCCTCTTCCTGAGGTTCAACTTCTTGGGATTCCGCTTCTTGGGGTTCCACTTGTTGAGATTCTGCTGGGGCAGGTTCCTCTGGTACTGACTCTACTGCAGCAACTGGTTGTAGAGGTTCGTCTTGAGGTTGATAGAATTGAAGCACGGGAATGATTACAGCTTCTCCAATTCTGGGCCAATCCGCGGGGAAATCTCCTAAGTCTGTATGTATGACTGATTCATCACGCTTTTCCTGATTGACAACAGGTTCTTCTTCCTGAAGCTTTAATGGGTTTGGACACAACTTTAGGTGATCTCGGGATACTGTTGCAGTCGTTCTTCCTCCATCCTTGCTAATTATACACGTTTTCTTGTTGTCAAACCTTGATTGCTGGATGATGTAGGGCTCTCTTTCCCATTGATCGTCGAGTTTGTGTAACCTCCTCTTTCTTTTCAGTACAACTTCACCAGGTGCGAAAGGTTCAGCTGGCGCACTTTTGTTGTAGCGATCTTCTTGTTTATCCCTGACTCGATTGAGACTTTCTTCAACGCAGGCTTGTACTTTTCTGTACTGTTCCTGTCTGTTTGTGTCCCAGTCCTCAGTAGTCACATCTGCTTCTGGTTCTACAACACCAAGCTCCAGATCCATAGGCAGCTTTCCTGGTCTGGCCCGCATGAGGTAGGCTGGGGTGCAGTTGGTGGAACTCACAGGTATGTGATTGTACAGATCCACCAGGTCAGGTAGTAAGTCTGGCCACCGATTTCTCTCCTCGAGTGGTATTGTCTTCAACAGGTCAATGACGATGTGATTCATCTTCTCACAGAGACCATTGGTTTGGGGGTGGTACGGTGTGGTTCTGATCTTCTTACACCCGTACAAGTGACAAAACTCTTTGAACAATTCGGCCTCGAAGGCTGGGCCTTGGTCAGTTAGCACTTGCTCAGGATATCCGTGTGGTCTGCAGAAATATGCTTGGAACGTCTTTGCTGCTGTTTCTGCCATCAGATCTTTGACAGGAGCGACCACCAGGAACCTGGAGTAGTGATCCACCATAGTCAGGGCATAGGAGTATCCTGACCGGCTGGGTGACAACTTGACATGGTCCAGGGCCACGATCTCCAAGGGACGAGTCGTCTTGATGGGTTGCAGGGGTGCCTTCTGACTGCTGTAGTCCTTTCTTCTGAGGCCACAGGGTCCACAGTTCTGGCACCACCTCTCGATGGAGCTGCGCATTCCCACCCAGTAGAAACGACACTTCAACAGGGTCTCCAGCTTCTTCCAGCCAAAGTGTCCCGCTTGATCGTGGTAGGCTTCTAACACCATCTGGATGTCTGCTCTGGGGACTACTATCTGCCATACCATCTCATGGGTCCTTGGGTTGACGTACCTCCGGCACAGCTTCTCATGGTAGATGAACAACCGGCTTCTCTCATTCCACAGCTGCCTTGCTTGTAGAGGCGCATCCTTCTCCAAGGAGGAACCTTCTCGTCTTATCAGCTCCTTGATTCGGCTGACAACTGGATCGCTGTCCTGAGTCTCCTTCCAGCTGTGGTGAGGTAGAGGATTTAACGTCTTACCACACGATCTCCTGCTGGCTTGTTGCTCATGGATCATCCCATTCCGGTGAAAGGCAGGTAGTTCGATCTCTTCCAGATCATCCACTTCTTCTTCTGTGTCCGATTCATGAGGCATCCTGGATAGGGCATCAGCGTTGGCATTCTTGCGGCCTGCTCAGTACTTGATTGTGAATTGGTAGTTTGACAGTCGAGCCATCCATCGTTGTTCCATGGCTCCCAGCTTAGCTGATTCAAGATGCGTCAAGGGGTTGTTATCGGTGTAGGCAGTAAACTTGCTGGAGGCTAGGTAGTGCTTAAACCTCTCAGTGATGGCCCAGACCAGTGCTAGGAACTCCAACTTGAAGCTGCTATAGTTCTCTGGGTTTCTCTCGGTCGGGCGGAGCTTCCTGCTAGCATAGGCGATGACTTTCTCCAGGCCATTTTGCTTCTGACTGAGGACTGCTCCCAATCCTTCATTGCTGGCATCAGTATACAGCAGGAACGACTGGCTGTAGTCAGGATAGGCTAGGATCTCATCACCTGTCAGGATCTCCTTCATTTCCTTGAATGCTTCTGCCTGTTCTTTACCCCAGTGGAATGGAGAATTCCTGCTCTTGAGGGACTGTCCCACCAGGAGGTCTTGCAGAGGCGCTGCTTTCTTGGTGTAATCCTTCACAAACCTCCGGTAGTACCCTGTCAGTCCCAGGAACTGTCGCACCTCCTTGAGATTTTTCGGCTCCGGCCATTTCTGGATGGCGGTGATCTTCTCAGGGTCTGGCGCTACTCCTTCTGAGCTGACAATATGTCCCAGATACTGTACCTTCTGTTTGAGCAGATGGCACTTTGAAGGCTTCAGTTTCATCCCATACTTGGACAGTGACTCGAACACCTCCGCCAGGTGCTTCAAGTGATCTTCATACGTTTTGGAGTACACAATTACGTCGTCCAGGTACAGCAACACAGTTTCAAAATTGAGATGTCCCAGGCAGCTCTCCATCACTCTCTGGAACGTTCCAGGGGCACTGCTAAGTCCAAACGGCATACTGTCGAACTCACAGAGTCCCATCGGGGTGGTGAAAGCCGTCTTCTCCCGATCCTCCTCAGCCACAGCTACTTGCCAGTACCCACTAGTGAGGTCAAGGGTGGAAAAGTAATTAGCAGTTTTTAATGCAGCTAAGGATTCCTCAATGCGTGGTAAAAGGTATGCATCTTTATGTGTAATGCGATTTACCTGTCTGTAATCTACACACATTCTCATGCTTCCATCCTTTTTCCTGACTAGGACTAGAGGTGCTGCCCAGGGACTACAACTATCCCTTATCACCCCTGCTTCCTTCATGTCACGCAACATTTCCTTGGCTTTCTGGTAGTGTGCTGGAGGTATAGGCCTGTACCGTTCTTTAATGGGAGGATGATTGCCTGTGGGGATGTGATGTTGAACCCCTTTAATTTTCCCAAAGTCGAGTGGGTGTTTGCTGAATACCTGTGCATACTCCTGAACTACTCGGTATACTCCTTGTTTCTGGTGGGCTGGAGTGGTGTCTGTCCCGACATGGAGCTGCTGACACCAATCCTCCACCTGGGTGGTCGGACCGTTATCCTCCACTGGTTGTGGGGAGGCTAAGGGCTCCGTCTGGTGAATGGAGTTATTATCCACAGCATGCAACTTAGCAACAGTGGCATAACGTGGTAATTTGACTTCATCCTCTCCCCAGTTGAGAAGACGCACGGGCACCCTCCCATTATGTACCTCCACTACCCCTCTGGCAGTCAAGAGTGTAGGTCTGTGCTCTGAACAATGGGGCTCTACTACTGCTTGGTAGTTCTGTCCTCTCAGACCTATTGCTGCTCTACACCAAATAAGCATTTCACTCATTGGGGGTATCACAATGGGGTTCGGGTCTGTCACCCGTACATTACCAATCTCACCACCGGTCAGTTTCACTTGCTGCTGGCACATCAGGGTCCGAATCTCCTTCCGGATCACTCCCTTTTGCTTTGGTCTGGCAATTTCGGCGAGCTGTTGGAGTAAAAACACAACCTCCTCCAAACAGTTACTAATGATGTTAGTGCCTAAAACCACATTCAACCCATTTTCCTCATTAACAGTCTTTACTACAAGAAGTCCCTGGTTCTTTAGCTCCACTCTTCCCACCTTTACGTCTACATTTTTAGCCCCCAGTAAGTCAAGAGGGAGGCCATTAGAGGCATATACGGCAAAGTCAGGGTTTGGGGGTTGGAGACCGTCACTGGACCAGTATTTATTGTAAAGAACATCAGGTATGACGGTTACCTGAGATCCAGTGTCCAGCAGGGCAGGGATGGCGATCCCGTCCAATATGATGGACAGGTAAGGTCTTCCTCCCACAAACCTGCGGTTCCAGTCTGAGGGGCTTTTTATTTATAACCGTTAAAAAACTAGGACAATACTAGGCCAAATGGCAAATAAAGCGACATCATATATAAAAGAAATGAATACACACCAGTGGGTCGTGTCTATCCCTACAATGGCCTATGTAGCCCTACCTAACCGCGGAGGTTGGCACCCTAGAACCTGCGCAGTGGCGCCCCCGCTCCTCGACGGCTCACCCTGCTCACCCTATAGGGCCCTAAGGTGGCAGGGGGTGAGGAAAGATTGGAAATATAGTAGGTGAGAAAGAAAAAGAATTATTGATGTTTAATTGATTTGTATGTCTTCATAAAGTGTGAGCTAATTAGATATGATGTTAAATATATCCCACACCAGCCCAATGAACTATATTATCATAACATAGGCCACACAGAAGACCCTCTCAAAACAGTGACAAAACCACAAACAAACTGAACCCAAAAAAAAAACCGAAACACAACACAAAAACAGGTGCTATTTAAAAATGTAATTCAATAATATTCATATAAAGATAAATAGATCACTTTTGAAATCCTTATAGAAGTAATCCAAGATGCCCAGTTAAATAAATCACTCCAAATATCCAAATATCTCTCGGCTTATGTAGATATAACAATTTTAAGTATCTCTCGGGTTAGACAGATATCATGACTATATATTGGTTATCATGTTGTAACCCTTAATCATATTGTAACTGAGTCACTGTTAACTTGGTAAGATATATCACTCCAAGTATTTATCGGCTATCACGGATAATTATTCATATTATTATAACCAATATCCATATTGCAGCTGAGTTATTATCATCTTAATTAGATGTATCACTCAAGGTGTCCGTCGGTTATCACAGATATCAGGGTCATATATCGGTTATAATATTATAACCCTTGATCATATTACCACTGAGTCACTATATAGGATATAAGATATAACTCCAATTCACATTTAAATTAACCCAGCGTATCAGCTGTAAAGTATGGCTATATATCAGATATGAGGTTAATAACCATTAATCATGCTACTATCTCAGTCACTGCATAGGATATAGTTACAGTCATGACCCATTGATTATGATGTTATAGCCATTAGTCATGTTGCCATATAGTCACTGTATATAATATAACTCCAAATACAACTCGACGCGTTTCTCCTCTTCCGAGGTTCATCAGGAGTAAGATGACATATAGGAGTACTTAGCTTAGATCATTATGGATACAGCCAGATAAGCAGGGACAGTCCCCTCTTTTTTGGTATGATGTCAGCGATCGGCGCTTCCTGCAGTTATATATATACATCTGTTCAGACCCCTCCTTGATTAGAAACAAGTGAAACCAACCTGTAATCATTCAGCACGCGTGGGTATCACAGCGTGCGTTCTAGAGTGCGTTCCACAGCTACTTCCGTTGTTCCTCCCATCTAGATCACATGATCAGTTTCATTATCCCTCCTATCTTGGTCACGTGAACCAAGACGCGATCCGATGTATGCTGAGATGTTCATTCATATTAATAGGCAGCGCATCAATAGATCCATAACAACAATATACTTAGATAATTTCTATACCGATATCTGATGATTTTTAATGATAAAATGACGTTAATACGTCTTATACTAAATGTATGTGTCACAATATCCCAGCGTACATATTCAAAAAACATCTCACATCTAAATAACATAAAAGGTAATATGAACTACTTTATAAAGGTAGTATCAATAATTTCTTAGATAAACAGCACACAGATACAGGAGATATGTCAAACAAATATAATTATTTATAGTTCACATAATATCCATATATGCGGAAGGCTTGAGGAGAAGGCAGACATACGCCCTTAATCATATCAGCATAGAAATGTGCAGGAGCATCCATAATTCTCTTATATATATTCCCCATAATGCTGGGAAATAAATCAGATAAATCAAGACCTCAGATGAGTAACGTATATGACTGACCCATTAGGATCGGTTAGTCTCACTGGTTATGTATTTGTCGAATCCAATCAAAAGCAGGAAAAGAAAAAGACCAAAGAGACAATCACCAAAGACACGGGAAACAGAGGAATTCCCTCACAAAAAACAATTGAACTGCATTTGCTCATTTAACCCTTTGGGGATACAGTGTCAAGTCTATGAATCCATCCCAGCTCTTTTGTAATATTTTCTTATTCCAATCCCTCGACGTACGGATGGTGAGACTACTTCTATCACGCAGAAATTATTTCTGTTTGATGGTGTCCATTACCACCAGCTCAGGGGCACTGCGATGGCAGCCCTGTGCGCCAACTTATGCTAATCTGCTCCTGGTGGTGGAGGACACCATTGTTTTTGGTGATGATAGGACTGCCTGGTGGTGCCCCAGATTATTTTCTGGGGGCCTACATTGATGATATTCTGATATTCTGGGCAGGTGATAAACCTCCTTTGATTTATTTGTTAAGGACTTGAATAAGAATAATCTTGGTTTGAAATTTACTATGAGGTGGACCTAGTATCCATTAATTTTCTGGATATAAGATCAAAAAAAGTGAGAATGGTCTACTAGAAACAGAAACCTATAGGAAACCTACTGCAACTAATAATTTACTGAATTGGAGAAGCTATCATCCCCGTAGTCTACGTAGGGGTATTCCTAAGGGTCAATACTTTAGGGTGAAAAGGAATTGCTCCAATCCATCTAATTTCTTTAAACAAGCAAAGGAGCTTAAAAACAGATTTTTGGAGAGGAATTATCCTGTGAATGTGTTGCAGGATGCCTTTAAAGAAGCAGATATGTGCACTAGAAGTAGCCTTTTATGCCCCAAGGAGAAAAAGGTAGAGAAACATGTACGGGTGATTGGGAATTATGACAGTTATTCTCGAGAAGTCCGTGAAATCATCAATAAATACTGGGATATTTTAAAAGCGGACAGCGAAATATGTGAATTCCTACCAGATACCCCTGGAATTACGTACAGAAGAGGGAGGTCCATTGGTGATCAATTAGTGCATAGCCTTTATACGCCTCCTCCTAAAAAGGGCACATGGCTGGATAGGAGATCAGTAGGGACTTTTAGGTGTGGCAGTTGTACCTTTTGCAAATATATTAAGGTGGGGAAAACCTTCTCCAGTGTCTCAACAGGCCACATTTTTGATAATAGACATTTTGCGAATTGTAAAACCAGTGGTGTTGTCTATTTGTTTACTTGCTCTTGCCCGCTTAACTATGTAGGCAAAACGAAAAGAGAGCTAAGAAGACGTATTGGTGATCATGTGGGAGATATTCGAAACAAGAGAGAAACCGCAATCTCAAGACACATTAGGGAAATACATCTAAGTAATTTAGAATCCTTTAATTTCTGCGTGATAGAAGTAGTCTCACCATCCGTACGTCGAGGGGATTGGAATAAGAAAATATTACAAAAAGAGCTGGGATGGATTCATAGACTTGACACTGTATCCCCAAAGGGGTTAAATGAGCAAATGCAGTTCAATTGTTTTTTGTGAGGGAATTCCTCTGTTTCCCGTGTCTTTGGTGATTGTCTCTTTGGTCTTTTTTCTTTGTCCTGCTTTTTGATTGGATTCGACAAATACATAACCAGTGAGACTAACCGATCCTAATGGGTCAGGTCATATACGTTACCTCATCTGAGGTCTTGATTTATCTGATTTATTTCCCAGCATTATGGGGGAATATATATAAGAGAATTATGGATGCTCCTGCACATTTCTATGCTGATATGATTAAGGGCGTATGTCTGCCTTCTCCTCAAGCCTTCCGCATATATGGATATTATGTGAACTATAAATAATTATATTTGTTTGACATATCTCCTGTATCTGTGTGCTGTTTATCTAAGAAATTATTGATACTACCTTTATAAAGTAGTTCATATTACCTTTTATGTTATTTAGATGTGAGATGTTTTTTGAATATGTACGCTGGGATATTGTGACACATACATTTAGCATAAGACGTATTAACGTCATTTTATCATTAAAAATCATCAGATATTGGTATAGAAATTATCTAAGTATATTGTTGTTATGGATCTATTGATGCGCTGCCTATTAATATGAATGAACATCTCAGCATACATCAGATCGCGTCTCGGTTCACGTGACCAAGATAGGAGGGATAATGAAACTGATCATGTGATCTAGATGGGAGGAACAACGGAAGTAGCTGTGGAACGCACTCTGAGACGCACGCTGTGATACCCCACGCGTGCTGAATGATTACAGGTTGGTTTCACTTGTTTCTAATCAAGGAGGGGTCTGAACAGATGTATATATATAACTGCAGGAAGCGCCGATCGCTGACATCATACCAAAAAAGAGGGGACCGTCCCTGCTTATCTGGCTGTATCCATAATGATCTAAGCTAAGTACTCCTATATGTCATCTTACTCCTGATGAACCTCGGAAGAGGAGAAACGCGTCGAGTTGTATTTGGAGTTATATTATATACAGTGACTATATGGCAACATGACTAATGGCTATAACATCATAATCAATGGGTCATGACTGTAACTATATCCTATGCAGTGACTGAGATAGTAGCATGATTAATGGTTATTAACTCCATATCTGATATATAGCCATACTTTACAGCTGATACGCTGGGTTAATTTAAATGTGAATTGGAGTTATATCTTATATCCTATATAGTGACTCAGTGGTAATATGATCAAGGGTTATAATATTATAACCGATATATGGCCCTGATATCTGTGATAACCGACGGACACTTTGAGTGATACATCTAATTAAGATGATAATAACTCAGCTGCAATATGGATATTGGTTATAATAATATGAATAATTATCCGTGATAGCCGATAAATACTTGGAGTGATATATCTTACCAAGTTAACAGTGACTCAGTTACAATATGATTAAGGGTTACAACATGATAACCAATATATAGTCATGATATCTGTCTAACCCGAGAGATACTTAAAATTGTTATATCTACATAAGCCGAGAGATATTTGGATATTTGGAGTGATTTATTTAACTGGGCATCTTGGATTACTTCTATAAGGATTTCAAAAGTGATCTATTTATCTTTATATGAATATTATTGAATTACATTTTTAAATAGCACCTGTTTTTGTGTTGTGTTTCGGTTTTTTTTTTTGGGTTCAGTTTGTTTGTGGTTTTGTCACTGTTTTGAGAGGGTCTTCTGTGTGGCCTATGTTATGATAATATAGTTCATTGGGCTGGTGTGGGATATATTTAACATCATATCTAATTAGCTCACACTTTATAAAGACATACAAATCAATTAAACATCAATAATTCTTTTTCTTTCTCACCTACTATATTTCCAATCTTTCCTCACCCCCTGCCACCTTAGGGCCCTATAGGGTGAGCAGGGTGAGCCGTCGAGGAGCGGGGGCGCCACTGCGCAGGTTCTAGGGTGCCAACCTCCGCGGTTAGGTAGGGCTACATAGGCCATTGTAGGGATAGACACGACCCACTGGTGTGTATTCATTTCTTTTATATATGATGTCGCTTTATTTGCCATTTGGCCTAGTATTGTCCTAGTTTTTTAAGGGTTATAAATAAAAAGTTATTTTTAAATTGAGGAGATACTGTGATTCAAGCTAAATTTGATCTTCTTCTTGTATTTTGATAAAACTGTGATATATTCCAGTCTGAGGGGCCTGAAGAGTCTATTCCTGGGTGTTGGCCCTCGGACCCAGGATTTGCTCGTTTAAATGACACCGACGTGCTGGGTGACCTTCTCTGTGGCAGCGGTAGCAGATGATCTCTCGGCGGGGATGATGCTGGTCGCGGGTCCTTCCTGGGGGTGGCGTTGTCCTCCTCCTGTGGGGCGACGTCCTCCCTTTTCTTCGGCGTATCCAAGGGACATCCTTTGGGCAGTCAGCTAGCAGGATCTTTCCTTCTTCCTCCGTCGACAGTTGCAGGGCACTCATTACAGTGGCCAGGTGTTTGGTCACCTGGCGCACTTCTGAGCGCAGACAGTCCAGCTCAGTAGGGGGCGCCACCTGCGTTTTGGCTTCCGCAACCAATGGGGAAAAGGTGGATGCTGCTGGCTGTAGGGTGGCTTCACTCAGGTGACACTGGTTGCCATCCCGGGTGTTTCCAGGGGACGCAGTTCTTTTACAGCCATGTCCTTAAGAGCATCAAAGGTAGCATCAGGATGTTCCAAGGACCACCAATGCACAGTCCGGCTTTCAGCTTGGGACTTTAATCCCCTTACAAATTGTTCTTTTAACATTTTATTTTCGTTGGAGACACTCATGGGGTTAACTTGTTTGAGTGCTCGCAGGGCCCCTTGTAATCGGCAGGCATAGTCCCTAATGCTGTCATCTGGTTTCTGGGAGCATTGGTAAAACATCATCCGGAGATCTGTTTCAGTGCGGTCCTCAAAGATAGACTGTAGCTTTAAGAAAATTGCAAGCACTGATTCCTGGTCTGCAGCTGTCCAAGTCTCTACTTCTCTCTCTGCAGCACCAGTTAATTGTCCCACTACTACTGCAGCTCGCTGCTTTTCTGTCATAGGGTACATGTCCATAATGCTGCATATTTTTCGCTTGAACCCTGACAGGGTGTCTGGCTTGCCGCTGTACTGAGGGAGCCACTTCGCTCCAGGCATGTATGGCAGCGTTAGCTGTACTATTGGGGCCACAGGACCAGGTGAGGGGCCAGCATTCACAGCCTGTGCGGCAGCGCCAAGGGGTAAGTCATTAAGGCCGTCGGCCTGGGCCGCGTTGTCGGCTGGCTTGCTGCGACATGTCTGCGCCCCCCTAGTTAATCGTAGCCTACCTGCTCTGAAGGCTGCAGCTCCGCAGGGCACAGTGATGTGTAGAAGGACCTGCGTCGCTGGCGCTCTGACGTCAGAGCGTTCACTGTAGCTCTTCACAGGACCTGCTGCCGCGTCAGCGTTGGGGGCGTGTCCAGGACTCAGCGCGCTTTTGCAGGTACGCCCTCTAGTTTTCACGCCGTGGCGCTGTAAATGGCGGGCAATGGCGGGCAAATGGCGGGAAATCTTCATCACATACAAAACACAGTCTTTAGGCACACAGTACCCGGTGGCAACGGGCACAAATTACTCCGTTGCTGCAGGGCACGACATCCTGTTCGTGACGCCAAGTTGAGTCGCACAACACCAGGGTTATGGGGTACTCGGCACCGAGCCCACTGAAGTCCATGGGGAATGTCACGGGTAGCACAGCTCGGTCCGTTGCCCTGGGCGCTCACTGTAATGTGGGATATTTACAGGTGACTTGAATAATGATATGGGGATTCGTGATGCCACTTGTGGTGCCTGGTCAAGATGACCAGCGCTGCTATGCAGATCCACTGGAGGGTTAATATTGGGCAGCTAGATGTTAAGCCTTCCACAAGTAAGGCTGAGTGATCCTCCAGGGGAGATAGATATGCAAAGGTGCAGGACAGACGGGACCCGGCAGTCGGGATAATAAGGGAGACACACACATAAGTCACTTTGGTACCTTTACTGTAGGTGTTGCAGGTACTCCCCGGAGCACTTTAGGGTGAAGGATGAACATCGAGATTCCTCCACTGGTAGGTGTGTGGCCTCCTATCTTCTGCCTTTATGTGATAAAGTCCTGACCTGCCTGTAGCTAGGTCTAACTTGGTCTCCGTCTTGCACCTGGCTGATCTTGTGATTGGACCTTCTCCTGAAGCACACAGTCTTTATTTGCAGGGCCCTGCTAGACTCCGTTCTTCTGATCCAGCTACGTATCAGCCCTGTGGTACTCCTGGGAATTGTAGTCCTCCAGGAACTCCGGTGTTCTCCTAATGGGTCGTGGAGATCCCTATAGGCTCAGACTCCGGTGTCCGGTGATACTTGCTGAGATGAGCTATTAAGGCTCCACTGTCTCATAAACTTTTCCACTTGCCTTCGGCCTACCTAGATCTTCACACGATCACACACGCTGGCAGTTGGTGGGCTGCCTCTTCGCCGCTCTTTTAGCGTCGGCACTGTAATGTATGTAGTACAGTTCATATAGCGTCTTGTGCTTGGGTGCGATGAAAATACATGAGACACAGGTTTGATATAGAAAGTCTTGTATTACTTCATACAAGTTGGCAAAAATAGTCACACAGTTTGCAGACACAGAAGCAGGAGACACAGCAGGCCAGAGTAATCTAAGCTCAGCAATCACTCTCCACAACAGGTTCAGGATCTTCTTCTCTGTTACCGTAAGTCCATGCAAACGTGGGTCTTTCAAAGAGCAGGGTTCAGAGTCCACAAGTGCTTCAGAGTTCCTCAGTAGGAATAGCTGGAGTACAAGGTCCAAGGCTTTAGGAGTCAGGTCACAGGTTCACTGCAGGCTAGATTCTGAAGCACTGATTGCTCAGCTGTGGCTGCTTAAGAAGCAAAAGGAGAGAATCAGGGCGGGAACATGCAAGCTGGAAACTCCATTTTGACTGAGGGCAAGATAGCTGCAGCAAGACAGAAAGTAAAATGGCTGACGAACAAACTGAGTTTCAGGAACATGTACACAGAACCTTACATTACTCCCCCCTTAGGGACAACCTCCGGATGACCTCAGGCCAGGCTTGTGTGGGTACCTCTGATGAAACTGACGGAGCAAGCGAGGAGCATTAACGTTATTGACTGGTTCCCATGAGTTGTCCTCCACTGGGTAGCCCTGCCATTTAATCAGATATTGTAACTGATTTCTATACAACCTGGAATCTAAAATCCTTTCCACCACAAATTCTTCCTGACCATCGACTAGCACTGGGTCAGGGCAAGGAGAAGAACGTCCAGGAAACGTATTGGGTGTCGCAGCCTTTAGTAGGGATACATGAAAGACAGGGTGAATTCTCATAGTTCTGGGCAGTTGAAGACGACAAGCAACGGCACTTATAATTTTACTGATTTTATAGGGTCCAATGTACTTATGTCCCAACTTAGACTATGGAATCCTTAACTTAAGATTTCTGGTTGACAGCCAGACCAAGTCTCCTACCTTGAAAGCTGGTGCAGGTTTACGAAATTTATCTGCTGCTTTCTTGTACCTTTCCTGAGCCGATTCCAGATTCTCCTTTAGAAGATCCATATTCTTCTGTAAAGACGTGATTCTTTCAGCCACTGCTGGTAAAGGCGTTTCTATGGGAAATCGTGGTAGAATGTTAGGATGATAACCTAGATTAGAGTAAAAAGGAGACTGCTTAGTGGAGGCACTCTGAGAGTTGTTATACGAGAACTCAGCTAATGGAAGTAGATCCACCCAATCATCCTGTAGGTGGCAGATAAAGCAGCGGAGATACTGCTCCAGGGTTTGATTGGTTCGTTCGGTCTGTCCATTAGTCTGGGGATGAAAAGCAGAAGAAAGGTTTACTTTAATGTCCAATGCTGCACAGAAATTTTGCCAAAACCTAGAAGTGAATTGCACCCCTCGATCCGAAATAACCTCATCCAGTACTCCATGTAAGCGAAACACATCTTTAATCATCAAATCTGATGTCTGTTTTGCAGTGGGTAAGCCGACACAAGGGATAAAATGAGCTGCCTTTGTTAGACGGTCAACCACCACTAGAATGGTGTTCTTCCCTTGAGAGGTTGGTAACTCCACAATGAAGTCCATAGAAATGGATCCCCACGGGCGGGACGGGGTGGGAAGAGGCTGTAACAGACCAGTTGGTGAGGAGCGAGGTGTTTTGCATCTTGCACAGACTTCACATGAAGTGACATAGTTTAAAACATTCTTCCTGCAAGTGGGCCACCAAAAGAAACGAGAGAGAAATTCCTGTGTCTTTAGAATTCCTCTATGCCCAGCTATCTTGGAATCGTGAATGAGTTGCAATACTCTCAATCTGACTGTTTCAGGAATATACAGGCGTTGTCCCTGAATCCACACACCATTCTTAAAGACAAGACTTACGTCCCTTGGGGGTTGTGCCAAAAAGGAATCCGCATGGTATGCTTCCTTGATGTCCTTAAGTAGGTCTTGATTATGAATTACTCCTAGGAATCTAGAGTCAGGAAGAATAGTCTTAGGAGGAGTAATTGGACGTGTCTCTGCTGAGTAAATCCTAGAGAGTGCATCAGCCTTTCCATTGCGCGATCCTGGTCTATAAGAAATGATAAAATTAAATTGGTTTAAGAAAAGATTCCAGCGAGCCTGGCGAGGAGTCAGGCACTTAGCCGACCTGATAAACTCAAGGTTACGATGGTCTGTCAGGACGACTATTTGCTGTGCAGCTCCCTGAAGAAGGTGTCTCCATTCTTTGAAGGCGGCAATAATGGCCAACAGCTCTCTATTGCCCACATCGTAGTTCCTCTCAGCCGAAGACAACTGCTGGGAAAAGAAGGCACAGGGATGCAAGACATTCTTCTCACCTGTTCTCTGAGAGAGTATAGCTCCAACGGCACAGTCTGAAGCATCCACCTCTATTATGAAGGCAAGCTCGGGTTTGGGATGTACTAAGATAGGTGCGGTGGTAAATTTATCTTTTAGACGGGAAAATGCTTCCTGGGCTTGGGGAGTCCAGGAGAACCTAGACTCTTTCCGGGTAAGTTGGGTGATAGGTGACACTACCTCAGAGAAATTTCTAATGAAACGTCTATAGAAGTTGGCAAACCCGATGAAGCGCTGTACCTCCTTCACATTTCTAGGACTTGGCCAATCCTTGATGGCTTGGGTTTTGCTTCCATCCATACTAATTCCTTGTGTAGACAGTACATACCCCAGAAATTGAATTTCGGTCCTATGGAATTCACACTTTTCAAGTTTGATGTAAAGATGATTTTGTCTTAGACGTTCCAAGACCATTCTCACATGTCCATGATGTTCCTCTGTGGAGTTAGAAAAAATTAGAATATCATCCAAATAAATTACCACGAATGTATCTAGGAGATCCCTGAAGATGTCATTCACCAAGTGTTGGAAAGTGGCTGGGGCGGTACTCAGACCAAAAGGCATAACTAGATATTCAAAGTGTCCATAGCGTGACCTGAATGCAGTCTTCCATTCATCCCCAGGTCTAATATGGACTAAGTTATAGGCCCCACGAAGATCTAGTTTAGAGAAAATTTTGGCATGTCGCACTCTCTCCAATAACTCAGGGATTAAAGGCAATGGATAACGGTTTCTAATAGTAACCTTATTGAGTTCCCTATAGTCTACGCATGGTCTCAGAGATCCATCTTTCTTCTTTACAAAGAAGATGGGTGCACCTGCAGGAGATGAAGAGGGGCGTATGAAGCCCTTGGCTAGATTTTCGTCTATGTAATCCTTTAAAGCCTTTAGCTCGGGCCCCGCCAGGGGGTAGATCTTACCAAAAGGTATCTCTGCTCCAGGCAATAATTCAATTGGACAATCATATGGACGGTGAGGAGGAAGCTGGTCAGCGTTCTTCTTGTCACATAAATCCACATAGTCCTGGTATACAGCTGGTAGTTCAGGGACTGACATGGTTCCTTTAGGAACAGAGCAAGCTGAAACTTTTGGACTCATCTGTTTCTCTGGAAAGTGTAATTCCTTGGTCTCCCAGTTAATGGTAGGATTCTGAGCCTGCAGCCATGGTAGCCCTAGAATAATGGGAAAGTGGGGAGAAGAGATAAGCATAAAGGACAGTTTCTCTTGATGATCTTTACCCATAAGAACCCTCAAAGGCTCTGTTTCCTGATCCACTGGTCCAGAGGTCAGCAGGGAGCCATCCACAGTTTCCATCTGTACTGGAGTAGCCTTCTTCACTGAACGTATCCCCTGTTTCAGAGCAAAGGAGACATCCATAAAATTTCCACTTGCCCCTGAGTCGATCATAGCAGAGCTAGACACCCAAGCTGAGTCAACCCAGAGTTTGATGGAAAGAAAGCAATGAGAATTGTTTTTCTTACAACTCAGCTGGGACACCGCTGAGGAAACTTGAAAAATGGCAGCGTTTACACAGTCAACGTCCTCAGAGGTAACGGAGTTTAAGTCCGAGAAATCAAGATCTGTTGCTGCAGATCTCTCTGGAGCCTGAGGCTCGGACCTGACAGATCCCCTCTCGCAACACTCACAATGAATGAGTGCTGCAGTAGTCTTACGAGAACGGCTGGGGCAGTTTATAATGAAGTGCCCTGACTTACCACAATAGAAACATAGATTCTCCTTAAAACGATGTTCCTTGCGTGCATCACTAACCCGTCATTGTAAAGAGTCTACCTGCATGGGTTCAGGTTCAGGTTCCCGTGTAATCCTACTCAAAGGTTCCTTAGCTGGAGAGGAAGGTAGGAAAAGGTTAGTGCGATTGCTTTCGAACCATCTCTCTTGCCTGCGTTCAGTCAGACGAGTATCAATACGGATGCAGTAGTTAATAAAGTCACCTAACGCAGTGGGAGGGTCGGCACAAGCAAGTTCATCCTTAATCAGTGGAGATAACCCCTTTCGAAAAATAGATTTTTTGGCGGAACTGTCCCAGGTGGTATCAAGGGCCCATCTCCTGAAATCCAAGGCATATTCAGCTACCGAGTGCTTACCTTGGCGCAAAGCTAACATGGCTGCTTCAGCTGTTGCACCTCGATTGGGGTCATCAAACACCTGCCCCATGGCTGAAATAAAAGCATCAAGGTGATTCAAACAATCATCCTCAGTCTCAATCAGAGGGTTTGCCCACATCAAAGCCTTGTTGGTAAGCAACATAATTATAGTAAGCACCTTAGATCGTTCAGTGGGAAATTGTGAAGCATGTGCAGAAAAAAAAAGATTGCATTGATTAATAAATCCCCTGAATTTCTCACGTTCACCGCCAAAACGAAAAGGGGGCAACTTGGGAATCCCAGAACTCGGGGCTACGGCAGGAGCCTGGACTCGCTCTTCTAGAACCTCAATCCTGGCTCGCAAATCCTGGGCAGTCTGTCCAAACACTTGCAAATTGTGATTAGTGAGGTCCTGTAGGCTTGAAAAACGGGTCTTTATATTCTGCAAATCTGCAAGGATATTATCAGTCACTCCGCAAAGTTCCTTTATGCGGGCCTCCATTTTCCAGATCTTTTAAGACAGGAGTACTGGAAGAAGAGGAGAGGAGAAAAAAACAAAAAAAACAATAGTGTTTACCTGTGGTAACACTGCAGAGAGAAAAAAAAATTAAGGGAATTGCTCACCTGGAATGGTTGTGAGAAGTCACAACCACTGTCATCACAGAAAGTACAACCAGACATCCGATATCCACAGTTACAGCAGACACAGCCTTTCCAGACCCAGCAGACACTAACGTTTTGGCTTCAGAATCTTGTAATGTATGTAGTACAGTTCATATAGCGTCTTGTGCTTGGGTGCGATGAAAATACATGAGACACAGGTTTGATATAGAAAGTCTTGTATTACTTCATACAAGTTGGCAAAAATAGTCACACAGTTTGCAGACACAGAAGCAGGAGACACAGCAGGCCAGAGTAATCTAAGCTCAGCAATCACTCTCCACAACAGGTTCAGGATCTTCTTCTCTGTTACCGTAAGTCCATGCAAACGTGGGTCTTTCAAAGAGCAGGGTTCAGAGTCCACAAGTGCTTCAGAGTTCCTCAGTAGGAATAGCTGGAGTACAAGGTCCAAGGCTTTAGGAGTCAGGTCACAGGTTCACTGCAGGCTAGATTCTGAAGCACTGATTGCTCAGCTGTGGCTGCTTAAGAAGCAAAAGGAGAGAATCAGGGCGGGAACATGCAAGCTGGAAACTCCATTTTGACTGAGGGCAAGATAGCTGCAGCAAGACAGAAAGTAAAATGGCTGACGAACAAACTGAGTTTCAGGAACATGTACACAGAACCTTACAGGCACGCTTTCCACTGAGCTACACTTCTAAATTCAGCTCTGACTAGGCTGGAGTGATGCCTCTGTGTCACTCTTACTAGACTCCACTTGCAGACTGAGCTCTCTAAGCAGACTGAGCTCTCTGAGAAGACTCCCTAGCAATGGCTGCTCTGCTCTCCCTCTGAGCTCTCTGACTGAACTAGATGTTTCCTGTGTAACTGTCTTTTATATGTCTTACACAGCTCCCTCTGGTGGTCTCTGGGATAGCTGTACGTGTGTGTGTGTGTGTGTATAATGACCTCTAGTGGAATCTTCCTTCAGTGCACCCTTCTGGGAGATATGGATTCAGTCACAGCTGGGCTCCACAAGAGACTAGAAGCTGCAATCATCCAATCACCTCTGCTACATATAGCAGGGCTTTAGCCTTGCTGTGTGTGGCCGAAATTATCATCTGCTATGAACGCCAGCCACTGGGCGCCGCTCATAGCAGTTCAGTGATGACAATGACAGGAGTCTCCTGCAGATGCCAGGGTGTCATGCCAACCCATTGGCAACCCAAAGTCATGTGACACGGGTGCTGATGCGCAGGGTTTGTGATACACTTCCCACACGATCATGTTAAATGCCGCTGTTAGAGATTTACAGCAGCATTTAACATGTTAACAGCGCCAGGTGGGTTAGGATTGCACCTGCGGCTGTTAGGGTCACATGTCAGCTGATTAAATCAGCTAACATGTACTGAAAAAGTTGCGTCCAAGGTTGTAAAGGGGTTAAAAGAGACTTGCACTTGGACAGTGAATAAAGTTAAATGAACCGATTGTTCATACTTGAGATGCTGTAACACGGTAATTGGGCAGTATATTTGGCACTGAACAATGGATGACTATGAACTATGTATACACCAACCAGTATATTTCTGTAGTAAGATCCCGACCCAAAATTCATACTAAGCCTATTTTGACATGGTGCTTTTTTGCAGTTAAAACTTGCTCTTATGCAAAAAGTAGGTTTTGCTGCGATTTGGTGCAGATTATATATGTCATTTGTCTAAAGTACATGTTTAATAAAGTTAGTTTCATTCGTCAAAAAAAGCAACAAAAATGCATGGTTGCAATTTTTGCACTGTCTCATTGATTTCTATAGTAAAACAAAACACTGAAAGAATTGACAACAGTTTTTTAAAAAAGCAGCAATTTTCCAATTCAGTCAGGAAAATAAAAGCAATGAGATTTCTGAAATCTCAGGTTTAATGGTACTGTAAAAATCAGCTTTTAACCCCTTCACGACATCTGACTTTGATGCGGGCTCCGACGCTGAGCCCCACATATTTCCCCGCACTTGCCTTTAACAGCTCCACTGTGGCTGTTAACCAGTTAAATCTCGCTGTCAGTCACTCACAGAGTAATTTAAAATGAGCCAGCCGGAAGCACATCACAATCCCGATCATCGGCATCCGTCACGTGATCGCGCAGTGCCGATGGGTTTTCATTACAGCCAGGGGGTCTGCAAGAGACCCTCATATCTGTCATTATGAATTTCTTGTGAACACCAGCTCGTGACTGGCATTCATAGGAGATTGTCATTTCTGCTATACATAAAACATGCATATAATTGAGATGATTGATTATAAAACAATTGTAAAACAGCTATATTACCTACGCTTGAGGACATTTACCGAATTCTATAGTGAGAGGTTACTGAATTAAAGAAAGAAAAAATCAGTGAGATGCAATAATTAATAGATTTCATACTCTCTATTAAGACCTAATGGGGTAAGAGTCTGGAGCGTATTGATCCAAAAGGACTTTCGCTCTTTGAACCTTTTGAGACTATTACCACCTCTTCTTGCTATAGGGACATGGTCAATAATCTGATATTTTAATTGAGCAATGCTGTGATTGTTCTGTTGAAAGTGTGTGGGGATGGGAAGAAGTGTACGTCCACATCTAATGATGGATTTGTATTGAGAAATGCTGTCTCGGCTGTATTGGGTAGTCTCACCAACATACCCGAGAACGCAGAGGCACATGATCAGATAGACAACATAAGACGAGTCGCAAGTGAAATGGTAGGATTTGATATTGTGGGACCTTTTATTGCAGATAATGGGCCTACTATTGAATTCTGGAACATGTCGATAGCCGCTTCGTAAGATGCCCCAGTGCTTCAATATGCACTGATTGATGCGATAGTTAAAGGGATGAAACGTATTGACAAAGGCTATGCGTGGTGTCTTCTGATTCAACGTGGATGAACTAGATTTTTTAATTTTGTCACCCAGAATATTATTAGGATAACCCCTATTTTGAAATTTAGTATCCATTTCTATGTGTCTTAAATGACGAATATCTGGATCAGAGACAATTCTATTGATTCTATCATGTTGAGATTTTGGCAATGCTTTCTTGATATGTTGTGGGTGGCAACTGGTATACAGTAAAATACTGTTTTTGTCCGTGGGTTTAACATAGAGGTCAGTTTCTATATTGCCTTCAGTCTGGATCCTGACCATAGTGTCCAGAAAATTAATGGAACGGTGATTATGGTGAATGGAAAAATTAAGTCACGGAACGTAAGAGTTAAGATTATTATAAAGAGGAGGGGGTCTCATCATCACCTGTCCAAATGAAAAAGACATCATCGATGTAGTGTCTCCAGTAAATCACGTGTGAAATAAAACGCGGATGAGGGTATACAAAATAAGTTTCAATAGGCTCCATAAATATATTGGCATATGTGGGTGCAATGTTGGACCCATAGCTGTGCCTCTCTTTTGCAGATAGAATTGGTCTTCTAAAAGAAAAAAGTTTTTGGTGAGGATTAATGTGAGCAGATTTCTACAGAAATTCAATTGGTCATTGGTAAATTTAATATGTTTAGTAAGAAACACTATGACAGATTCCAAAGCCTCTTGGTTTCCTATGCTGATATATAGGCTATTTATGTCCATGGTTACCAATTTACTGCCTATGGGAAAAACGCCTATATTGTTCAGAGATGTTAAAAAGTCAGTGGTGTCCTTAAGATATGATTTAATGAGTGGAACAAGAGGAGACAAGATTTTTTCTAGTATAATTGCTAGGGGAGACAGGATGGAATTGGTGGAAGCCACAATCAGTCATCCAGGAGGTTTCAATAAATTATTATGAATTTTCGGAAGAGTATAAAATATCCAAATGACCGGATGTTGATTAAAGGGAATCTGTCACTCATTTTTTGTGATATCATGTAAAGATATCATTTAATTGTGTCACATAAGCATTCTAGCAGTACTTTTGATCCCCACTGATCCCCCACCTTTGATGCATAAATACCTTTTTTATCTCTCTTGCGATGTATGTAAATTGTCGCGGTCCGGTCCGATGGGTGGGGCTTATTCTCCTTCTCTCCCCCCTCCTGTCTTGCGCTACGCATTCCTTTCTACTTATTCCTGTGTTCACGTAGTGTTGGCATGCGTGTGCATTGAAAAGGCCTCTCGCGCATGCGCAGTATGCTTTGCCCAACTATGGGCAAAGCATATAATCAGTATTGCGCATGCGCCGGTATTTTACATTACATTCTATGCCCCGGAAGTCTTTCCATGCATGGGATGCGCACAAGAGGCCTTTTCAATGCGCCCACGTGGAAACCCTACGGGATCTGTGATATTTCCAGATCAAAATACGTACAGCAAGCCGAGGAGGGAGTGAGAAGGAGAATAAGCCCCGCCCATCGGACCGGACCACAGCGATTTACATACATCGCAAGAAAGATAAAAAAGGTATTTATGCATCAAAGGTGGGTGTTCAGGGTGATCAAAAGTACTGCTAGAATTCTTATGTGACACACAATTGAATGATATCTTTACATATCACAAAAAATGGGGGACAGATTCCCTTTAATTAGAAATTCCCCTAATTTCTGGTCAATTGTTCCTAACTTGCAGTAATGAGTTATGAGACTTTTAATTTGTCTAGCTATATCGAAAGTAAGGTTGTTTGTTATGGGCATGTATGTGTTAGAGTCACTGAGTAAACGTATCTCATCCATATAATATGTCCGATCTAGGATCACAATCGAGCCACCCTTGTCCGCGGGTTTAATAATCAATTCCTTTTTAGCTTTTAGTGATTGTAATGATCTGTACTCATTGTTAGTAAGGTTATGTTTAATACGTAATTGGCCCCTCTCTATGGATTCTAGAGTTGCTTTGACATCTCTCTGAACAAGATCAATATATGTTTCTATTGGATGATATGATCGTGGTGGTTGAAAGGAACTCAGAATCCGTAGATTCAGAGCTTTCAAGACAAAACACGTCTGTGAAGATGGCTGAACAGGAGGGTTTTTTAGTGGTTGGTTAAAGAAATGAGCCTTCAATCTTAGAGTCCTATAAAAATGGTGTAGTTCCTGATCGACTTGGAAATTGTTGAAACTTGGTACGGGGCAGAAGGTTAACCCTTTTTGCAACAGAGTCATGAGATGTTGTAGACAATGTTTGTGGAAGTGTTCCTACTTATGATCTCGTCGTCATCTTGTGTTGATCCACGGTTGTGTCTCCTCCCCCTCCCCATCTTCCTCGATATGGGTGAGCTTAACGTGGTTCTAAAAAAGTTGTAAATGGCATACCAAAATCGCTGTCTGAACTGGTTGAGATTGGGCTGTATCGTCATCATGTTGGTCTTTGATTTCTGAAGGACCCAGTAAAACGCCATCGATACACCTTGTAATCTTCTGTATCATGTAGGAACTTGGTCTTCTTTTTAACTTGTAAGCTATTGCGAAATTCAGAGATGGTGTTGTGAAGTTTACTTTTAAGTGTCTTGAAGTCCTCAGAGGAAGAAGTGCTAATGAGTTGTTGTTCTGACGTGGTAAACCTGGTCTTGAGTTCGGTGATCTCTTTCTGTAAGAAATCAATGGTCAAAACAATAAGGTCCATAGAACATTTGTTAAGAATAGATTCGAAATTAACACAATCAGTGTTATCTTGAAATAAATTAGGTCTTAAAGGGACCTTTAGACCCCTAGTGATGTGTTGCACCCAATGATACTCCTCCTATGTAATACAGTGTAAGTTCATTACTGTTAACCTTCGTAGGTCCCTTTCGAAGTCTCTGGTTAATAGTTCCTCAGACAGGGTATTTAAAAAGGTCCCTGGAGTAGTAACTTGTGAGATAATAGTGGATGCTTCCTCTTGGTTATAGGATAAAGTAGAAAAAGACATCTGTCCATGAAGGAGCAAAACACCCAAGAAAATAGTAACTTTTGAAACAAAATTAAGGGGTGTTCACTGCTAATAAGGTAGGTGCTCAGGAGAAAACAAGTAAGTCAATAAACGATGAACTCCGGCACTCTAAAAACAAAAATCTTCAGTTTATTTGAACCAAAATTTACAAGTAAAGTATACATTTTATATGGTTTTCTTATATGTGCTCAGGATTCCCAAAAAACTATTTTTCTTATAGTGATTTGACATGTATTATTTGAGGCCTAACATGCATAGAATTTATATCCTAACATCAACTACACCGAAAGACTATCTGTATTATAGTGCTTTGACATGTATTTGAGGCCTAACATGTATATAATTTATATCCTACTATCTACTACAGCAAAGAGACAAAGAGATGGTCTCATTTTGTGTCTTTATTCTATAACTTGAATTCAGTGTTACAATATACTAGATGCTATCTTCATTTGTTTACATATTGGATCGTGCTTTGCCAATAGTCAATGTCCGCTTTTGTCAAAATGATTTGTTTTCCTTTATTCATGTTTTCCTTCATATCATGTTGTTACATCCATTATGACAATAGTTTTGTTCTATTTTTGCAGAAGCAGACATTTCTTGAAAAAGGCTTGATTTTGCCGAAACGTTGAATTATACGTGTCTATCATTTTTTCTTTGGGTCTGCCGTTTACAACAATCTTGTTAATTTTGGTTCAAATAAACTGAAGAAACTTGTTTTTAGAGTGCCAGAGTTAATCATTTATTGACTTACTTGTTTTCTCCTGAGCACCTACCTTATTAGCAGTGAGCACCCCTTATTGTTGTTTCAAATATTTGAGCGACCACGCTTACCAGAAGGTAACGGTGAGAAAATGCAGTTACTGTCGCAAGAGGTAGAGGTTATTGGTGAGAAGCAATTGCCAACAAGTGGTGTTGTTCTGTCAGCAAGTCAGTAGGAGGACCAGGGTGCGAAAGTGGAAGATGAGGTGGTGGACGATGAAGTCACTCACCAAACCTGGGAAGGTGACATGCAGAGCGAGGACAGTAGCTCACAAGGGGAGGGATCCGTAGCACCATAACAGGCAGGAAGAAGCAGTGGGGTAGCCAGAGACACAAGGTGGGCAACTGTTCCCCAAAGCACCAACACGGGTGAAGTTGCCAAGCCAAGGTTTAGGTGTTCACGAGTCTGGCACTAAAGTCCACTTAACCTAAAAATGGCCATTTGCAGCATCTGGCATGCCAGCATCAGCAGGGGCAGCACAACTACCAACCTGACCACCACTAGCATGCTCAGGCACATTCCAGCAAAGTACACGACTACTTGGGCCAAGTGCCAAGGGTCTAGAAACAGTGTCTGCAGGTGATACCACTGCCTCTTCTCCTGTTCTACATGCATGCTAATCCCTTGTCCGTGACGTAGGCAAAGATGCCTCCCACCCTGCAGCTGTCATTGCACACTTGCAACCACTGTCCGCAACCACGTCCATATCCTTGCCCTAGCGCAGCGTTCAATTTTCCCTATCCCAGTCCTTGGAACGCAAGCGTACATACAAGGCTACAATACTAAACAGCCACATTTCCAGACTGCTTGCCCTGGAAATGATGCTGTTTAGGCTTGTGGAGATAGAACCTTTCCGCATCCTCATAGCAGCAGCCGTCCCTCGGTAAACTGTCCCCAGCGGCCACTATTTCTCCCGCTTTACACAAGCACATGTTCCATAACATCAACCGTGCTCTGACCAAAGCTGTGACTGGGAAGGTCCACTTAACCATGGACACCTGGACAGGTGCTTCTGGCCAGGGATGCTACATTTCCCTGACAGCACACTGGCTGAACATTGTGGAAGCCGGAACTCAGTCGGACCCTGGGACGGAACACGTGCTACCGACACAGAGGATTGCGGGCACTATCAAGGTTTCCCCCACCTTCTACAGCAGTTCCTGCACCTTCTCCTCTCCCTCCATCTCACAAACGTCAACATCAGTCGCAAGCTGGAAGCACTGCAGCACTGCCTCGGCAAAGCGGCAACAAGCTCTGCTGCAGCTAATCTGCTTAGGTGACAAACCACATACTGCTGTAGAGTTGTTGAAAAATCTAACAGACTAGACTGATCTCTGGCTGTAGCCCACGAACCTACAACCAGGCAAGGTCATGTGTGACAATGGCTGTAACTTTGTGGCAGCTCTGAAGCTTGGCATTCTCGCACACATACCATGCCTGGGTCGTGTGCTCAACTTAGTGGTTCAGAGGTTTCTCAAAACCTAACCAAATCTGACTGAGTTAATTGTGAAAGTATGTGTGCACATTTCCATAAGTTGGCTACAGCTGTCAGCACCCTGGGAGTGCTGCAGCAGCGCTTGCAACTTCCAGCTCACCAACTGGTGTGCGATATCACCACGCATTGGAACTCAAAGTTACATAAGTTGGCAAGGCTTTGTGAGCAGCAAAGTGCAGCAGTTGAATTTCAGCTAGACCATGCACGTCAGTATTCTGGTTAGTCTCCGCACATAAGAGCTGATGAGTGAGCATGGATGTATGACATCTGTGTGGTTCTCCAGAAGTTTTGGGACTAGACCATGATGTTGAGTGGCAATGTTGCCATAATCAGCGTCACCATCCCACTTCTCTGTTTACTGAAACATTTGCTGCTCACAATTAAAGAGGAGGCTTTGCAGGTGGAGCAAGAAACTATACTGGGTGATGCTGTACAGCCAAGCCTCATCTCATCTTCTCAATGTGGATTGAGGAGGAGGAGCTGGTTGACTGCTCTACTTACGGTAGTAGCCATACCACCTTCATCACATCTGTTCAGTTGTTCAGCGTGGATGGCCTGATGATGAGGAGGAGAGGGAGGACGAGGAGGAAGACAAGGACAGTCACCCTTTTGGTGGGGAAAGGTAAGTCTTGACTGTTGGCACTCTGGAACACATGGATGAGTTTATGTTCCGCTGCTTTTCCAGCAACCTTCAGTTTTATGCATTTTGGCCAACACTAATTCCTGGTTGGTCACCCTTCTAGATCCACGCTACAAGGAACATTTTACATCTATCCTTCCCATGGCGGAGAGGTCTAATAAAATGTTGCAGTACCAGAAGGCCCTACTTGAAGAATTATTAAAAAGATTCCCATCAGACAACGCTGGCAGCAGAGGTCACAGTTTCTTGGACAACCAAGGAGTAGAGATTAGGGAGAAACACAAGATGGAGCAGAGGCAGAGGAACACTCTCAAAGGTCTGGGACAGTTTTCTCAGAAGCTACCATCACCCATGCCCTGATGCATGCGGTATTCTGACAAGGAGGGAAACGTTTTAGAAGGAATTCCTTGCCAACCGTCCTCCATGATTCCTCTGTGCCTTACAACTATTGGGTGTCCAAGCTAGACACGTGGCATGAATGATCTCTCTACACCTTGGAGATCCTGGCCTGCCCTGCCGCTAACGTTTTGTATCATCGATTTTTAGTGCCGCCGGAGGTATTATAAACGATTTGCGCAACTGAAAATGCTGACTATTATCAAAATGAACAAGGCATAATTTGGGCCAGACTTCTTTACACCACCTGATGACCGCAGCAGAACAAACTCAAATTCAGTGTTTTTTTTTTTCTGGTCTATTCCCATGCACCCCTTTCCACCCAAACATGGGTATAGGCTTCAGAATTTCGACTTTTTGTGTTGTCCTCCTCCACCACCATATCAACAGGGTGATCATGCTACCCTCGCCATAAAATTTTTAGAGGCCTACCTCAACCATTATTACATATATATATATGTATACCCCCCAGGGAAAATGTTTTTAGCCCATGCATTTAATGCATAGCCATTACCCGTCTAGGATACCAACTCCTTAATGATGGAAAAAAAATGTTTTATGAGGTCCTCTGCTACATCTCTTCAAAGGGGTATTGGAGTGCCTCCTCCTAATTTTTGGCATCCATTGGTCTTAGTGCATATACTTTAATGGGAAAAATGTTTTTCTGTGGACCCACCTTCTAGTTGAGGGAAAAAATTTTGCCACCAAAAGAGCCCATACGTTCTATTAGTACATGATCCAGTGCCTTGTTGTGGGCTGTCAGGTGGTCTTCACATAGGGAGTTCTCACACTGCATACAGGATTGCAGAGCCAGGACTGGAGAGTTTGTACAGTAAGTACAGAAGATCCTGGTACCCTCCATATCAGGCTGAGTAGATGCAAAATGCTCCATTATATTCCATATCTAGTCAGGAATTATTGCCTTATAAATTCAAAGCCTTGCTGTTGCTTTTTTCCACAGACTTATTGACAGATTCATGTTTTTACAGTGATCTGTACTCAGATATTCAACAAAGCTGGTAGTGTTACTGGTGTTATGCTAGAGTTTGTTCCTGCCATGTACCAGAAAAAAAAAATTTTCAGTGCTGATTCAAATCCCTTCTATATTTACAATAATACCGCTCTTATCTGCAATTCGTCTACGGTGAGGTAAAGAGAAACTGTGAATGGACACATTAAATCAGTTAATATTGCTTGCTTTGATGAATTTCTGAGTACAGAACACCGTAAAAACATAAATCAGTCAATGAGTGCATGGAAAAAAACAGCAGCAAGGCTTAGAATTTATGACAGTAATCCATGACAAGATGCCTGTCATACGCTATTCCTACTAACACACCAGTCAAGGCACTCAGAGCCAGTAAACCAATCCCAAAATATCTTTGAACCTCCACCATATTTACCTGTAACTACTGTGATCTTTTAGTTGTAGGCTCATTCCATTACACTAAACAGTAGAATGTGATTTACCAAAAACTCTAGCTTGGTCTCAGGGCCAACTGATGAACCATCTGCAAATAACGATGGCAGGCTGATGGCCCTGAAAAAAAATTGTGGCTTTCAATGTGTCTGATTATGTCTCACACACCACATGGCTAGATAATGTATTAAAATAATAAAATTATACTTCCTATTGAATATTTTTTCACCATTGAAAGCAAGTCAAATGTTCAAAAACACTGAGTGTTAACATAGCCCAAGGTGTGGAGTAACATTTTTTTTCCTCTTATTTATTTTGCCTTTTATACAAGTCATTATCCTGGAAAGAATGTTTCTTAAAATGGATTTGCCTGAAAAAAATGTTACATGCAGTTTTGTATGTTTTATTTTCAGTCCGGAAAAGTGGCGTAATATTTGAATAACATTGTTCTCAGCACTGACCTGGGATTCAGAGATGCTTCCATATGTCTTCCTCCTGCTGTTCCCATGTCATTTCAGCACCTTTTCCATAGTTTTCAGCAATTTTTAGACCCCCTCGAGGCCTCAGGAGGTGGAGGGGGGCTGCTGGAAAGATGCTTGAGTTTCAAATTGTCTTCCATTATACTCGTTACTTGGGTCTAGCACCTGAGCATTACAATTTTCTCCACTCAAGTATCGAGTACCTGAGAATTTTTGTGCTCGCTCATTACTATTCTTGAATTCAGTGGTTTTAGGTGGCAGTGGCGTAACTGCAAAGTTATGGGCCCGGTGCGAACTTTCAGATAGGGGCCCCATGCCAAAATATTTTCCACCCAAATTCACATTTTCCCTATTCATTTTGCACACTATAGTTTTGTTGCAGTGTTGTATAGTCTGACCTAATACTGTCCTGTAATCGCTGAGAAAAATAATTTTATAACTTACATGTCCCTATGCTAATTAGGGTGATGTCTTTGGAAGTGCTGACACTCGGCGTTCATGTCCTCCCTCGCTCCATTTCCAAGTACACTCCCGGCGTTTTCAATCTGTGTGCTGTTTCTTCCTGGTATGACGCTGTAGCGTAGATCCGTATCGGTACCATGGCGCAAGGCTTTACAAGTTTTTGTAATTATAAAGAATACACATATTTGATATTTTTGGGTTCTATCAAAATATAAAATAAACTAATCAGATCGGTAAATGGCATAACAAGAAAAAGAACTGAAATGCCAGAAATACATTTTTTTGGCTGCCACAACATTGCAATAAAATGTAGTAGGAGAAGATCAAAACATCGTATCTACTTCAAAATGGTATCAATTTAAACGTCAGCTCAGGGAGCAAAAGATAAGCTCTCACCCAGCCACTGATCCCTAAAAAAGAATGCTCTACCGGTCTCGGAAAATGGTGACATTATCCCAGTTTGCCATTTTGAAGAAATAATTCAAGAGAAAAAGAAAAAATGACTTAAAAAAACGATAAGTGATAAATTGGGACCAATATGTCTACAAGGACAGTAATAATAGCGATGTTATGCTGCCATCAGGGCATTACTGTCCTTACTGACGTATGGGGCCCTGTGAGCACATGGGGCCTAAACGGGGCCCCCTTTCTTCTGCTCACCGGGCCCCAGATGCAGGAGGATCCTGTCGATGCAGTAACTGAACCTGCGTCCGAGACGTAGGTTCAATTAAAATCTATTGCTGTGCGGGCCTGTACAGCAAAAACAGCCGCCAACCAATCACCGGCCGGCACCTGATGTCAGCGCGCATGTGGTGCAGGATGATGGGACAGGATAGAGACATATGGGGCAGAGACATGGAGCAGGATTTAGGATCATTGGGCAGGATGGAGATTCCTGGTGCAGGATCATGGGGCAGGAAGAAGACACGTGGTGCAGGATCATGGGCAGGATAGAGACACATGGTGCAGGATCGAGACATGAGACAGGATCATGAGACAGATGGGGCTGTATCATGAGACAGAGGGGGCAGTATCATGAGACAAAGGGGGCAGGGTCATGGGACAGAGGGGTCAGGGTCATGGGACAGATGGGGCAGGATCATGGGACAGATGGGGCAGGATCCTGAGGCAGATGGAGCAGGATGGAGACAGATGGGGAAGAAACATGAGGCAGGATAGAGACAGATGGGGCAGGATCATGGAGCAGGATGGATACGATGGAGACACATGGGGCAGGATCATGGGACACATGGACCAGGATCAAGAGACATGGGGCAGAATCATAGGGCAGGATGGAGACAGATGGGGAAGGAACATGAGGCAGGATGAGACAGATGGGGTAGGATCAAGGAGCAGGATGGATACGATGGAGACACATGGGGCAGGAACATGGGGCAGGATGTAGACACATAGTGCAGGATCATGGGAAAGGATGGAGACACATGGTGCAGGATCATGGGGCAGGATGGAGACATGGGGCACAATGAATAGATTGGAGACACAAGGGACAGGATCATGGGACAGATGGGGCAGGAAAATGGTGAAGGATCATGGGGCAGGATGGAGACAAATGGTGCAGGATCATGGGGCAGGATGGAGACACATGGTGCAGTATCATGGGGCAGAATGGAGACATGGGGCACAATGAATAGATTGGAGACACAAGGGGCAGGATCATGGGACAGATGGGGCAGGAAAATGGTGAAGGATCATGGGGCAGGATGGAGACAAATGGTGCAGGATCATGGGCAGGATGGAGACACATGGTGCAGTATCATGGGGCAGGATGGAGACACATGGTGCAGGATCATGGGCAGGATGGAGACACATGGTGCTGGATCACGGGGCAGGATGGAGACACATGGTGCAGGATCATGGGACAGGATGGAGACACATGGTGCTGGATCATGGGGCATGATGGAGACATGGGGCAGGATGAATAGATTGAAGACACAAGGGGCAGGATAATGTGACACATGGGGCAGGAACATGGTGAAGGATCATGGGGCAGGATGGAGATACATGGTGCAGGATGATGGGGCAGGAACATGGGGCAGGATGGAGACACATGGTGCAGTATGACGGGGCAGGAACATGGGGCAGGATGGAGACACATGGTGTAGGATTATGGGACAGGATGGAGACACATGGTGAAGGATTATGGGGCAGGATGGAGACATGGGGCAGGATGAATAGATTAGAGACACATGGGCCAGGATCATGAGACAGATGGAGCAGGAATATAGTGCAGGATCATGGGGCAGGATGGAGACACATGGGGCAGGATCATGGGGCAGGATGGAGACACATGGTGCAGGATCCTGTGGCAAGATAGAGACACATGGTGCAGGATCATGAGACAGAGGGGGCAGGATCATGGGACAGAGGGGGCAGGATCTAGGGACAGAATCATGAGACAGATGGGCCAGGATCATTAGACAGATAGGGTAGGATCATGAGACAGATGGGGCAGGGTCATGGAATAAGATCATGGGACAGATGGGGCAGGATCATGGGACAGATGGAGCAGGATGAAGACACATGGGGCAGGATCATGGGACAGATGTAGCAGGTTGGAGACACATGGTGCAGGATCATGGGCAGGATGAAGACACATGGTGCAGGGTCATGGGACAGGATAGAGACATATGGGGCAGGATTTAGGATCATGGGGCAGGATGGAGACATGGTGCAGGATCATGGGGCAGGATGAAGACACATGTTGCAGGATCATGGGGCAGGATAGAGACATGTGGTGCAGGATCGAGACAGGTTCATGAGACAGATGGGCAGTATCATGAGACAGAGGGGGAAGTATCATGAGACAGAAAGGGCAGTGTTGTGAATGGGTTTGAGATGAGTTCTGAGCAGAGGCTCCCTCTGGTGGTTACAAGCGGTGCTAGTGAAGATTGTGAGGACTGGGAATCAGGTGTTACTGACTGGTCTTATATAAGGGAGTCATTTTCCCATCAGGGTTGCCGGTGATCAATTGTTCTGGTCTGAATCCTTCATTCCAGTTTCCCTTGTAGCCTGCTGTGTCGTGTCTGCATCTCCTGCTTACAGATAAGACTTTTGCTTCTTTTGTGTTTTTGCTATATTTTTGCATTTTGTACTGCACTTCTTTGGGGGCCTTCAGGGTCCCCTCCGGGGGCTTCTGCCCTCTCAGTTTAGTTCAGCCACTGAGTTTTGTTCTTTTGCTTTTTTCCAGTTTTTTCAGTGGCTGCTGTTTTGATTTTGTTACACCAGGGAACTAATTTAGGTGGTAGAGGTCGTGTGATCTCAGGTGATTTTGAAATTAGTAGAGTTGGTGCTTTTCAGGGTTTTCTGGGATTGCAGTAAGTACCCTTCCTATCCTTTTCTATTTAGATAGTTTGGGCCCCAGCGTTTGCTCATACTATTTTCTTTCTGTGTCAGTATTTCTTCTTGTCTAACCGCCATTACATGTTTGGGGGCTTTCTATTATCTTTGGGGTTCTGCTCCGGGGCAGATAGCTTTCCTGTTTCTGTCTTTAGGTGTAGTTAGTTTCTCAGGCTGTGACGAGGCGTCTAGGACCAACGTAGGAACGCTCCACGGCTGCCTCTAGTTGTGGTGGTTAGTCAGGGTACTGCAATCTCATAGATTCCAACTGCTCTGGTGTATTGCCTTTTTGCCTGCTCTCCTCAGCTAACGAAACATAACAGTATCACCGGCCTAAAAAATTGAAAATTGTATGGTACTCACAGAAGGGAAAAATATTGTGAAAGAAAAAAGGTTGTCAGAGTTGTCAGAGATATTTTTCTGTTTGTTGCATTTTTTTTTTTTTTTTTCCCTCTGTATCTCTGGGTGCTGGGGAGGATCTTTTCTCCCAATGGAGTTTGCACGGTTGTCTGGCCGTGTGGATCAGCTTGCCACTGAGGTTCAGAGTATTGCTGCATATCTTGCTAGGTTGCCTGTTGTGGAACCTAGGATTCCCATGCCAGATTTGTTTTTGGGGGATCGAGCTAAGTTTCAGAATTTCAAAAATAATTGTAAATTGTTTTTTGCCTTAAAATCTAAGTCCTCAGGAAACGCAGCGCAGCAGGTTCAAATTATCATCTCTCTCCTGCGCGGCGATCCTCAGGATTGGGCTTTTTCCCTGATACCTGGGGATCCTGTTTTGAGTGATGTTGATGCGTTTTTTCAGGCTTTGGGGTTATTGTACGATGAGCCTAATGTCACTGATCAAGCTGAAAAAACCTTGTTGGCATTAAATCAGGGGCTTGATGACGCTGAGTTATACTGTCAGAGATTCCGTAGGTGGGCAGTCCTGACCAAATGGAATGACGACGCTTTGGCGGCCCTTTTCCGGAAGGGTCTGTCAGATAATGTAAAGGATGCTATGGTGGGATTCCCTGTCCCCTCTGGTCTCAATGATTCTATGTCATTAGCGATTCAAATTGACAGACGTTTGCGTGAGCGGAGAAGTATGCGTGGAATGGTGTTGCCTTGTGAGCCAGCTTCTGAACCCATGCAGTGTGATAGAGTGGTGTCTGGGGCACAGCGTCATGAGTTTCGAAGGCGCAATGGGTTATGTTTCTACTGTGGTGATGCCTCTCATGCTATTTCAGTCTGCCCTAAGCGGGGAAGACGTTTTGCACGCTCAGTTGTCTTGGGTAGTGTTCAGACTAAGTTTTTATTAACTGTCACTCTGATATGCTCTCTGTCCTCATTTTCTGCTCAGGCTTTCGTTGATTCTGGAGCAGCTATTAACCTGATGGATTATGATTTTGCTAAACGTTGTGGGTTTCCCTTGATACCCCTACAGAAGTCTATTCCCCTACTGGTGATCGATTCTACCCCTTTGGCTGAGAATAAACCTCAGTTCTCTACTCAGGTGATAATGAGGGTTGAACCTGATCACCAGGAGTGCTGCAAATTTTTGGTTCTGTATAATCTGCATGACATTATCGTGCTGGGTTTCCCTTGGTTACAGTCTCATAATCCTGTTTTGGATTGGAAATCTGTGTCTGTAACCAGTTGGGGCTGCCAATGTGTTAATACCAACACTCCTGTTTTTTCTGCCTCCCCCCAGGCTCAGGATGTTCCTGACTTTTTGTTTGATTTTTCTGATGTGTTTAGCGAAAGTAAATCTGCATCCTTGCCTCCCCATAGGAGCTATGACTGCGCTATTGAATTAGTGCCGGGTAGTAAATTCCCTAAAGGTCGCCTTTTTAACTTGTCTGTTCCTGAACATGACGCTATGCGGTCTTATATCAAGGAATCATTGGAGAAGGTTCTTATCAGACCATCCTCTTCACCCTTAGGTGCCGGTTTTTTCTTTGTGGCCAAAAAAGATGGTTCATTAAGGCCGTGTATTGATTATCGTCTCTTGAACAATATTACTGTGAAATATCAATACCCGTTACCCTTGATTTCTGACCTGTTTTCCAGGGTGAAAAACGCTACTTGGTTTACCAAGCTTGACCTCAGGGGGCGTATAACCTTATTCGCATTAAGCACGGGGATGAATGGAAGATGGCATTCAATACCCCTGAAGGGCATTTTGAGTACCTAGTGATGCCCTTTGGGCTCACTAATGCTCCTTCCGTCTTCCAGTCCTTCATGAATGACATTTTCAGGGATTTTGTGGATAAATTTCTGATTGTTTATTTGGATGATATCTTGATTTTTTCTAATGACTGGGACTCTCATGTGAAACATGTTCGAACTGTATTCCAGATTTTGAGAGAGAATGCTCTGTATGTGAAGGGATCAAAGTGTCTTTTTGGCGTACAGAGGATCTCATTTCTGGGATTCATTTTGTCCCCATCTGTTATTGAAATGGACCCGGTCAAGGTTCAGGCCATCTGTGATTGGGTCCAACCTACTTCATTAAAGGCTCTTCAGAGATTTTTGGGTTTTGCCAATTTTTATCGTAAATTTATTGGTAATTTCTCGGTTATTGTTAAACCATTAACTGATTTGACCAGAAAGGGTTCTGATGTGGTGAATTGGCCTCCTGAGGCAGTCTCTGCATTTCAGGAACTTAAGCAGAGATTCACTTCTGCTCCTGTTCTACGGCAGCCTGATGTTTCTCTGCCATTTCAGGTGGAGGTTGATGCCTCTGAAATTGGGGCAGGTGCCGTTTTGTCCCAAAAAGATCCAGAGACCTCTAAAAGTAACCCTTGTGCCTTTTTCTCTCGAAAATTTTCTCCTACTGAACGTAATTATGACGTGGGTAATCGGGAGTTGTTGGCCATGAAGTGGGCTTTTGAAGAGTGGAGACATTGGCTGGAGGGAGCCAAACAGCAGGTGGTGGTCCTTACGGACCATAAGAATCTGGTCTATCTGGAATCTGCCAAGCGACTCAATCCTAGACAGGCCAGGTGGGCCTTGTTTTTCACACGTTTTAATTTTGTGGTTTCCTTTCTTCCTGGCACTAAGAATGTTAAGGCGGATGCCCTCTCGAGGAGTTTCCTTGCGGACTCTCCTGAGTTATCTGATCCTTCTGTTATTTTGAAAGAGGGTGTAGTTCTTTCCGCCATCTCGCCCAATTTGAGACTTGCTCTGGAGGGGTGTCAGGAGGATAGGCCCGAGCGCTGCCCTGTTGGAAAATTGTTTGTCCCAGACCAATGGAAAAAGAGTGTGATGTCTGAGATTCATTGTTCCGCATTGGCTGGGCATCCCGGAATTTTTGGTACCAGAGACTTGGTTAGTCGGTCCTTTTGGTGGCCTACCTTGTCTCGTGATGTCAGGGAATTTGTGCAGTCCTGCGGGACTTGCTCTCGCTCCAAGCCTTGCTCTCGCTCTAGTGGTTTGTTGATGCCATTGCCTGTGCCCAAGAGACCATGGACCCATATCTCTATGGATTTCATTTCCGATCTTCCTGTTTCTCAGAGAATGACCACCATCTGGGTAATTTGTGATAGGTTTTCCAAAATGATACATCTTGTGCCATTACCTAAGTTGCCTTCCTCCTCTGAATTGGTGCCGTTGTTCCTTCAGCACGTGGTTCGTTTACACGGCATTCCTGAGAACATTGTGTCTGACAGAGGAGTCCAGTTTGTTTCCAGATTTTGGAGGACTTTTTGTTCTAAACTGGGTGTTCAATTGTCTTTCTCCTCGGCATTTCATCCTCAGACCAATGGTCAAACTGAGAGAACAAACCAGACATTGGAGACTTATCTAAGATGCTTTGTGTCTGCTGATCAGGATGACTGGGTCTCTTTTTTGCCTTTGGCTGAGTTTGCTCTTAATAATAGGGCTAGCTCTGCCACTTTGATGTCTCCGTTTTTCTGTAATTCTGGGTTTCACCCTCGATTTTCTTCAGGACAGACGGAGGCTTCTGTCTGTCCAGGTGTTGACTCTGTTGTGGAGCGTATGCAACAGATTTGGGACCAGGTAGTGGAGAGGTTGTCCCTCTCTCAGGAGAAGGCCCAGCGGTTTGCTAACCGGCATAGGACTGATGGTCCTCGGTTTAAAGTGGGGGACTTGGTCTGGTTGTCCTCAAAGAATATTCCTATGAGAGTAGCATCTCCTAAATTTAAGCCTAGGTTCATTGGACCTTATAAGATCATGGAGATTATTAATCCTGTTTCTTTTCGTTTGCTTCTTCCAGGGACATTTAAGATCCATAACGTGTTCCACAAGTCCTTGTTGAAGAGGTTTGTTGAGCCAGTGGTTCCTGCTGCTGTGCCTCCTGACCCTGTTTTGGTTGAGGGCAATCTGGAGTATGTGGTTGAGAAAATATTGGATTCTCGTTTTTCTAGACGGAAACTCCAGTATTTGGTTAAATGGAGAGGTTATGGTCAGGAAGACAATTCTTGGGTGTTTGCTTCGGACATCCATGCTAGGAGACTTATCCGTGCGTATCATAGAACTCATCCTGACCGACCTGGTTG